>CAUYUJ010003335.1:1782761-1950261 GCA_963575745.1 Prorocentrum cordatum
CCCATAGGGAGTTTTATCGAAGGCCTCAGTGGCACAGTTCGCATGCGGTTCCCCCACCCAGGGCAGCGCTTCGTGGCCCCATGGGGGGAGCTCCACCGAAAGCCCCCATGACGCAGTTCGCATGCGGTTCCCCCACCCAGGGCGGCGCTTCCTGACGCCATAGGGAGCTCCACCGAAGGCCCGCCCCAGTGGCGCAGTTCGCATGCGGTTCCCCAACCCAGGGCAGCGTTTCGTGGCCCCATACGGAGCCCCGCCGAAAACGGCACCCACACCGCGTTACGAACAATTGCTTATGTTTGGGCCCTTCGCCAGGATGATTGCTGTGGGAATCACGGAAACCATGCGATTTCACATAGATGTTTGAGATTTTTGGTTGTGGGCACCTTTGAACGCAACTCGACGTCTCAGGTTACCAGGGCCCCGAACTGTTATAAATCTCTGTGGGGGCACAAGATTTGCAACGCAAGCGGGTGCCAAACTTTGTGGTTTCACATGTTTGAAATTCGGAGCCCTCGGGGGCTGCAGCCGTGATTTGGGTTCGGAAATACACGACAACAACTATCCTGGCGAAGGACCCAACCATAAGCAATCGTTCGTAACTCGTTGTCGGTGCCGCCTTCGGTGGGGCTCCCTATGGGGCCACGAAGCGTTGCCCTGGGTGGGGGAACCGCATGCGAGAGCAGTCACTGGGGCCTTCGGTGGAGCTCCCTATGGGGCCACGAAGCGCTGCCCTGGGTTGGGGAACCGCATGCGAGAGCAGCCACTGGGGCGGGCCTTCGGTGGAGCTCCCCATGGGGCCACGAAGCGCTGCCCTGGGCGGGGGAACCGCATGCGAACTGCCCCACTGAGGCCTTCGGTGGAGCTCCCTACGGGGCCACGAAACGCTGCCCGGGGCGGGGGAACCGCATGCGAATTGCGCCACGGGGGCCTTCGGTGGGGCTCCCTACGGGGCCACGAAACGCTGCCCTGGGTGGGGGAACCGCATGCGAACTGCGCCACTGACGCCGTGCCACGAAACGCTGCCCTGGGTGGGGGAACCGCATGCGAACTTCGCCACTGGGGCCTTCGGTGGAGCTCCCTTATGGGGCCACGAAACGCTGCCCTGGGTGGGGGAACCGCATGCGAACTGCGCCACTGGGGCCTTCGGTGGAGCTCCCTATGGGGCCACGAAGCGCTGCCCTGGGTTGGGGAACCGCATGCGAACTGCGCCACTGGGGCTTTCGGTGGAGCTCCTTATGGGGCCACGAAACGCTGCCCTGGGTAGGGGATCCGCATGCGAACTGCTCCACTGGGGCCTTCGGTGGAGCTCCCTATGGGGCCACGAGACGCTGCCCTGGGTGGGGGAACCGCATGCGAACTGCGCCACTGAGGCCTTCGGTGGAGCTCCCTATGGGGCCACGCGAAGTGCGACACTGGGGCCTTCAGTGGAGCTCCCTATGGGGCCACGAAGCGCTGCCCTGGGTGGGGGAACCGCATGCGACATGCGCCACTGGGGCCTTCGGTGGAGCTCCCTATTGGGCCACGAAGCGCTGCCGTGGGTGGGGGAACCGCATACGAGAGCAGCCACTGGGGCCTTCGGTGGAGCTCCCTATGGGGCCACGAAACGCTGCCCTGGGTGGGGGAACCGCATGCGAGAGCAGTCACTGGGGCCTTCGGTGGAGCTCCCTATGGGGCCACGAAACGCTGCCCTGGGTGGGGGGGCCGCATGCGAGAGCAGCCACTGGGGCCTTCGGTGGAGCTCCTTATATAGGGGCTACGAAACGTGTCCAGAGCGGAATATCCAGAACTCGTTGTTGAAAGTGTGGGATGGGTGGCAAACACAAGTGGTAGTATATTTGAGAATTGGAAGTGTTAGCCGCCGACATTTGTGACGGTATGTGGTTCGAGAGAGTGTGCTTCTGAACCAGTTTTCGGGATATTGGGTTCCCCCCAATGTGTTTGTAAAGCGTAGGCACCGAAGGGCAAAGGTAAAGGTAGGGATCGAGGTCAGACTTCAGGTCTGGGGCATCTCTAGACTTTTTGTGTCGTGTCTCTGCCTGCCTCCGCCTTCGTGTTCCCTCTGCCCTCCGCGTCCTCGTGTGTGGTGTGGTGTGCGTCCGCGTCCTCGCTTTCCCTCTCCCTCGATCCCCTCCGCACGTGTGTGTGTGTGTGTGTGTGTGTGTGTGTGTGTGTGTGTGTGTGTGTGTGTGCGAGTGCGAGTGTGAGTGTGAGTGTGAGTGTGTGTGTGTGTGTGTGTGTGTGCGTGCGAGCCGAGTAGCCTGTCTTCTCACTGTCGGGACCTAGTGCCATCGTGCACTGCCCTAGGCCTCTCGACCCTAGCGTTATCCAAGGTGTTCCCAGATTGGATAACCAGTCGTGACGGTAGTGCCGACTTTCAAGTTTTGCGAGAGGAGTTGCCCTCACCTATGCGCACAGCGGTCAATTGCCAGCAGATTGCAGATGCAGATTGGACCAGATACTGAGTACCACCACCACCACCTCCTCCTCCTCCTCCTCCTTCTCCATTCTTAATTTCTGTCCTGATCATCCTCCCGCTCACCAGCCACCTCCTCCTCCCCTTCTTCATACGCAACTCTTTTGCCCCGATTGCGCATAACACGATGGAATTTTGTTTGGAGTTCAGATCGGCGCAACTGGAAGGGATGGGAGGGAGGAGTAGGACGTCCGGTCTGGCGCGAGCTCGCCTAGTTTGCCCTCTCCCCCTTCTCCCTTCCCCTCCCCCTGTTGCACAAAGCCCAATCACAGCTATCCACGATCCGCCAGCGCACCACGCAAGGCCCGCGCGCGCGAACAACCAGTTAGCTACGGCAGCGGTGCCTTCGGGCGCCGCCGAGAGATCGCTTCCTAAGGGAGGACGGATCAGGATCTGTAGGAAGGGTCAGGAGAGTGAGGAAGGGTCAGGACCTCCCTCTCCTCGTCTTCCTCTTACAGTTGTTGTTGCCCATCCAGGGGCGTCCGCTTCCGCCCCCGCCGGCCGAAGGTGGAGGAGGCGGTCGTGTCCCTCGAGGAGGCCCGAGCGCTGTACGTGGAGATGGGTGACAGGCACGCGCCCCCCGGCGTGGACTTCGGAGGGGCGAAATCCAGAGACACCCGTTTGTTTTTTATTTCTCTCTGCTACGTAGCACCCCGCAGTTGCGGATAAGAGTGAAGGTCGGCGGGGACGTCGGCAGTCTGCGCGGCTCTGAAGAAGCCGCCGCAGGCGCTTCATTTTTTACAGATTATGCAGTGAGCCCGCCGCAGGCGCCGATTTTTCCTGCGGGTGGGTCGCGCGTGGGTCGCGGGCCCGGTCGCGGGTGGGTCGCGGGTGGGTCGCGGGTGGGTCGCGGGAGGGTCGCGGGTCGGGTCGCGGGGTGGGTCGCGGGTGGGTCGCGGGCGGGTCGCGGGCGAGTCGCGGGTGGGTCGCGGGTGGGTTGCGGGCCGGGTCGCGGGTGGGTCGCGGGTGGGTCGCGGGCCGGGTCTGGGGAAAACGACGACATCAAACAACAACAACAAGAACAACAAGAACAACAAGAACAATGACAATGACAATGACAATAACAAGAAGAACAATAACAATGCAAATAACAACAATAACAACAACAACAACAACAACAACAACAATTACTAGCACGTGGGGACACTCCGTTCTCACCAGTGCCAGGGTTTTCATAGGAGGCGGGCAATACCCCCACTTTGTGGGGGGGCCGGTTCAAGCTCTACCAAATTTCCAAACGACTCTTCGCCACCACCCACACCCAGCTTCCCGCCCTATGACGTTCGGACACTTCACTTCGTGGCATGCGGACGACCGTGGCTACTATTCAGGGCCCCGCGGCCGACGACGACGGCGTGCGCGCGCGAAGAAAAAACGAATGTGTCCCGCATGGTATTATTTGACAGGGATGATGGCCCTGGCAGGTGCGCAACCGTTGTCGCAGAAGTTCGAAAAAGTTGCTCGCAAAAGCCCGTTTGACAGAAATGTTTAAAAAGTGTTGGGTTTCCTACGAATCCGCAAGAGCGCGCGGGATGAGATTTTGACATTTTTTTGTTGAAAAACCATTGGTTTTTTGATGTTTTTATGTTAAAATCGCTCCGAACACTAAGCTTTTGGAAGGATTTCGTCTTGCGCGCGCGAATGTCCACTTTACCTTATTTTTTGCAAGGGATTCTTGAAATTTGATTATATTAGAACAAGAAATGTCATTTTATAGTGTTTTTTGCAAGGGAAAACGGATTACAACAAAACAACCGGATCTGGATCACATCGTTTTACCTGAGGCTTCCTCACGAAAATGATGAAAATGTAGCTGCGGCCTAGGCGGCGCAGGGGGGGCGCGCACCAGGGGGCCCAACAATAATTATTCTTTAGAATAAATAATGTTCAACAACAACAACAACAACAATTACTAGCACGTGGGGACACTCCGTTCTCACCAGTGCCAGGGTTTTCATAGGAGGCGGGCAATACCCCCACTTTGTGGGGGGGCCGGTTCAAGCTCTACCAAATTTCCAAACGACTCTTCGCCACCACCCACACCCAGCTTCCCGCCCTATGACGTTCGGACACTTCACTTCGTGGCCTGCGGACGACCGTGGCTACTACACTGGCGCATGGGTACAGTGACTTGTTGTGGTAACATTTTCTGGACGCTAGCTTAGTATACGACTTTTCCCCCTGTTCCAACACTGGACACCTGTACTGGTTTTTGGTGGTAACGTGTTCCTGACGCTAGAATAGGAAACCACGGTAAACCAGTACGACGCCGGTACTGTCTGTAGGTCCTACAATGATATGGACTGCTTTGGCTGGTGAGGCGCTAGCGTCTGATACGACGTTTTTCCGTTTCTGTACCACACAAGCGAAGACACTTATTTTGAGTGGTACCACGTGGGTGGCGCCAGCATACCACAGGACTTGGTTTTTTAGGATTCGGACAGCGCGCGCGGGTAGAAATTTTGAAAATTCGTACAGATGTTTTTCGAGGACCTACGGTGCGATTCGTATGATTTTATGTTGCGCGGTGCTAAAATTCCTAAGAAACCCAATGGTTTTTGAAGATTTCGGCGTGCGCGCGCGAAGAAAAAACGAATGTGTCCCGCATGGTATTATTTGACAGGGATGATGGCCCTGGCAGGTGCGCAACCGTTGTTGGAGAAGTTCGAAGCACGTGAAAAAGTTGCTCGCAAAAGCCCGTTTGACAGAAATGTTTAAAAAGTGTTGGGTTTCCTACAAATCCGCAAGAGCGCGCGGGATGAAATTTTGACACTTTTTTTTTGAAAAACCATTGGTTTTTTGATGTTTTTATGTTAAAATCGCTACGAACACTAAGGTTTTGGAAGGATTTCGTCTTGCGCGCGCGAATGTCCACTTTACCTTGTTTTTTGCAAGGGATTCTTGAAGTTTGGTTATGTTAGAACAAGAAATGTCCACTTTGCCTTATTTTTTGCAAGGGAAAACCGCCCGTAACAAAACAACCGGATCCGGACCAACCCGTTTTGCCAGAGACTTCCTCACGAAAATGATGAAAACATGGCTGCGGCCTAGGCGCGGCGAGGGGGCCGTGCACCAGGGGCCCCAACAATAATTATTCTTTAGAAGTAATAATGTTCAACAACAACAACAACAATACCAACAACAGCAGCAACAATCCGCACCGCATAACCTCATTTCAGCCTCGCGCCCAAGGACAGTGAATGACCGTTCGACCCCCTCCCTCTGATGCTTGCTCACTGAGAACAGATTCTGCCCTCCGAAAATGTTTTGTTTTCACATCTGTCCTGTTTTCGATGCCAAATATGCCTTCCATACGCGAAAGTTTGGCCTCCTGGGGACTTGTCTTGCATCCTTGAAGAACCGTCTGTCGTCCCTGAGACCGGACTTTGCAACAAATAGTACGAACATCGCAGACCATCACGACCAGAACGCTACACCTCCATCTTTATGCCGCTACATTCGAGCCAGATCGATCAGTGATGGTCCCTGGGCCCGGAGCGAGGCAAGAACGCTTGATGTAAAGAGAAGGGCAACGCCCGGATCTCATGGGTGATGTTTCGCGACGCGAGGGTATCTGGTCAAGGGAAGAGATCTGGGAAGAGACATGCTCTCACTGCGACGGGCAAGCCGCCTACAGGAGCAACTAGCAATTAGCAGCATCATTCTCTACCAAACTCTGGCATTGGAGAAGGGGCTCCAAATTTGCAGCAGTGGGGTAAAGCGTGTGTATGTGTGTGTGCGTGTGTGTGTGACACAGGCGAGCGCGCCTTTCTCCCCCCTTTCCCCCCTTCCCCGCGCGTTCTTTGCCTTTTACTTGCCACTGAGCTCCTCGTGTCGGTAAAAAAGTGTGTGTGTGTGTGTGTGTGTGTGTGTGTGTGTGTGTGTG
The DNA here is from genome assembly GCA_963575745.1 of Prorocentrum cordatum. Taxonomy (NCBI): domain Eukaryota; class Dinophyceae; order Prorocentrales; family Prorocentraceae; genus Prorocentrum; species Prorocentrum cordatum. Next base: position 1,789,121 of record CAUYUJ010003335.1, read on the forward strand.
TGTGTGTGTGTGTGTGTGTGTGTGTGTGTGTGTGTGTGTGTGTGTGTGTGTATGTCATCCTCCACCCCACCGTAGTCTCGTCCTTGAACCGCTCCCCGCCGCCATCCATGCCCAGATGGTTTTTGCTGCCTGCGGCTGTGACGCCCTCTCCATACACACACATATACATATAACGGCGCACCGGGTCCGGGGGCCCGGGGCCGGGACCTCGACCGCAAATGTGCACCCCGGGGGCCCCGGAGGCTCGTCGGGGCTTGCCGGAGGCCTCCCCGGTCAGACAAGACGGCCCAAGAAGCGCCCAAGACGGCCCAAGAAACTTCCAAGAGGCCTCCAAGAGGGCTCCGAGATGCTGAAGATGGCCTCCAGACGTCCAAGGAGGCCCCCAAGAGGCCCCAAGAAGCCTCCAACATGCGTCCCAAGAGGGCCCCTAGACGCAAAAATTGGCCCATTCCCTTCGTAAAACGTACATTTTTAACAAAGTCGCCTTTTGGGCTTTCCGACGTTACAGGACGGCCCAAGAGGCGCCCAAGACCGCCCCAAGACGGCCCAAGAAGCTTCCAAGAGGGCCCCAGGACAGCCCAAGAGGGCCCCAAGACGGCCCAAGAGGCGCCCAAGATGGCCCAAGAGGGCCCCAAGACGGGCCCAAGAGGGGGCCCAGAGGGGGACCACGAACCGCAAGCTCGAGCCTTCCGCCCCAAGAGGCCGCCAGGAGGCCCCCAGGAGGCCCCTCAAGAGGCCCCAGGAGACCCCAGACGTCCAAGGACGCCCCCAAGAGGCCCCAAGAAGCCTCCAACATGCGTCCCAAGAGGGCCCCTAGACGCAAGAATTGGCCCATTCCCTTCGTAAAACGTACATTTTTAACAAAGTCGCCTTTTGGGCTTTCCGACGTTACAGGACGGCCCAAGAGGCGCCCAAGACCGCCCCAAGACCGCCCAAGAAGTTTCCCAGAGGGCCCCAGGACAGCCCAAGAGGGCCCCAAGACGGCCCAAGAGGCGCCCAAGATGGCCCAAGAGGGCCCCAAGACGGGCCCAAGAGGGGGCCCAGAGGGGGACCACGAACCGCAAGCTCGAGCCTTCCGCCCCAAGAGGCCGCCAGGAGGCCCCCAGGAGGCCCCTCAAGAGGCCCCAGGAGACCCCAGACGTCCAAGGACGCCCCCAAGAGGCCCCAAGAAGCCTCCAACATGCGTCCCAAGAGGGCCCCTAGACGCAAAATTGGCCCATTCCCTTCGTAAAACGTACATTTTCAACAAAGTTGTCTTTTGGGTTTTCCGACGTTACAGGACGGCCCAAGAGGCGCCCAAGACCGCCCCAAGACGGCCCAAGAAGCTTCCAAGAGGGCCCCAGGACAGCCCAAGAGGGCCCCAAGACGGCCCAAGAGGCGCCCAAGATGGCCCAAGAGGGCCCCAAGACGGGCCCAAGAGGGCGCCCCGAGGGAACCCCACGTGGGCCCAAGGAGGCCCAAGAGGGACCCAAGAGAGCCCCAAGAGAGCCCCAACATCGGTCACGCGGAAGAGCTCTCGCGTGACCGATGTTGGGCCCCTCTGTGGGCTCCTCTTGGAGCTCCGAGAGGAGCCAAAGATGGCCCCACGAGGGCCCCGACGAGACCCCAAGAGGACCCAAGCAGGCCCAAGAGGGACCCAAGAGAGCCCCAGCATAGGTCACGCGGAAGAGCCCTCGCGTGACCGATGTTGAGCCCCTCTTTGGGCTCCTCTTGGAGCTCCAAGAGGGGCCCAAGATGGCCCCACGAGGGCCCCGAGGGAGCCCCACGTGGGCCCAAGGAGGCCCAAGGAACCCCAAGATGGCCCCAACATCGGTCACGCGGAAGAGCTCTCGCGTGACCGATGTTGGGCCCGGAGCCCAAGATGGCCCCACGAGGGCCCCGTCGAGACCCCAAGAGGGCCCAAGGAGGCCCAATAGGGCCCCAAGAGGGCCCCAACATCGGTCACGCGAAAGAGCTCTCGCGTGACCGATGTTGGGCCCCTCTGTGGGCTCCTCTTGGAGCTCCGAGAGGAGCCCAAGGTGGCCCCACGAGGGCCCCGACGAGCCCCAAGAGAGCCCAAGAGGGCCCCAAGAGCGCCCCAACATCTCCTCTCCTTCCTCCTCCTCCCTCCTTTGCATCTTCCTCCTCCTCCCTCCTCCTCCTCCTCCTCCTCCTCCTCCTTCTCCTCTCCAGGGGAATGAAAACCAGAGGATAGCTCACGGAGAGCCCAAGCACCCTCTTGTTGCATCCATCTTGGCTTCCAGATGGAGCCCAAGAAGGCCCCAAGGAGGCCCCTCAAGAGGCCCCAGGAGACCCCAGACGTCCAAGGACGCCCCCAAGACGCTTCGCGTCACCAATTTCTTCTCGCAGCGATTCCTGGGTCTGTGACTCGACAGAACCTAAGCGCGCGCGAAGCGCGCGCGTGGTTCTAGTATATATATATATATATATATATATATATATATATATATATATATATATATATATATATGCGTATATCTATATATCCCTCTTTCAGAGTGCGGGGCCGAGCGGTCATTCACTGTCCCTGAGCGCGTGGCTGAAGTGAGGTTCTGCGGCGCGGTAGTGTTGAATTTGTAATTTCTGAAGAATAATTATTGCTGATTCCCCCTCACCAGTGCATAGTGCTTTTCTCAATCAAAGTGTGCCCCTCGACGCTCGCACCCTGTTTTTTGGCAGGGGAAGTCTTGGTGCTCAAACTGGGCCCCTGGCCCCCCGGATTACAACAACAACGGTTCCCGCCTGAGACTTCTTTTAAAATTACTCAGGACCCCCGCTCCTGAGACTTCCTCACAATTTACTTAGGATCGGTGCTCCCGTCTGTGACTTCTTCGCAATTTAGTCAGGACCCCCGCTTCCATGTGAGACTTCCTCACAATTTACTCGGGAACGGCGCTCCCGCTTGAGACTCCCTTGCAATTTAATCAAAGTTTCCTTGCAATTTAACCAAGACCCCCGCTCCTGCCAGAGAACCCTTTCACATGTTCTTCAGGAATTGCGCTCTCTCTTGTGATTCCCATGCAATTTATTCAGAAGTCGCGCTTTCGACGCTCAGGAAACGCGCCGCGCCAGGACGCCGCTACAGTTGATTTAATAATCGCGCTCTCGCCATACTCAGGCATACCGCTTGAATGTCCCACCCGCCCGACCCGCCCGTCAGGGGATCGCCCGCCCGTCGTGGGCTCCCGCCTGAGACTTCCTTCGGGAACGGCGCTTTCGCCCAGGACTTCCTCGAACGTTCACGCTCTTACCTTTCTGCTCCTCCTTCCTCTCCCTCCTCCCTCCTCTCCTCCCTTTTCTCTCCCTCCTCTCTTCCCTCATCCTTATGTCTATGTGCCCTATCCCCTCTCCCTCCACTCCTCCTCCCTTCTCCCTCCCCTCTCCTGCCTCCTCCCTCCAAATTTTGTTTTGTTGTTCTCTCTCTCTCTCTCTCTCCTCTCTCTCTCTCTCTCTTTCTCTACCACTCTTGTCTGTTTTTTTGTCTCTCTCTCTCTCTCTCTCTTTTTTTGTTTCTCTCTCTCTCTCTCTCTCTCTCTCTCTCTCTCTGTGCCTCTAATCAACCGCCCCCCTCTTCGCTCCTTCTCTTCTTGCGTTTTCCTTCTTCCTTCGTCCCTCCCACTCCCTTCCTCCTACTCTCCCTCGTTCTCTTCCTTTTCTTTTTGCAGGGCCCACACCAATTCCAATGCCGGGCGCATGTACGCCCACGAAGGATTGTCCGCCCATTCAGGTTTCCCCGCCTGTCTAAGCCCGCCGCCCCCCGCAAAGAGAAATACCCACCCCAAAGGGGGTTTGATCGAAGACAAAAAGGGCGGGTATCAAGGGTATGGGAAACTCGTTTTGGATGACACGCGGTCAAGTAAGAGCGACCAGTCTTCGAATGATTGTTGTTGTCGTTGTTGAACTCCCACTTCCGGGAAAAAAACCAAAACAAAAATATTGTTGATCCCCCCCGCCCGTCGCACATTGTATTTTTCGATTGAAGTGCCCCTCCCGGGGTTCGGGCCCTTTTTTGTATAATAATAATAATATACAAAAAAAAAAAAAAAAAAACGTCTTGAAGGGTCGTTGGCCCCCGTTAAATAACAAAAACGACTCCCGCCTGATATTTCCTCACACTTGATTGAAGAATCGCGTCCTCGCTTGGGAACTCCTCGCAATTTACCACCGAATCGCGGCTCCCGCCGGATACTTCCTGGCGATGTGTTACAGAATCGCGTTCTCGCTTGGGACATCCTTGCAACTTACCACCGAACCGCTTCGCTTGATATTTCATCACAATTTATTCCGATGCCCGTCCTCGACACTCACAAATCGCGCTCCCGCTACATATTGCATGGCGGTTCAAGCACGACTCGCGCTTCAACGACCCGCCCGCTCGACCCGCCCGTCGGGGCCTGCCCGCCCGACCAGCCCGTTAATCACTGCGGTCGCCGTTCGCTGCCTTTGCCCGCGCTGGTTCCGCGGTCGCTTTCGCTCGCTGCCCTTCGTGGCCCCGTTGCTGCCCTCAGTGGCCCCGTCGTTGCTTTTTGCGGCCCCACATTGCATGCCCTTCGTTGCCCCCCCCTGCACGCGCCCGTCGTGGCCCCATACGCATGCCCTTCGTGGCCCCCTCGCTGCCTTTCGTGGCCCCTTTGATGCCTTCAGTGGCCTCCCTGTCACCCTCTGTGGCCCCGTATACGAATGCCCTTCGTGGCCCCCGCTCGCTCGTGCCCGTCGTGGCCCCATATGCATGCCCTTCGTGGCCCCGCTGTCGCCCTTTGTGGCCCCCTCGCTGTCCTTGGTGGCCCGGGGCTGCTCTCAGCAGCCCCGTCGCTGCCCTCTGTGGCCTCTGGTGGTATGCCTTTCGTTGCCCACTTTTTTATAAAAATATATAAAAAAATATTATTGGTATTATTAGTATTCGTATTATTATTATTATTAATAATATTATTATTATTTTTCGTATTGTATATAACGAAAAAAAAAACATGTACTTTGAAATCGCGCTATAGCTCGATACGTCCGCGCGATTCATGCAGGACCCACGCTTCAGCAACCCGCCTACTCGACTTCGTCGTCAGGGCCCGCCTTCCCGACCTGCCCGCTATGGGCCTGCCCACCCGATCTGCCCGTTTGGTTATACCTTGTTTTTTTACTGTTCCTTGCCCCTTCTCCTGCTAATTTCTTTAGTGTTCCATTACTTTCCCTCCCCCTTCCACACGTCCTCTCTTCCCTTGTTTTAAGGGTTGCACTAAATACGCGTGGCAAGGAATGACATTTTGCCCCCAGGGGGTACGATCGAAGGCGACGAGGGCGGGTACCGAGGTTTTGGGATCTACGTATCGATTGGCCCGTGTGCAGGTAGGAGCGAACAGTCTCATAATGATTGGTGGTGTTGTCGTTATTACTGTGGCTGCTGTATGTTATTGTTAATGATGATGTTGTTGTCATTATTATTGTTGTTGGTGTTTTTGTTGTAGTTGTGCTTGTTGTTGTTGTTGTGGGTGTTGTTGTTGTTGTTGATATTATTATTGTTGTTGTTTGTTGCCGTTGTCCCCCCCCGCGACCCGGCCCGCGACCCACCCGCGACCCACCCGCGACCCACTTGCGACCACCCGCGACCCACCGGCGACCCACCACCCTCCACCCACCCGCGACCCGCCCGCGGTCCATCCGCGACCCACCCGCGACCCACCCGCACCCACCAGCGACCCGCCCGCGATCCATCCGCGACCCACCCGCGACCCACCCGCGACTCACCCACGTCGCTTTAAGGAAACATCGGCGATTACGGGGGGCACACTGCACGAATTGTGAATGTTTAGCGCTTGCGGCGGGCTGCTTCAGAACCTCGCAGACTGCCGATGTCCTCGCCCCCCCCGTCACTCTTATCCGCAAGTGTGGGGTGCTACGTATATGTGTAAATATCTATAGATGTATGTATGTATCACGGGGGGGCCGGCCTGGGGTCTGGGGCCCAAAAGCGGTTGCATCGACCCTCCATGGGAATACCGGGGCTTATTTTCCTTTTGTTTTTCTTTCAAGGTTTCGGCGTCTTGGGCTTCGGAGGCCGCCGCGATGGTCCCGGACATTTTCCAGATCTTCGGCGCGAGCTCCAAGACCATTCCGCAGAGGGCTCCGACAGTTTCCAGGCCAGCCCAAGAGGGTTCCAAGACGGCTCCAGGAACGACTGCAGGCTTTCATGTTTCATGTGTTTTTGCAGGGCTTCGGTGCCTCGGGCCTCCGAAGTCGCAGCGGTGGGCCCAGGCATCTTGAAAGCCCACGGACATAGCCCCTGGTCTATTTTCCAGAAACCTCCAGCAGGCTCCAAGCTAGCCCAAAAAGCCCCAATATGGCTGGAGGAGCGAGTGCCGGCCCTCATTTATTCTGTGTGTTTTACAGGGTTTCCGCGTCCTGGGCCTCGGAACCCGCCGCCATGGGCTCAGACATCCTGAAGACCCTCGGAGAGAGCTTCATGGCCATTCCTCAGCGGGCTCCAACAGGCCCCAGGCCAGCCCAAGAGATCCCCAAGACGGCTCCAGGAGGAGCCCCAGCGCGAGGTCACGGAAGCAAAGCCCCAAGTTTGCGTTCGAAAGGCCTCCCAGGAAGGAGCAGCAGAGGAGGAGCAGCAGGAGCAGGAGCAGGTGCTCCCGCACAAAAGCTAGCATTCGGAAGACGACGGCCAGGAGACTCTGAAGCGAGCTGAGGGACTCTTTCCCGGTCCGGTTCGGATCGGTTCGGTTCGTTGTTGTGAATTTTGCCGCCCGGTTCGGTCTTGTTCGCTGTGCGTTTGTTTCCGGTTCGGTCCTGTTCGGATGTGGCGAGCTCGGCCCGACTTGGCGCGCGGGTGCTGTTTCCGTCTTCAATCCGAAGGAACAGGGGTGACGACGGGGAGGGAGAGGCGGGCGGAGGGAAGGGCGACGACAATGGCAGCAGTGCCTGCGACGACGACGAGGATAAACCCCTTGGGAGCGGGGCGCACCCTCGTCCGCACCTTGGCGTTTTTCTGATGTCTCGCCGCCGTCGGTGGGTCGTCGTCCGTCGCGGTGTTCGTCGCTCGGCGTCGTCTGTCGGACCGCCCATTGCGTTTGCGATGGCAACCGAAAAATATGCGGGCCCTGGTGGGGGCCAGGAGGGGATCTTTGGAATCGGCCGTCGCCGCCATCGCCGTCCGTCGTCGTCGTCGTCGCCGTCGATGACTGTTGCTGCTGGCCGCTTCCGTCCGCGTTCAAAGTCCAGTTTCGATTTTGGGGGCACCAGGAAGGCCCCGGGGGGGACCTCGAGGTAATGCCAGACAGCCTCACGGGGATATGAGTGGGGCCCGCGGAAATGATTTAGACGGGTCCAGGGTTGTGTGAAACAGCCGTGTGTTGACGTGTTATATGGCCCTGGGAGAGGACATACGGTCTTTGGGAGGACATACGGTCTTTGGGACATGCTTCGTAGTCTTTGAGGTGGGGGCCAGGCGGCCCCATGGACCCGCGGAGGTGCCATACGGGCCCAGGTTTTGATTGTGGGCGTCCCGTTGAGACTCCACTGAAGGTGTCAAACCTTCCCATTAGGGTTTTTTTTACAGAGGCCCGCGGAGGTGTTATACGGGCCCAGGGAGGTGTTATACAGCCCTGGCCCCGGGGAGGTGTTATCCAGGCGCGGGGCGGTGTTATCCAGCCACGAGATTCGAAGGTGTCTTACAGCCCCGGGGAGGTGTTTGACGGGCCTTGGGAGGAATTTCGTAAGTCCCGCTCGTGGTGGTTGCTATAGGAGCTCGCGGAAGTGTTATGGGGGTGGCTTTGCAGGGCGTTTGGAAGCAAAATCGAATCCAGTTCGGTTCGGTTCAAATGTCAAACACGGCCAGCTCGCGCGTTGAGAAAAACACCGGTTTGCTACGGTTCGGTTCGGACGGTTCGGACGGGTCGGTTCGACCTGGTTCGGTTCGGTTCGGTTCGGCGGCCGCGGTCAGCAGAACGCGCATTGCAGGCATGTTTCTTTTCCCCCCGAGTGCGGTCAGTAGAGCACTCCTAGCAGCTGTTTGCCGCCAGCGAAGGCACGACGAACCGTTTGAGCACCAGACTCGAACGGTCCGTTTCCCTGCCTGTCTCACCTCATTTTTGCCCGTGCTACTATGTGCCTGCCATCCCGCCGCCGTTTGCAGCAGGATGCGCGCACGCACCCGCTGTTAGACTCGCTTTACATACCTTCGTTCCATTGTACGGAAAAGTTTCGTTGTCCAACAAGTTGTCTCTAGTCGATTTGCGATCCTCCTCCTCGATCATCGATATTCCTCTTTGATCCTCCTCGATCCTTATCGATTCGCGACCCTCGAACCTCTTCCTCCTCCACGGTTATCGATACTCCTCTTCGATCTTCCTCGATCTTCGATCTGGCTCCTCGGTCTTTGATCATCCTCTTCGATCTTCGTCGATTTTAGATGTTCGATCCTCCTCCTCGATCTTCCTTGATCCTCGAACCTGGATCCTCGACCTTCCTCCTCGATCTTAGTTCTTCCTCCTCGATCCTCGATCCTCCTCGATCTCGATACTCCTCGAAACGTTCGAGGAAACAGGACGGCAGCAGGCAAACGCCAGTGGGGGGGGCGGCGACCTACAGGCGCGGCGAGGCCGACGCGCTGCTGCACATGGCCGGCGTGCAGTTGCAGGGCGAGGACTGCGACCAGGAGGGCGCGCTGCGGCACGCCGAGGAGCTCCAGGGATCGTCGCGAGAGGAAGCGCTCAGAGAAGGAAGAGGCACCCATGCCGCCGTCCTTCCCTCATCTGTTTTCGCTTTTGGGGGCCTCCCGGTAACCGGTGGCTTCGCCTTGAAAGTCTACCCTGGGAGAGGTCCGTGGTGTAGCGGTGAGGGCACCTCTGGGTATCCTCCACTGGCCGTCCTCTGACCCTCGCTCGTTTCTCCCTGCCTCGGTCCTTCCTTCCCTCCCTCCCTCCCTCCCTTGTTCTTCCCTCCTCCCTGGGGTTCTGGGCTGTGGTGCTGCATTTAGGTGGCGACATCCGAACCATACTCCCACCAACCATCGATTCTCGGGAATCGATGGGAGGCGGGGGTTAGGGCTGGGATTTCGCTGGGATTTCGCCACGTTTTTGACGAATTCCGAGCCCTGCCCCCGCCGCCAATCGAGTCGCCTGAATCGTTGATCGGCGAGGCCAGGGCTCGGATTCCGCCGCCGTGCGCATGGCTTTCGTGGCTGGCCAGGTCCTCCATCTTCTTTTGTGGATGGCCGATCCGATCCCGATCTGGAGGGGAAGAAAACGGGGACCATGGCCAAGACTGAACGCGGAAACGTCGTGTCGATCTTGGTCACCGTCGTTCTTGGTCAACGACAATTCGTAGATCATCCTCGCGCGTGAGCGACAGCCGACATGGACCATGACCAAGATCGACATCGACACATTGACCAGTTGGACTTTGGGGGCCCCCCCTCGTCGCCACAGTTGGGCGCAGCTTGGAAAACTGGTGCAGACGACCCAGGGGGGGGTCTGGGGATCGCTTTTGAGCTGGCGTTGTCTGAACTCGCCCTGCTCACGGAGGGACGGAGGGAGGAGCGAGGGAGGGAGGTTGGAGTCAGCGTTACAAGGCGCGTGGATTAGCGACGGGTCCCGTTTCAGAGCAGAATCGGTGCCTGCCGTCGCCAGAGGAGGCGGCGCTGGCACCATGTTTCGATGGATATTTTCCTCCGATCCATGGATCTGGCGCCCACGCGCCAGATCCCCAGATTCCTAATCCGAGTAGGCGTGCGCCCGAAGCGGAGGACCCAGTCATCCGGTGATGTTGAAATGTTCAATCCGTGCGCCCTTCCCCAATTTCGGCCCTCGGGTGTCGTTTTTGAGCCCCATTGCCGTCAATTGCTGATCTGGGGCGAACGACCCCCCAAGGGAATATGTTGGGAGCGAGAGGAGTGGAGCGGGGGAGCGGGGCCGGAGGAAAAACAGATTTTGTACCGTTGCACATTTTGGAGAGTCGAAAGGGGGATTGACTTAAGTGGGGGTTGAAGGGAGGAGCCCTTGAGGGTTTTGTTGGGGCCTATGTTGGCTCTAAAAGGGGACTTTGAGGGCCCTTTTCTTCCCCTCTTAACACTGGCGCGAGGAAACCTCTCGTCGCCACGGCTTGATTATCCTCGGACTTCTGTTGCGAACACACCCAGGGTGTCAGCCAGTGCGCCGGATTTTGCAGGAAGTTGCAGAGCCAGGCCTGCATGTATGAACCCGGGCTTGCGCGCAGGATCCTGCAGGATCTTGCAGGTTCTTGCAGGATCTGGCAAAGCCCGACTGACCCAGGTCTGCATTGCCCTGGTCAGTGCGTGCCGGAAACGGTAATTATGGTAGTTGTTAAGTCCCCGGGGGCGACCCAGACCCCAGACCCTTTCGGGTCGTGAAAAAACACGCCAGGAAATTTGGCAAATTTCGGCTTCGCGGGGCCCGGGGACTGTCATAAACCACTCAGGATGAGACGCCGGCTCGCGGGAAGGTCCGTAGCCATTTTGGCTCAAGTTCGAAACGTTGCCCTGGCGCTTCGAACTTGGACGCAGCCAAGGGGTTGGCCCGAGCGTCCCGAGGATAGTCCTCACCTTTTTCTGATTCCAGAGATCATTCCACGGATTACTCCTGTTTCTCCTTCGGCCGCGATGTCGAGCTCAGAGGTCCTGGCCGCGCTTGGTTCGATGAAGAGTGAGTTGCTCACGGCGATTGGAGCGGCTAACGCCAGGACCGGCGCCTTGGAGCTTCAGATCCAGGGACTTCAAGCGCAGCAAGTCTCGTCGGTGCAGGAGATGCAAACGATGGTGACCTCCATGTCGGCCAGCTGGGAGGCGCGCTTCCAGCAGATCACGGGCTCGGCGATTGTGGTTGATGACGGCAATGGCTGGCATGACTGCCCCGAGGGTTCGGCAGGACACCAGGCGCTTGCTGAAGTTGGGAAAAAGATGGAAGCAAAGTTTGAGAACATTCAAGAGCAGTTATCAATCATTTCGGCGATTTCACGCACGCCATCGACGGCTGCGAGTTCGGACAGTGGGGGCACCTCTCGACGTAAGCGCCCTGCGACAGGACCCATGCCTGAGATGTTCACCGACGCGCTTCAGAACAATGAGAAGGACACGCATAACCCTCGCAGGATTTGGATTGGTGGATGGCCACGTGAGGTGCTTTCGCAATATCGGAAGGAGCACTGGGAGTGGTACAAGACTCAGGTGCCCCAGGACATGATTACTAATACCCAGCCGTCGTTCCAGCGAACGAGCCGTTCGTACTCGGTGGTGTTTGAGACGGAGGAGGCCGCGACTCGGTTCAAGCAGTGGGCCTTCACGACACCATCGCAATGGAATGACTATCGTGATCGAGCCAAGACGTTCCCCATTCGCGTTCGAGGCGACATTCCCCTTCCCGCTCGGCTGAGGAAGAGTACCCTGTCGTGCTTGTGGGAGCCGATGAAGGTGAAGCTGACGTCCAAGGGCCTCTGGGACGGCTCGCTGAGGATGGGCTGCTCCTGCTATGGCTCTGGTCGTTTTCAGATTCCGACGGACGCGGACTCGTGGGCCCTGTTCACGTTGAAGACAGAGGAGGGCCAGTTCGTCATCGCCCCCAACCGTGAAGAGTTGTATCAGTGGAAATTCACCGATGCTGAGATTGACTTCATCATCGACATTGCTGTTAAGAACAAACCGTACCTGTAGGATGGGGTATGGCGGACACCCACGACCAGGACAGATCAGGTTCCGCCTCTGCTGAACATAGGGAGCGACATCAGTGGGGATGCACGCGATTCAGCTGAGTGTTCTGAGCCTGCCATGCCTGTCGCCTTTTCGAATCTTGTGTCTGCCGCCTCTGCTTGTACAATGCAGCCAGCACCGTGCGAGTCGTCTGCTCATGATTGTTACTTTCCGTTCTGTCCTCCCTCCCTTTTCTCCATCTGTTCTTGGAACGCTGGTGGTATGATCATGTCTAAGCAGTCGTTGCGTCAAGATCGTGCTCAGAAGAAGATGTCCATGTTCGAGCGTCTTTGTCACTCCCACGATACTGTTGTTACCCAAGAGACCCATGGTCACCCAGGCGATATTGATCATCTCTCTCTTCAACTTCCCTCTCATCAATTTGGCTACTCGTTCTTCCCTGACAGTGCAGGCACTGGTGGCGTGATTACGGCTATCAGTAAAGTGTTCGCGCGTAACTTTTCCTCGATTGACCATCGGTCGCTGATCGACGGCAGAGTGCTTCTGACTGAGATGAAGGGCCCTCATGGCCAGTGTAACATTGTCAACGTTCACATGCCCAACACGTCCGATAATATTCGGGTATATATATCTGTGCTTCGCGTTCTCCGCCGTGAGGTTCCGCTTTCAGCCGGGCACTTTGCTATTCTACTGGGGGATTGGAATTTTACTCTGGAAGGCGAGGGCCGTCAAAATGCTCATGGTGGTTCGTGGAGCCCAGGGGGCCGTAGTCATGCACAGGCGTTCAACAACAACCTCCCTGACCTCATTGAATGTTACCAGGAAATGGACACACGGAGGGCTCTGGTTGATAGCGCGATTGACCGCACGGCGCGGCTAGACCGCATCTACTGCTCGCTGCCCAGCGCCATTCTTGCAGATATGACGATCATGACGTCAACGGTAGGCCGTCTTAAAATCGACATGCCCTCGGATCACATCCCCGTCGTTTCGCATATCTCGATGTACACCCCTGACAAGTCTGAGTGCAAGACTATCCCGCTGTGGCTTGCGAAGTCGCCCGAGTTTGCTGATGAGCTGGATAGGCTCTTGAGTACTCCTCCTGCTGATGGTGGGAGCGCTGCGCGTCTTGCTTGGACCAAAGAATGTATGCACTCGGCCGCAGCACGTGCTCGACGACGCATAAGGCCTCGAGTTGCCTGCACTTATGAGGAGTGTCATCATTGGTCCATGGCTGCTCTTCGTGGCCTCCGACTCCAGAATATTAAGATGATTGATAATGCATTGGTTTGTTATCCCAAGCTTACTGATTTTATTGATGACACTACTCTTGAATGTGCTGACCTTTTCCCCCTCTGCCAACATGTGCGTGAGCTGTGCATGAAGATGCTAGATGCTGAAACCTTAGAGATTGGGAACTTGCCCTCGGATGACTTTCAGAGGCAGAAGGAGGAGAGGAAGATCGCTCGTCGTCGAACGTTCTGGCAGCAGTTTCGTCGTCGAACTTGGCTCCAAGGAGTGGTCGACGAAAATGACAACCCTTACCCCTCCCCCGAGGCCTCTGCTGAGGCCCTGCGGCTTCACTGGGGTGAGGTCTTCTGCGAGCAGCAGGAAGACCGCTCACGGTGGCCCGAGTTACTGTCTTTTGTCCGACAGGTGCCTGTAGGAGCGAATGTGTCTTGGGAGGTGGACTATGAGGTGTTCTTCGGGGACATTATCAAGACTCGTAAGCATAGTATACCTGGGCCTGATGGGATTCCTTACTTCTGCTGGCGCCTTGGAGATGCCCCTTGTTTTCTGTTTGACTTTTATCGGGACTTGGTTTCTGGTCAGGTCTCTGCTCTGCCTCGGGACATGTTGGAAGTTCTGATTGTTTTTTCTGCCGAAGGGGGACTCGAAAGACGATGTGGGGCCTAAAGTTTTCAGGACTGCCGAAAACACACGTCCACTTTCCATGGCCAATACCGATGCCAAGCTACTGAGTTCGTGCATGTGCAGACCGCTGAATGAAGTCGCTCAGCAGACTATTTCTCTTTCGCAGGCTTGTGTCTTTGGTCGCAGCATGGCTGCGCATATTGTCCGTGCTGAAGCTTGGGCACTGTCTGAACATGTGCTCGACCACGAAGATAGCTCGATGGTCCTGACGGACTACTCTGCCGCCTTCCCCTCTCTCTCGATTGAATGGTTCTTGGCCGTGTTGGAGGCGATGGGGATCCCGAGCTTTATCGTCCAGTTCCATCGGTTGTTCTACACTGACAACACTGCTCTGATCTCGGTCCTGGGCAAAGTGCACGCGTCGATTGATATATCCAGAGGTGTGCGTCAAGGGGATCCCGCATCTATGGTTCTCTTCTGCTTGGGCACGGCTCCGCTCCAGGTATATATTAGTAAATGCTGCTGGCAGTGTATGCACCTCAAGCTTGAATATGCTGATGACTGTTTGTATGGTATCCGCGATACCTTTCGACACCTGCGGCACCTCTTCCGTGTTATCATGGCATTGGAGTCGGCAGTGGGGCTGGCGTTGAACCTGCGCAAGTGCCTTGTGCTGGTCCAGTCGACTGTGTTCCAGGCTAGGCTGCAGCAGTACATCCTAGAGCAGTGCCCTGAGCTCTCTCAGATTCAGATTGTGCGCTCGTGTAAGTACCTCGGCATGATGATTGGTGTCTCTGCTCACGAATGCTACTGGTCGAAACCGGTGGCGAAGTTTGCTCCGCGGGTGAGAGAGGTGCGTCAGGCTGGTCTAACTCTTGCGAAGAACATCCCGACTTTCAACACTTTATGTCTTAGCATACTATCCTTTGTCATGCAGTTCGCACCTCTCTCTAGGCCGGTGATTGCAGCGTATAAGAATGCTTTGCAGCTCTTAGTGGTGGGGCCGCGTTTTAGTTTCAACTACGAGATGCTGACGAATATGACTTCCCTGGGGTTCCCTGGTCAGTTTAAAAACCTGGAAGCGGTGTCTCGGGCTACGAAGTTCCGCCTGGTCTCGAAGTGCTCGGAGATTCTTGGGATTCTTGAGGAGCTGGAAAAGACCTTTGCCTCCGACGATGCCTGTATTGTCAGAACTATGTCTGGTTGGGCCAGTGTTAGCTTCGCTCCTGCTCTGCTTGCGACATTCAGAAGTGTTCGTGGTACTTTGTCCTGCTCGCCTTCGGGGATACCTGACGAGGGCAAGAGCTTCCAGGCAGCCGTCTACCGCACGATTGCTGCCTCGCCTGAATTTGCACACGATGCGAAGCAGGACTTGATGATCAGGATGAGGAGGTGGTTGAACGAGGTTCCTGAGGATGCCGCTTTACAAGTTTCGAAAGCTGTGAAGTTTGTTGTCAAGAAGACTGGGCCCTACATTGGCCTGACGTTTCTCCGTGTGCTTGCCCGAGGTTTGAACACGTCGGCCAGATTTCACACTCAGTCGCATGGTTGCCTGTTTGGATGCTGTTCAGATTCCTTCGACCCTACCCTCTCTGACCTCGATGATATTGCCCATTATGCGAGATGCTCCCGATTCTATTGGATATGCGAACATTGGCTCGGAGAACTGATGCCCCCCTTCTCGGAATCCCCTCCTTGGCTGTCTGCTCTGCTTCCCACGTCTCCGCGTCCTCGCACGGTGCTACTTCTAACGGCTGCTGTAATTGACGCGTTTATGTTTGCTCACAACTGTCGTCGTCACCATGTCTCCTCTGGCAGTGTGTCTCAGCAGATACATGCCCGCATGCGGGCCACGGCGCGCAGGCATAGGCCTGTTGCTGAAGCCTGGCGCGTGGAGAGACGGGTGCGATTGCTTTTCGAGGCCCCCCCTTGAGCCTTGTCAGAGCGTCTCTCGGTGTCTGGTGGTGGGGCCCTGGACTCGTCTCTGCCGTTGTGATGTGGGCTGGTCGATAGTGCCATCTTCTTTTCAGAGGCCTGGTGCGACTCCCGCGCCTGGGCCCCGACAGATGGCGAGGGGGGGGGCTCCGCGTGGGGGAACGCGGCTGTCTCTTGCCCTGCTTGCCGTTCGGCAGGCAGGCGCTCCCCACGGACAGTGGGCCCCCCCCCCCCTCGCCACGGTGTCCTCGGACTGCTCGACCAAGGAGTCGACCGCCTTCAACTGGGACCCCCTGGAGCCTCCTGAGCCCTTTGGGTCCAAAAAAAAAGACGCCGGCTCGCGGGAAGGGATCCAGATTTCTTGGCGTCCACATCGTGGACAAAAACATGACGTCGGGAGGAAGGGACAAAACAAGGGATGTTTTTTTATGACCGACGTTCGGAATTTCCGGGCGCTCTCGGCGGTTATCGGTGGTTTTTCAGCCTCGGGGTGCCTTGAAGAGCTGCGCCTCGCCGAGAGCGTCCCAGGGAATCCCAGATCGTCTCACTCGTCGGCCGGAGACCCCAGTTATGAGGCGAAAGCAGCTGGGGTAAAGGTGGAGGAGCGAGGAGCGAGCGAGGAGGGAGAGGTGAGGGAACGCGGAGCGACCCAGGGGCCCAGGAGGAGCGAGGAGGCAGGGATGGATGTAGGGAGGGAGGGAAGGTAGAAGCGCACACATATTGGCATACACATTTTTGTACCCGAGATCCGCGCGGAACTTTTGGGCTGCTGCTGGACCCCTCTTGGCGGCGCCTCCGGCGCCGCCCCTAAGCGTTTCGTGCGCGAGGGGAGGGGTTCAGTGCCACCCAAGAAAACCGCGCGGACGAGCGCCCAAAGGCCTGCTGCCCCAGCCCCAACCTCCCGAAAGTTTCTGCCAATATTGTTTTCGTTTGTCATTCTTGAGGGGAGCGAGGGATGAGGGAGGGATCGAGGCACGAGGATCGAGAGGCAGGGAATCGGACGGAGGAGGGAGGGATGGGGGGAGGGAGGAGGGGGGAGGGTAGGGGGTGGGAGGGGAGGGGGGAGGGTGGGAGGGGGGGTGGAGGCAGAAGGGAGGATTCTAAGACGATGCTCTTCCTTTAGGGGTTGAAGGTCTCCAGCTGACTGGGCTTTGAAGAGCAGCCACCAATCAATGGGTCCTGAAATCTGGCGCGTATCGTTAGGCGCCCAACCCGTGGGCCCTAAGCCCAGGCATGGGATACAGATCCAAGGGAGGCGCTTGGAACTGATGGCGCAGCCACCTCCGATGTGGATGTGCGCAATATCAGAACGAACAATTGGGATCGCGAGGGTTGGGAGCGAGGGCGCGAAGTGCAAACGACGCAAGATTGACAGGTAATAGGGAAGCGGTGGACGGGGAGAGGGGACATGATGCGCGCGGATGGCGAACACTGGAGAATGGCAAGGCGGCAAACAAAAACGGTGACGAACGCTCGTGTTTTCGCTTGCGTTGCACCCTGGTTTCCAAAGAGACGGCGAGTAGGGAGCGAGAACGCACTTAATTGCGATTGCAACACTGTGGCTAGGGACATGTATTCTTTTTAGGCACTTAGCCCGCCCTTCCTTGAAATCGGGATGTTGGTCTTTAGAGAACCTGTCCCAGGAGTATCTGGCACCTTTGGAGGTGAACTCGATGTTGCGAACCTGTCTGAACCTCCTGATATTCTCCGTTTCCGAGTACTCTCCACAGGCATTGCAGATAAAGACCACCCCCAACGAGTATTTGGATAGGTGGATGGTACGCCTGCGGGGGTTCAGGGCAAGCTGAGACCGTGGTCGGCGCTGAGCATGGCGCGGTGGTGCGGAGGTGGGGTGCCAGAGCTGGGTCGGTGGAAGCTCGAGCCGATGCGATGTCGACTCGCGGCGCCGAAACTCGGGAGAGGAAGTGGACCTGGGATAGGTGCAGCACGGGAGAGGGCGCTCTCGCTGTAGCACGGCGGCTCCGTGGGCCGCGGGTGAGGGCGGCGAGAGGCGGAGACAGATGGCAAGGATGCAGGCGCAGGGGTGGAGGCAGGGACAAAGCGCGTGGATGGCGATCGGATGGGCGGACACCCCCCAGAGCCAGCCCCAGCTGCAGGGCTGGGGATGCCCCACTTGGAGATGATGGGGGATGGGGCTGCCTGCGGGCCCTCGAATTTGGATTCTGACCGTGGAGACTGGAGAGAGCTGTTCCCAGGAGGGCAGACTTGATTACGCTCTGCGCGGGGGGTAGGAGGTGGGTAACAATCTCCGTCTCAAGTGCAACCGCCTCGGGCGGCTGATCGAACTTGCCCCCCCTCTATGGAGCGTGTGCGCGTGTGCGTGCAACGCGTGTGCATGTGGGAGATGTGCGCACGACCGCCGGCATTGCCGCCGGACGGTGCCCAGGAGGTCGATGCTTTCCTTTGAGGGGGCGGCCTTGGCGGGAGTAAAACTGAAGGCGTTGCATGCAGGACTGCCGGAATCGCCGCCGGTCTGTGTCCTGCAAGGCAAAATTTCTTTGGGATCTGATTAGGGGTGAGGAGCCGTGGAGATGCGCACCTCCCTCTCGCACCCCCCCCCCCCACCGAGGCGCACGCAGCGGGTGATCACAACAATAATAAGCAACATGCAGGGCATCACAAGGGCGAGAACAGGGAGCGAGACGCAAGAGGCACACAGAGGCCGAGAAGCGGGACAGGGGTGGATGGATGGGTGGATGGCGTCCCCTCCCTATTCGCCGAGGCGAACCGACGGAGGAACGGCGGAATCGAGATAGGCCGGGGCAAGACGAGGAAACACGGATGGCAAGACAAGCAGCCGTGCAATAATGGGGGCGGGATGCGGGAGGGATGAGGCGGTGTCGCCCCGGCTTCCTCGCCCCAGGGGTGATTGTGCAGGTGCTCGTCGGGTGCGCGTTACGGGCGCCCCATGCGTCCTGCACAAAGCCATCCCAGGGACTGCGGAAAACAGTCGGCTTGGGAAGAAGAGGCAGAAGGGATGACGGAGGATGGAGGAGGGAGAAGGGAAGAGGAGGAGGAGGATAAGAGGAGGAAGAGGATAAGAGGAGGAGGAGGATGAGGAGGAGGAGGAGGAGGAGGAGGATAAGGAGGATCAGAGAGGAGGAGGAGCAGGAGCAGGAGCAGGAGCAGGAGCAGGAGGAGGAGGAGGAGGAGGAGGAGGAGGAGGAGGAGGAGGAGAGGAGGAGGAGGAGGAGAAGGAAGAGGAGGACGAGGACGAGGAGGAGGACGACGAGGAGGGAGGATTAGAGAAGGAGGAGGGAGGAGGGTAGTTTTCTTCCCCAGGAGGGCTGGGAGCTGCTGCGGGACCTGCACGACCGGCGGATGCTGCGGGACGCGCTGCAGATCGTAGGCAAGGCTTTGCAGGGTCCATGCCGATCGAGCCTCGAGGTTCGATGTGAAGGTTTTCGCACGTTTTCATCGGTTCCTGGAGGATTCACCCTGTCTCTGAGGATGCGGAGCAGCAGCGCGACCTGCTCTGGTGGGCCAGCTATTCTGTGTCCCTGTACACGGGTAGGAAACTTGGGCATCTCTCGGCTGCCTCCTTCCCCGGTGCCCTTAAGCCTCGGTTGCGTCGTGTGTTCGATCCGCTCGAGCTCGTGTCGGATCCCAAAGGGCATCTGGTTAAGTGGCAAGGCGGCCGCTGGAGTTGCCTTGCGCGTGGCCGTAATTGGAAGTCTCGAGCCCGACTTGTTCAGTGGAGGTGCCCTTGGGTCCCTGCTAAGCTCGCTCAGGCGAATTGGTCTCACAGGCTCCTGAGGTTGAGTGGCCCCGAAGGTCTTGTATGGTGCAGCCTTGGTGCGCGTACATAAGCTGACATAATCTTGCGCTTTCGGAGCGCCTGCGTCGGGCACCCGACAGAAGGCCGAGCTAGAGCTTTGAAGGACCTGAAGCGGGGCAGGGGCCCCACCTCCAAGCAGCTCATCCTTCGGTCCAGTTCTGTGGTCCCCCGCTGCAACCTCGCCGTCTCGGCTGGGTCGGGGGGCTCTAATGAGGTCATGGCCGAGAGGCGGGACATTTGCTGGGAGGATTCGGGTTAGTGGAGATTTTCGGCCCGGAGCGCTCGTGAAGGCACTGCGGTTTGCGGTGGTTCCGTCGGGGCTACCGTTGGAGGAGCCGAGAACGGAAAGAGGAGGGGAGAGCGAGAAGCAGGAAGATGCGAAAGATGAGGGGATTGAGGTTGCGATAGGTCCGCAACCTCTGCGTTGCCAAGGCCGGGAGGCGTGAGAGTCGAGGGAAGAGCAGTGACCAGAGGATGAGGAGGAGGAGGAGGAGGAGGCGGCAGAGGCCAGGAAGAGGAGGAGGAGGAGGAGGAGGAGGAGGAGGAGGGGGGTCAGTATGATGAGGCGGGTGAAGGAGAGGGGGAGGACGATGAATTGAGGAAGAGAAGGATGATGATAATGATGATGATGATGATGATGATGATGATGATGATGATGATGATGATGATGATGATGATGATGATGATGATGATGATGATGATGATGATGACGATGACGATGACGATGACGATGACGATGACGATGACGATGACGATCACGATCACGATCACGATCACGATGACGATGACGATGACGATGACGATGACGATGACGATGAGGAAGAGGAGGAGGAGGCCATGAGGAGGAGGGAGGTGTGGAAGGGGGAAGCGGAAGTGAGCAGAGACCAGGAGGAGGAGGAGGAGCAGGGACGCTTGGGCATGGAAGGGGCGCCCCGGGTGCGAGGGACCTGCCCTCCCCCAGAGCCACCTTCGATCCAGTTCGATATCGGTTCTGGCCGGCCCAATCCGATTCGATGTCGATTTCTGCCATGAAGCATGTCCTGAGGGAAACGGTCGGCCACCCGCAGATGGGGGTAACGAGAGGGGGACAGTTTCTTAGAAGCATCCCCCTGCTTCTCAAAAGGCACGATCCTTGTCTATAGATTTAGGGCCGGCGCCTTCTAAGAGGCCTTCTCCTTTCTAAGCGGGCTTCTTCTGAGACGCCTTCCCCCTTCCCTCTACCCCCTGAGCGCGCCGCCAGCATGTCCAGAGGGAAACGTTTCCTGGAGGTGTTTCGCTGTTGTTGTCTTTCCAGGGCCCTCCTCGGGCCCTGGGAGCGTCAAGAACGATCCAGAATGAAGAGGTGGTCCTCGGAGAAGGCCCTTGGGGTCCAGGACCCGTTTTGCCCTCAGGACCCGTTCCCTTCACGCTGATCTCGACATTCCGAAGACCCGATGCGGCCCGATACCTGCATGTCGCCGTTGGGCATCCTGGCGCGGCCAACCCAATCCGACTTTTATTCCATGGCGATGCCGCCCGATCCGATCGGGTCCGAGAAAAAGGGAGAACAGGGAAAGGGGGGGGGGCACGAAATCTGTTGCATGCAGCTGGTTTCGACCCCGCCGCTGGGCGCATTCCTCGAAACATTGGCGCCTCCGGCGCTGGGAGGCGCTGGCAATATCCGCTACATGAGCTGATTCCCACTTCCTCTACTAGCTCCCCTCTGCCTCCATCTGACCCACTTCGATGCAAGCTCCGATCCGATCCAGTTTCACGATTGGTGCGGGCTGATACCTGCGCCCCCCCGCAAAACACCCCGCACCGGAGGCAACCTCCATCTCACGAAGGGGGACTCCGAGCTCGCGCTCGAGGTGGCCGAGGACGCCCTCGGCGTGTTCCAGCGGCTCCAGGAACGGTGAGGAGGAGGGGACGGAGGACCAGGAGGAGGATGTTGAGGACGTCGATCGAGGAATAAACACCGGCATAGAGCTGGAGTGTGTTTGGTCTGCCGTATAGCATGCGTTATGTGGCTTCCAACCCACCCACCAACCCAGTCGATCTCATAACGCCCGCCGCCGCACCCACCCACGTTACGGCAGCGCCTGCTGTGCAGCGCATAGGTATGCTGTTCGTAGGGCGCGGACCGCGCGTTTGTAGTTGGCGCAACCATGCGCCTGCGGTATGTAGAGGCGCGCGGCGCGCGCAGACCGTCATAGGGCCTACGCAGGCGCGGCGGCGCACCCCGCATTGAGGAACCACAGGCGGCTTGATGTGCATAGCGCGCGCGTGCCAGTTGCGGCCGCAACTGTGGTGCACACAGGCGTTGTGGTGTCCAACATTGTTGTATACACAGAGAGTGTTATGCACGCGAGCAGCGGGGCGACCGTGCCAAGGGCCAGGAACAACAACGCAAACAATTAACATGTTTAATTTGATAGGTTCAGGGGGATCTGCGCACACGCACACACACACACGCACACACATGTGGCAGCATGTCTTTCCAGCGGTCGGTCCTCGTACCCCGCGCGGCTGGGCACGCTGGTCCCCCGCATGCGTATCCAGCGGAAGGCCTTCAAGAGTCCTTGCGTCCTCCTCCTTTCCTTTTCGTTCTCGCAAAACTTAGCGATGAGCGTAGGTTGCTCTTTCGGTCCAATTTACAGCCACACTTTGTTGGAGAGATTCCTCTTCCTTTTCCTCCTCTTCTACCCCCTCCTCCCCACGGTTGCCAGGGCAGGCGCCGGTACGTAACGGTGGCCTTGCTTTGATCTGTCTCCTTTGCTTCATCGGCTTATGAGAACCGTTGGAACATCAGGTTAGTGGTCGCGTAGCTGGGCTTCGTCCGACCCGCTATGTTGCAGCACGCGCCATGGGGCTCGTCAGCCAGAGGGATCATGGACCGCGAAGGGAGTCAGTCAAACACAGCGGCCACCTGCGACTCCACCTCCGCCGCCGAGGGCCGGCCAGGGCCTCCGAAGACTTCCCAGGGCGTCGTGGGGCGGCGCTCACGACAAAAAGTACGAGGAGGAAAACGGCGACGACGACAACCACGACGAGTACAAGGACGAGGGGGGGAAGAAGAAGCAGAGCAGGAGGAATATGAAGAGGAGGCGGTGGAGCCAGCAGCGCGGCCAGCAGCGCGGGAGCCGTACCCCTGGCCCCCAAACACAGTAATCCAAAGAATTTACAGATTCAACGTGATATGTTCGCGCCCCGCCCTCCACCCCATGAGTTTTGGTGTTTAGGGCCCGCTGGGGCCGTCGAGGTGTACGCGGGCTTTGTGGCGTACATATACAACGTGGTGCACGCAGGCGTAAGTCGCCGCGGTGCGCGCGATTGCTGTGGTGTGCACGCGCATCGCGTTTTAGACAGGCGCTGCGGTGCACGTGGAACGTGCTGTTGTGGACGCGTCTATGGTGTGTAAGGGCTTTGTGGCATGACGTGTTGCATGGCATGGCGGGCGCTGTGGCTTATTTGACCACTGCCATGCATCCATGCAGTGTGGTGTACACAGGCGATATGGTGCGCGCATACGCTGTTGCATCAGCATGTGTGGTGACAGCCGTTCGACGGCCGGGCGCGGCTGTGTTATGCTATGTGCCAAAGAACCCACCCACCCACCCAGCCACATAACGCGCGCTCTGTGATTGCGAAGGCCTTACGGCCGTTGCCGCCGACCCTGAAGATGACGAAAGACAACACGAGGGGGGGGGGCAGGAGGAGGAGGAGGAGGAGGCGGAAGGGAGTAGGAGGAGGAAGGGTGAAGGGGGAGGAGGAGGAGGCCTTATGGATGTTGGTTGGGATCTCGTGGTTGACCTCTCGGGGGCGTCTGGAAGGCAACTTGAAGCCTCTTGGGGGCCGTTGTGGGGCCTCTTGGGGCCTCTTTTGGGCCTCTTGGGGCTTCCGGAGGCCGTCTTCGGCGCATCTTGGGGGCGTCTTGGCGCCGCTCGGGGGCCTCTTGGGGCCTTTTGGGGGCCTCTTGGGGCTTCCCGGGGGCCTCTTAGGGCGGAAGTCTCGAATTCTCGGTTCCTCGTCCCCCTCTTGGCCGTTTCTTGGGCCCGTCTTGGGGCCCTATTGGGCCGTCTTGGGCGCCTCTTAGGCTGTCCTGGGGCCTTCTTGGGCCGTCTTGGGGCCCTCTTGTAGGCCTCTTGGGGCGCTCTTGGGGGCCTCTTGGGGGCCTCTTGGGCCGTCTTGGAGTGTCGGAAAGCCGAAAAGGCGAGAAGGCCAAAATCATTCAAAAACCGATGTAAAATTGACGATTTTGGCGCCTGGGGCCCTCTTGGGTGTGCTCTTGGGGCTCTCTTGGAGCGTCTTGAGGGCCTCTTGGGCCGTCTTCGGGCCGTCTTGGGCGTCTTGGGGCCATCGTTCGTCGAGTCGAGGCCCTCTTGTACCCTTTTGGGGGTGTCTTCTGTCGCTCTTGGCTCGTCTTGAAGCTTTTCTGAGCTCCGGGACCCCCCGGGGAGGATGCGTATCTGGGTGGCGACCCCCCCCCCCCCCCGGCGGGGAGGGTAGGGAGGGGCTTCGCCACGACTCAACTACGACGTTGCTCAATGTCGCTTTGGCTCGCGCGCTCAAGGAGACGGGGAACGACGAAGACGACGAGGGACAACGGAGACGGAGACGACGAGGACACGACGGAGACGACGACGACGACGACGACGACGACGGTGATCCACGCAAGACGACGACACCGGGATGCGTCTTCCACGTTCGCCGCCGCGTCGACGCGGCGGTGTCCCGCCGCGGGCTATCAAGGGGGAACGCCGCCAATGGACCAGAAACGGCCGATCTCGAGTCATGACAATCAGTTTCTCTGCGCTCTTCCTCAGTATCCTCCCTTTCCAGGCATTTGCGTGCTGATCGAGGGAGTGCTCCCCCAGGAAGCAATGCACCTTAAGACTGAGAGTGACCGCATCGCTTTGTCGGTCACGGTCACGGTAGACGCCTGTCGTGTCGACGCAGCGACGACCCCAGCGCGGATCTTCAAGACGGAACGTTGCCAGTGGCTTGGAGCCGGCGCATACCAAACGATCTGCGCTATTGGAAAGCCGCGATCGTTCCAATTTGAACGATTCACGCGGATTCAGAAACCAACGCCAATGTCATCACGCCGCGAAGTTGCCGTGCGCCCCTCAGAGTCTCTGGCCAGTCTATTCAGAGCCAGCATCTAAAAAGAGGAAATCTACTCAACATCAGCGTTCGGAGGTCCGCGCAAATTTCTGGGCTCCCTGGCGCGCTCTGCAACTTGCGCGCCAGTCAGGGAGGGGGGTCCAGCCGACCCACGAAATCCGGGTGGACCTCCGACAGTTGATGTCAGTGTCGATGTCCCACCCGACAGGATGGGGTTGTGAGATTCAACAAGTTCCCGGCCCGCCTCACACATGTTGCGTAATGCAGGATGATGATTCAGAAAGAACTTTCCCGGGGTCGTGTTCACGCGGCGGCGCCCGGGATGATGATCAGAAACATTGGCCCCAGGCTGGGACATTTGTTTCAATCGTCCCCCCCCCTGCTCTCCTCGGGCGCGCGTCCAGACTGCCGACGGGCCAGACGGATCCGAAGCGGAGGGTGCGGAGGAGGGGGGTAAAGGAGAAAGGAGGGGAGCCACCGGCAGCCGGATGCAAGTACAGTGACGAACGGACAGGATTTGTAGATATCATGAGCCGTAATATGAGAATGGCGGCACGGAGGTGCAGTTGAAGATATCACAGGTGTTGTAGAGATTGGGCTCCGGATCTGATGGGTAGTTTTGACATTGCGAATTGTGGTTGTGGTTGTGCCAGGTGTCAGCAACGCGCAGAGGGGGGTGGGGGGAGGGGGGAGGGCTTCTTAGAAGTACCCCTGCTTCTTAGAAGGCGCGGGCCTTACCTACAGATGTAAGAATGGCGCCTTCTAAGAAGCAACCTCCTTCTAAGATGCCCTCCCCCCTCCCTCCACCCCCTTGTGCGCGCCGCCAAAGGTGTTGTCGTAGAACATGCAGTCGGAGTTTTACAGTCCAGAGTATGCTGTTGCGGGTGCTGTAGTGACAGGAGCTACGCGGGAGGTGTTGTGTGGGCTTTATTTGGAGCGTGTTGGGACTTGCAATAGAAGCTGTGATAGGACATGTTGCAATAAGAAATACATATGGAGTCGGCTGGGAGATGTAATATAAGGAGCTCTACGAATGGATGCATCCGTAGGATTCCAGTAGGATTCGACTCGGAATTCAATCGGATTCCGGGGCTTCACTCGGATTCCATGATTTTCGGGGGGCCCCAAACGGGGTGGTGACCACACCGTGCGGTGAGTCGGTGGGGATTCGGGGTCACCGCACGGTTTTGGGACTCGGGTCGTTCTCCGAGGACGTCTCGGGCGACAGGGGCCTCCAGGGTCCCAAAACTGTGCTGTGACGGACCGTGCGGTGAGGTCTCTTGGGGTTCCAAGGTCGCCGCGCGGTCTGTCACCGCACCGTTTCGGGACTCCAAAGGTTTCAAGGTAAGTCCACTAGGATTCAAGTGTGGTTCCAAGCGAATTTGAATCCGAATACAATCGGATTTTAAACGTTCCCCGAAATTTGACAACGAGGTTGGGTACAATTTCTTACATCGTTTCCCCCTCGTTGTTCTCCGCGTCGCTATCTTGCATTACCACCGCCGCCAGGCCTTACGGGTGCTGGTGCTTCCTGGGGATCCCGCCTCGTGCCTTCGACGAGTGACAGATGCATGCCGCGGCGGCCAAGATCAAGGGTGTGCTGGTGATTCCTGCCTGGGTGTCCCGTCTCGCGTTCTCGGGCGGGGATCGTTCGAAGCACAATTACGTGCCTTTTCTTCTCATTCTGATTACTATTATTATTATTATTATTCTAATGTTTCTTGTTCTTCGATTCGATGTCTTCCGCCAGGACTTCGTCGGGAGGGCGCACGCGAGGCGCCTTGAGGCGCAGGCAAGGCTCGACATCTTCGTCCGGGAGGAGGCGGATTTGGCGGGCTCCACGCCGCCAGTCCGATTGGGCCCCCTCGGGCGGGCCGCAGGGGAGTTTCTGCGATCGCCCCACACGCGGATCGAGCGACTGCTGCGTGCGGGAGTTGGAAGAGTATCTTCCTCTCCTTCCTCCGCGTCCACCAAATCCAACCACCATGGCCTCTCACCTCCTATCTCCTGTTCCTCCTGACACGTCGAGGGGGGTGGGTACGATGTATGGTCTCACGTGGGTGGAGACCTGAGCGCGCGGGGAGAGGGCCCGCGAATGCAGGAGCGCTTCGGCGGAACCGGCCTCTGAGGAAGACGACGAACCTTGGCTAGTTCAAGGGGCATTGTCCCTCCTTTTCAACCCTCCCGACTGCATGACAATGGGGCCATCCCCCCCGAAGAGTTGAGTCGAGCGGCTCCTCCTCCGCCTCCGCCTCCGCCTCCTCCTCTTCCACATCAACACAATATTATTATTATGCATCGTAATACTCATCATCATCATCATCATCATCATCATCATCATCATCATCATCATCATCATCACCACCACCATCATCAGCATCACCATCACCAGCATCATCAACATCATTATCATCAGCATCATTATCATCATTGTCACCCTCATCATTCTCATCCTCATCAGCATCAGCATCAGCATCATCAGTATCATCAGCATTCTCGGCATGAGCATCAGCATCATCATTATTTCATCACCACTACCATCATCAGCATCATCACCATAGTCGTCGTCATCTTCATGATCATCTTCATCATCATCGTTATTATCATCATAGCCCCTTTGGCCCGAGCACCTGCTCGGCGCGGGGCTTCCTGGGCGCACTTGCGCCCCGCGCGCGGCGCGCCTCCCGGCCACGGTCTGCGAGCATGGTGGTGGTGGCTCGCTTGCGCTGGATCCGGGACATGGTGGAGCTAGGCTCCCCTGCTTACATCTCCTTCGGCGCAGCCGCTGCCAGCAGCCGTGGCAAATGCAAGGTGGCGGTCGTGCATGGGGAGTCGGCTACTTCAGTCATGGCCCGAGCGTTGATCTTGGATGCGCTGACGGCGCTCGAGAGGCGCGTTGCTTTGTCTTCAGTCATGGGCAGGACATAAGCACCACGACGGGGTCAGTGAGATCCATTTCTGGCTTAGCGAGATTGCAGCTCCCCATGGTGTTGGTGATGGCCCTCATGACTCTGGGAGTGATCATGGACCCGCCGATGGTGGAGATGGTGCTGGTCCCCCTGGCGGCGGCCCCTTTTCGTGGCATCTCGCGCGGTGCTGATCCGTGGGTTGATGGCGGTGATCCTTGGCAGCGCGGAGGCGGCTCCTCTGGTGGGTGTTGACGTCCTCCTGCTGGCCCTCACTCCAAACGTCCTCGGCGACACGGTGAACAGCGTGGTGCCCCCGCGGCACGTCTTGTCCGTCGTGCCGATGTTGACAAACACGTTCTTCGCGGAGAGTGGACGCCCTTGCCCACAGTCCCTGCCTTCCCATCGTTCGACGGCGTGTCCGCAGGCGCCAGGGTGGTCGAGGATCTCACCTTCAACTTTGGAGCGCACAGGTATATATCGCAGTTGTCTTCGAGATGCGCTGTCGCTGCTGAGTCGCGGCATGTGCGCTCTTATACCCGACCTATTGTTTCAATTTGCTTGCAAGCCGTTGAAGATACGCGGTCACGGGAATAAGTGTCCAACGAAGTCGTTGCTAGCAATGTGACCCATACGATTCGGAGTCTGCCTATATCGCCTCGTGCTGGTTGTGTGCTGGGCTGTCGATCGAGGAGTCAGCCGCGTTGCTGACAGGGTGTGTTTTAGACGAAGAGGTTTTGCACTGCCACCCCTGGCCGATGGTTCAGCTCGATAGTAGTCTATTAGATCTTTTTCGACGGCACTCGTCCAGTCCTTCATTGCGCTGGTTGTCCTCGTCTTCGGCTGCAGGGCCATGGACGCCAAGTACTCCTTGTACTTCCTAAGTGTCAATGCCGTCGTCGCACCAAGGGCCTCCTCGTGGTGCTCTTCCGCGTCGTCTCTTTCGGCTGCGGGGCCCTGGATACCGTGCGCCTCTTGTACTTCCTAGGTGCCAATGCCTCCGCCGCACCAAGGGCCTCATCGTGGTGTTCTGCTGCGTCGTTTTTTTCGGCTCCGCGCCCCTGGACATCATGTGCCTCCTGTACTCCCTAGGTGCCAATGCTTTCGTCGCACCAAGGGCCTCCTCGTGGTGTTCTTCTGCGTCGTCATTTTCGGCTGCGGGTCCTTGGACATCATGCGCCTCCTGTACTTCCTAGGTGCCAATGCCTTCGTCGTCGCACCAAGGGCTTCCTGTTCGCCTGCCTCTCCCTCCTCGTCGTCCTCGGCCTGGGTCGTCTTCACCGTCAACGTGACCGAGCGCAGGGGAGATGCCCTGGGCCCCACCCAGGATGGATCGTGAATCGACGGGGCAAAAATAACATCGTTATTATCATCATCATCATCCTCGCTACCATAATTTTCTCCTTCGCCATCATCATCAGCATCGGCATCCTCATCATCATCATATGCATATGCCTCCCAATCTTAATACTCATCCTCATCGCCATCATCATCACCGTCAGCATCATAACCTTTATCATCGGCATCCTCTTCGCCGTTACCGTCGTCAAGGCGCCATTCGGTACGAGCGAACGTTCTTCGGGGTTACCGTCCGCTCGGGTGCACAGTGTTCAGTCTCGTTCCATCCACCAATACAATCCGCGCTGCCGCCGGCGACGTCCAGTGGCGACCCGTGCAGCCAGCAGTTTTTGCCGCAATTAGTTCAGCCATCGCCCAGCGCGCGCGATGGCTCTTGCAGAGATGCCGCCCCGGCCCGGGCCAGTGAGGGGCATTGCATCTCACAGAGCGCGCTAGAGACGGCTTCAGCGATGGCGACACCTCGGAAAGGGGCGTGCGTGACAATATCGGGGGACATCGCGTATCCGCGCGAGCAGCCGAGCCGTCCTGGAGTCATGGAGTTGAAGGCGCAAAACACCACGGAGCCCGACTGCGAGCGCGAGATGCTTGTGGAGGGGGAGGCGGACCAAACGGCGTATTACGACGCCACGGAATTCATTGTGGAGGCGCCCGGGTTTTCCGGAGATGGCCAACCGGAGCGCGCTGCTGCACCTCGGCGCTCTTGCGTTGAGACCATGATCGACGTCACGGCCGAGCTCGCCGCTTCCAAGCAGTTGCTGGAGGATGCCCCCTGCGCAGGCTGAAGCGTGCAGCCAGCATGTTGCAATGTTGCAGGCAATGTTACAGGCTGAAGCGTGGAATCATCATTTCCTGACGACCGCGGGCGTTTTGGACGCGCCGGCGCTGGTGCAGGACAGGAACTGCCGCATCGCCGAGCTGAAGAGGATAGTTTCCGCCCAGGCGCTCCTGGACGAGGATATCCAGCTGTTTTCGCACCTTACCGACGGTTGCTGGCGGCGGAGGAGGCCCGAGATTACTGTCAGGAAATCGTTTTTGGTGAGCACAGCCGTTCTCCCTATTCCTTCTCGTGAGGCCCCGCGATGCGTGAACAACGTGAAGACAGCGTGCCCGAGTAGGCCTTCGGTCAGATTTTGGCGACCGTGTACGTCATAGTTTCCAGGAGCACTTGCGCAGCGCACTTTTTCCTGCTTCCCCCGCCCAGAAGCAGGGAGGGGGACATTGTGCACAAAACTGTTGTTTTGTAGTGAATTTCCCTGTCTCTGGTCTTGGGGTGCTGTCGTCTCGTCGCTCCCCTCATCCTCGCGTTCGTTTCCCAGAGATCGTTTGTACCTGAAATTCGAGAGGTCCCTGGCAGGGCAGCCAGCTTTTCCGGCAGAGGCCCGCCCTGCAGGGGGCAATTCGACGTCCCCGCCAGCGTCGGCGGCAGCGGTTTTCAGAGTAGCACAGTCAGCGCCCACACGCAGTCCTCCAGCCATTCGAGTTCTACGCCACGTCTCGTTTTTGTCGAGTGCAAGCCTAGAGTTGCAGGGCTCCGCTAGCGGCCTACATTATCATCATCATCATCATCATCAGTGCCATCACCAGCATCATCATCACCATCATCATCATCACCACCACCACAAATTCATCACCATCCCCATCATCATCATCATTATCATCATTTACCCCATGCTCCTGATCACCACTTTCACCATCGTCACCAGCACCATCGTCAGCATCGCCACCATCACCATCAGCCTCCTATGTATACGCATGCATCGTCGTCCTCACCATCACCGTCATCATCATCATCGTCATCAACATCTTCATTTGATCCATCTACCTTACCACCATACTCCTGATCATACTCATCGCCACCAACAACATCAGTCATCACCATCATCATCATCAACAGCAGCAGCAGCAACATCATCACGACACTCACCAACATCATCATGACCACAACCATCATCAGCATCCTCACCACCACCACCATCATCATCATCGGCATCCGCATCTTCACCTGCACCCTCATCATCATATCCCTACCTGCCCTATTATCAATCCTCCCCTCTCGATCCTTCCACCTTCTCCTCCTCCTGCACATCCTTTAGCCCTTCCCTCAGTCGTCAAGTCCAAACCGTCCTTCGCCTCCTGTGCCCCCTCATGGCCCCAGGGGGGGGGAGGAGGGCGCAGGAGAGGGGCTAGAAAGCGAGAGGGGTCTTGTGGAGGAAGGGATTGGCGAAAACCGACGGGGAAGGAGGGGGAGGGAAGGGGATGAGGAGGAGACGGAGGGAGGAGCGGCGACGAGTTCGGGGATGGGAAGGGAGCTGGAGGAGGCGGAGCAGGTGGAGACGGGGGAAAAGGGGGGGGAGGAGTAGGACGAGGAGGGAGGGAGGAGTAGGAGTAGGAATAGGAGTAGGAATAGGAGTAGGAGTAGTAGTAGTAGTAGTAGTAGTAGTAGTAGTAGGAGTGGGAGTAGGAGAAGGAAAAGGAGAAGGAGAAGGAGAAAGAGAAGGAGGAGGAAGAGGAGGAGGAGGAGGGGCGGGGATGAAGAGAGGGAATGGTGGCAAGGGGATGCGGCAGAGGAGGGGGCGTGGAGAAGAAAGTGGACAGGAAGGGACTCCATGGATTACAGCCATCGCGAAAGGACAGTGTACACTCCGAAATTCCAACACGAACTCGAAGCTTCGCTTGGTCGACGTGTGGCCAAAATGACGTTGCCAGTATTTCATACGCAGCGGGACAACATGCAACGCAATGTTCAGATCATGCCCACCCGTGCGGCTCAGAGGAGGGGAGGGGGAGAAGGAAGGCGGAGAGGGAGGGGGTAGTAAGAGTGAGGGGGAGGAGGGGGTGCAGGGACAGAGATAGAGAGAGAGAGGAAGCAGAGGAGAGGATCTGGATTGGCATGTGGAGGGGGCAGCCCTCGACGGGGAGGAGGACGAGAAAGATCATGATGATGCTGCTGCTGCTGCTGTTGATGATGATGATGATGATGATGATGATGATGATGATGATGATGATGATGATGATGATGATGATGATGAGTAGGAGGAGGAGGAGGAGGAGGAGGAGGAGGAGGAGGAGGAGGAGGAGGAGGAGGAGAGGAGTGGGAACATGGGGGCAGGGACAGAGAGAGAGATAGACAGATAGAGAGAGAGAGAGAGAGAAAGAGAGAGTAGAAATAATGAGGCGGGGGGGAGGGGGAGATTGGAGCGGGGACGGGGAAACAGGGCTGCTCACGGTCCGATACGATCTGATATGTTCCCCAGATTACGATTTCGATGTCGACCCGATCCGATCCGATACGAATTGATTACCCCTCCAGCCTGCAGGGGTCTCCAAACGATCAGACACAATCTCAGAAACCCTCGCGGCCACGCTTGGTTAATATTATGATGGCCTCTGGCCAGTGCCGCCGATCCGGGGCGCTCCCGATGGTTCTCGGGTTCGCTTGGAGGCCTATGAGCCCGTCTTGGGGCCCTCTTGGGGCCGTCGTAGGAGGCCTTTTGAGGGGGCATTTGAGTCTATTGGGGGCTTCTTGGAAGCCTTTTTGGCTGTCTTAGGGCGTTCCTGCTGGCCCACGCCGCCAGAAGCCGTCTTGGGCGCCTCGCTGTGCCATTTGGGAGCACTCTGGGGGCGCTTCAGGGCTGTCGTGGAGGCTATCTTGGCTGTCTTGGGTGCCTACGGGGTCATTTTGGCACTCCTTTGGGCCTTAGGAACCTCTTGCACCGTCATGGGGGGAATCTTGGAGGCTTCTGGGGCCATCTTGGTGGCCTTTGGAGCCGTCGGAAGGCTGAAAAGAAGAAAGCGCCCAAATCCTTCAGAAGTGCATGTTTCCTGGCAGATGTTTACGTGTCCCTGCCCCGCCCAGAAAGCTGAGCGCAGGCCCCCTCTCCCCGCCCTTCCCCCTCCCAGCCCCGCCCCCCAGCAGAGCTGAAACTCAGGCTGTAGGCTGTAGCCTAGGCTCTTTGAAACTTACACGCCAGATCGGCGGATACCCTCTGTCAGATCACAACGAAACTTTCCAGGTCAACATTGCGTAGAGAAATCTGGATGAGCGAGCGCTTCCTGCAGGAATCAGCCTGGAGGCAAAATCGTGTACATGGCCTTGTTGCCGGGCGCGGGAATTCGAGCGGTCGAGTCCGATACGCAATCCCAAACAGTCCGATTCCGGCGCGATCCGGTCCGAATTCACGGCTCGATCCCGCTCAGGTTTGGCAGGTGGCAGGGCGCAGGGGAATGTGTGGAGGCATGGATGTGGGGTGGGTGAGGGGGAAAGTTCCCCAAGTGGCTTGCCTTGGCTGTGCGGTCGCTCCCGTACGGTAGGTTTGCGTCGTGTGCCGCCAGCGTTCAGCGTGGAGCGCCGCCAGTGGCCCAGGATCGGTCGATGTTAAACGATATGACGTTTCAGAAACGGCCGATCGGTCAGGGTGGAACGATACCCGCGGTGTCAGAAACCACCGCCGAGATCGACACGACACCAGCCCTCGGTACTGCCCCCCCGCGGGGGCAGCGCGGACCTGCAGTGGAGAGTCAAGCTCCAGAGCGACTCCAAGCAGCAGGCCAGCCGCATGCGGATCGCGGAGAAGAGGGCGCAGGAGTTGTACTCTGTGGCGGTGAAGGCGCACGCCCTTGCAAATGCCCAGTTGCCTGCGGCAAGTCCCACCGCCCGTCGAATAAGAAACAATTGCATAGTCAAAATATGTTGTTGGATCTCCGCGCGGATCTCTTGGGACGGCGCTGTGACTCACCTGAAAGCGCCTCCGGCGCCGCCCCTGGCGTGCTCCGCGCGTCAGGGGGGTCCAGCGCTGATCCAAGAAATTCGCGAGGACCCCCGAAAGTGAATTTCTTCTTCAGTTTTTTCTTCCTCTACACCGTGCCGGGTATTCTGGGTGGTGACTCTTCGAAAGGGCACGGGAGGCCGTCACCTGTGACACCTCGCGCCCCCAAGCTTAATAGAGTCGTGCCGACGCGACACCGTACAATTCAGGCTCTGGGGATGTCTTCACCTATTTCTACGATTCGCCTCGACTTGCTCGCGATCTCATTTGGAAACATCACCAGATTTTGGAATCGCGGCACAAGTGATGACCACACTGGTCGTGCCGGGGGTGCGTGTTGCAAATGATGCCAGTTGCTCGTGGCCAGGAGATTCGGGTGTTTTACCCTACGACATGGATTGTGGGTGTTTTGAAACTACCTCTGTAACCACCGCTCCAAGTAAGGCCGACGCCGAATGCTTAGGCGGCATCTACTTATTCGACGTCGACGAGCCGCTTCAAGACCCAAAGTATGCGGGCGTTGGGGTGACGTGCGGCGAGCGTTTCAAACAGGCCGCAGTCTCCGTCCCGCTTCATTGGGGTGCGGCCGAAAAACTACTGCAAGGACTCCATTGTGAGACTGCGTGTGCGACTTCATGCGACCCGTGTTCGAAACTCCTCGATGCCCAGGGGGCCCACGAAAAATCAGCGGTTCGTGTTTGTAGCTTCCTGTTCAGTCTTCGTGCCCCTGAAGAACAGGTGACGTATTATGGCAGCGCTGGTGCCAACATTGCTAGCTTTCGCCTGCGGAGATACCAAAACAGCACATGTTGATACCATCCCAGGAAACAAGAAACTCATGGCTGTCGCCCAGTTCTCCAACGGGGCGGTGCAGATGGGGGCCCATGCGCCCCTCCTGGCCGCCATGCTCCCGTCGGCGGTTTGGTCATATGCTGTTAGGTATTGTCGTTTTGGTAACAACGCACAACAGAATGCAGAGGGCAAGCCGAATTGGAAAACACGTTTCGGCAAACACTTCGACGCTTTTCTCTTGCCTTTCGTTTCCCCCTCATGTTATACGTTTCCCCTGCATTCGCACTATCGATTTTCAAAGACTGGTGCAACGGTGGGCCCTGAGATTTCTTTCGGACGTGTCCAGACAGTGCGGGTCTTGGTTGGCTCGAGAGCTACGCGGTGCCTTCGAGATTATTCGATAGCCTCAGCATGGCCACTGGCAGATGTCTTGGCGGCAGGAGGCCCATCATTGAGAACTCTGGCCACATGCACAGTCGCACACTTGACGGCGCCGCGGAGTTTCAGGCACCCAAGTTTCGCATGCGAGCTACGGGCAAGAAGGTTTTGGCTGAGCCGGCTTCAGTTATTCTGCCACCGCGGGGGACCTCGGGCGGCCCGGCCGCTCGAGCGTCCAAAGATCCGCCCTGGAGTGATGTCCACGAGGCCGCGGCTGATGTTGACCCCCATGCCGAATCTGACGATGAGGGTTCGCGGGGCGCCCCGAGATGGCTGAAGGGCCGGATCACGGGGGCGGATGGTCGGGGCATTAAAGGGGACAGAGGCCCCGATGACGAAGGAAAGCTAGATCTCCAATGTTTTAATGCCGTATGGATCATCCGTACCGCTTCTCCATGGATAAGCCATGGGAGATATTTCCCACGTTGAGCCAGGTTCTTGGACGCGCGACGCAGAACAGTGACGCTATGGAGTACCTTGAGGATCGTCGTATCGTGGCTGGCTTCGCCAAGCAGGAGTTGGCTGAGAAGTTGCCCCAGACGGACAAGAGCAAAACGTTCAGCAATCGCATCGTGTTGTACCATGATCCTTGTTCCACGCCTCCTGACAGCGTTTGTGTCACCAGCTCAAGCGCGCAGCTCCGCATCAGAGGAAAGTGCCAGGCCCGACCAGTCTTGGCTTTCATCTGAGTCGATGGTCGAGCATGTGCAAGCCTGACAGACGATGGGCCGTCGAGCAGTACCAGGCAGACAAGGAAGGCTTCTTCGGAAATGTGGACCCGGGACCGCACTGTTCGGGCGCAGGTGCGCCCGTCGGGCTTCCGATCTCGACCCAGACAGCACCGCGGATAATGGATTGATTGCCTTGCGACATCAAATTTGGCGCTGTGGGGCAACCTTGAGTGGCGGAGACGCCGCGGTCTCGACCGGCGGTGCCCCTTCCGCCTCCGGGCTCGGCCCAGAGAGGAGAGGCAAGTGGGGCTTCGGGTCAGTCCGCCGCCGGGGGCCGGCGCAGCGCAGCGTGCCTCGGGCGCCCGCCCTCTCCGTGTCGGCATCTATTTCTCCTCATCGTGAACAAGAAAGATTGGACTGACCACGCCGATGCAGCCCATTCAGGGATTGCGCTTGCGTTGTGGGCGAACGCATTGAGATCTCTGAGGTTTTCGCCAGTTTCGAATCAACGCCCCCGTGGCGCGTTCTATTCCGATGGCCGAGGCCATGGCCATGGCCGACGAGGGCGATCAGGCGGCTCTGCGCGCCAAATGGGATCGCCTTCGGTCGATCGGCGCGCGGGGTGAGCAGGGCGCCTAAGAGCGCGATGGCGTTGTGCCCGGACTTAATGGAAAGACGGCGCACTTCGGGCGCTTCTTCGCCATCTTATCCGAGATGAACTCAGAATTTCCCTACGGGCGCGCACGTCGCAAGCATCGCGGGCGAGTGGCCTGCGACGCCCCCGGCGTCAGAGACCAGAACTAACGCGTCGCTGTCTTCCGCGGGCCGCCCGGCAGCCCCGCCGCAATGCGGGCGGGCAAAGCAACCGATGCGCGCGGCTTATGCGGAGAGAAAGCCCACGCAGACAGACACAGACAGACAGACAGACAGACAGACAGACAGACACACACACAGAGAGACATACACATACACATACACATACACATACACATACACATACACATGCACATGCGCATGCGCATGCGCATGCACAAGCATACATATATATATATATATATATTACGCAGGCAGCCCGTGCGAATCAGGCCAACGCATAATCGAAGCCCGCCTGGGCCCTCCTCCCCCGCGGAGGCCCGCCCCCGACGCTTGGCGGGGCTCGCGGGGCCCGTTTGTCCGCTGATCTCGTCTCTCCATGAACATCCTGGCTCGGGTGATTACAGGGGGCAGCGCTGCGACGGTCATCTCCGCTCCCAGGATGATTGTGGCTGCTGGATTTTCTGCTGGGTTGTCATTCCATCTTGGAGAGAGGGCTCTCGACGTGGATGGCCGCGAACTTTCTTGCCCGGCCGACGACGTTGCAGGGCTGGCGGCTGATTCATGCGACGTTTGAGGGGCGCTCGGGGGGCATCGGGGTAGATTGCCTCGCCATGGGGCTAAGTCGGGCCCGCCCCCCTACACGGTGATTTTTGAAGAGATTATATAGATATATTTATACCTACGCTCAACATGCAGCGAACATAGCGCAGAACAAGTCCCCAAATTATTGTTTGGATATCCTTTGGCCTTTTTGGGGCACGTTTGCTACCGTCGAAAATCCCCCCGCAGGGGGGCGCGCCCGACTTGACTTTTGGGGGGGGGGCTCGGGCGCGAGCGCCGCGCGCGCGCCCGCGCGGTCGATCGGCGAGCAGAGTGGCCCACTGACCTTATTCTCCTTCCGCTGCAGCAGATAAATACTCGCGTCGCTGATCTGGGGGGCGCGGGCGCTGGCGCGGGGGGGGCTTCAGGCGGCTCGGCCGCGTGAGTCCTTCCAGCCAAGACCGCGGAAAGGGGTTCGCGTCCTGGAATATGACACGGCAGAGTCTTCCGTCTGCGCGCGCCGCGAGCGGGCGCGGGCCTTGCGGCGGATTATGTTTCCGGCGCGCCCTCGCCTGAGCCGGCCAACATGGGGGGCGGGCAGGGGGGTCCTCGAGGGGGACATGTTCCCACTGAGGAGGCCCTCGCAGCCGTTCTCTACGTGGATGCTGCTGCTGGAGCCCCAGATCAGGAGGTCAAGGGCCCTGGCCCAGGCAGACTGCGCCCTTGGGCCCCCGACGTCGCCGGGCAAGTTTCAGCTCGTCATTGCCCCGGTTCTCGTGAAGGTCCCGCATGGGGCGCGCACGGTTTGCCGCGTTTCCCTTCG
Organism: Prorocentrum cordatum; assembly: GCA_963575745.1. NCBI lineage: Eukaryota > Dinophyceae > Prorocentrales > Prorocentraceae > Prorocentrum > Prorocentrum cordatum. The sequence continues at coordinate 1,826,606 of CAUYUJ010003335.1, forward strand.
GGCGGTCTTTCGCCCTGCGAGTTTCGTCGCCGAGCGGGCAGTGCAGTAGGATATGGATCGATGCGTGCTTATTTGTATGTCATGTCAGGGCGACCCCCCGCGATCGCGCGGCGCTTCTGGCAGCTATCACTCGGTGTCTCGGGTGAGGGGTGGCGCGCCCGATGCTTGTTTTCAACGCAACTCGGGCGCCGACCTAGCCGGCGACCTACGGGCCCATCGCAGCGCGCCCCGCGTGCCAGCGCCAGTCAGAGCATGGCCTCTCGCAGGCGAGCTCACGTTTCTCAAGGTAGTCTTGATGGAAGGGCTGCGACCGTTGCGGTTGATCTGGCCCTGCGCAACGCTCTCATTGGTGTCCATCTCATGGGGGGGGCACGCGGGTCGGGTGCCCGCGCGCATTGCCATGGCGGATGACCAGGCTGCGCGCAAGGTCTTCAAGGCAGAGGGAGGGGGTGGGTGGGGGGCGCAAAAGTAGATGCCCCCCCCGCGCCCCCCGCTCGCATCGCATTACTGCCGCCGCGTCCTCGGAGCCGCTCGCTCGCGGGGTGGCAGAATTGCGGCGTGAGCGCGCTCGAGCGAGACTTCTGATATCGCTGCCGAGTGATTCGCAGATCCAGCGGCCTGGGTAACACTGTTGCACCGAAGTTCTCGGGGCTAAAGCGGCATCGCGCCCGCGTCGCTTCAATGTCTCCCCGCGGCCCCCCCGCGGCATCCGAAGGCCGCAGATCGGCCCGGGGGCGGTCGCGCGGCCAGGGGCCGCCGTGCCTGGGAAGAAGGCGAACGAGAAAATGCGAGTCGGCACGGGTGGACTTGCTGTTTCGATTTCGCGAACAGAACCATTATAGGTGGCGTCGGAGCCCGTCGCTGGCTCAGCCATTTGCGCGGAATCAAGCGACGCTGCACCGGCTGCCCCAGGCTCAGCCGGCAGCGCAGAACTGCCCGGCGCAACGCAGCGCGGTGTCTGCAGTGAGAGGTTGTGATCAATCTACACAACGCAGGGGAATTCTGGAATCCAGGACGGTGACGAAGTTGCACGAGTTGGCAGCGGCGACTACACACCATCGAGAGACAGCTGCCGAAGTGACAGTTCTGGCGCGGCTGCGCCAACGACTGAGAAGGACAAAACAAGGGGCCCAGAAGCTAAATGGTTAGTTACTCTGTCGAGAGGCAGGAATGGAGTGGTTGCAGGATGCGATTGGAATGCTGCTGCGACTATCACCATGCAAATGTGCAGTCCGAGGTTTTGCGCGAGCATGAGCATGCACTGCGCAGCCACTCGCTGCAGGGGGCGCGATGGCACGACGACTAACGAATGGAGAGAGTAGGCCCTTGCCGACGCCACATCATCTAGGGGGAAGCATCTCTCCCCATGGGCACCTTCGCCGCGCTCGGGGGGATCGCCCTGGCCATGTGCGCGTGCATGTGTGCGTTGCAGCGCGGGTTGTTGCTGGTCCTTGAAGCTCGCGGGGGCCAGGGGCCACTTTCCGCCGGCCTGGTGTGAGTTTTCGGGGCATCGCCGAGGCGGCAATCGAGAGAGGGGGCGCAGTTTGTCGGGGGTGGCCGACTGCATTGGAGGGGCCTGAAAGTTGGGGGGTCTTTCATGGGGCACAGTTTCCATGAAGTCACGTTGCGCGGTTGCGCCCGCGATGCGATCGACGGGCAGGGGGGGCTCAATGGGAAAGCCACGGGCGATCGCAGCCGTTGCTTCCGACATTGCAACGATCGGCGCGGATCGCCAATGCGACGGCGCATTTGCTCATTTCGAGCCACGGGGTCTTGATTGCAAATGGGCAGAGGAATGCGCCGACTCGTTTGCGCGGCAGGCGCGCATCATTCGCGCGCGCGTTGCGTCGCGTCTCTCTTCCCCGTCCGCCCCTGCAGTTCGCGCGCGTTCACTCGCTGCCTTTTGCGCTTCGGGGCCAGTCGGCATTGCGACTGGCGGCCCGCGATTGGCGCCGCCGCCTCCCGGTCGCGCCGCTGCCTCCGCGCTCGGCGGCCATGCCGCGGGCGCCCTTGCTACCGTTGCGGCGCCCAGTCGCCCGGTGCGTCTTGGCGGACCAGCCCGGGCCTCGGCCGCAGAAGCGCAGGAGGCGTCGCTGGCTCGGCCGCGCGGGGGGATGTCTCTGGGCCGGGCCCTCCCCCGCGTCAGTCCACCCTGCCGACGGCGCGCGCGGAGATGGAAGGGCGGGGGGGCCGCGGCGACCTCGGCGACTTAGTCGGAGAAGAACGCGCGTCATAATATAAGGAACAGCTCGAGGCGATGGACGGCGCGCGAGCGCGGGGCTTCACCGAGGTCACCGACCCATTTCAAGTCAACAGAAACTTGTGTCTGACGGTGCGAGAAATGTTCTCCGCGGCTCGCGCCGCGCCAGGAGAGGTCCGATATCCTTGCGGGGCAGTGCGCGACAGTCGCGTGGAAGTTGGCGCATTTCCTGATGAACCGTACTGGAAGTACATCGAAGCACGCCAACCGCGGGAAGCAAGTAAGACCTTCGCGCCATTCGGGCGAAACGACAACGCACCATGCACATTGAAACCTTGCTCTGCCACCCTGGCACTTGGCCGTTGCTTTGCAATCGCGATTGTCACCGATGTCAGCGCAGTCAATGGTCAGATCGAGGACGCACGGATGTCCTTTGGGCAACTACGCATGCGGTTTTTGTCGCTGCCTCTGCGGCCCTCGCGTTCTCGCCGCCGGCCCCTGTACTGGATGTCGGGGGGGCGTGGGTGGGGGGGAGGGGTGCGGGGGGGGGGGTGGAGCGGGGGCAAGGAGTGTTTTGTTGTTATTTGTTGCGGCGTGGCGCGGTGCTTGAGAGATCGCCCCGCCGGGCCGCCGGGGCCGCGCCTGCAGAATGCCTGCGTTCGTGCCTGTGCTGCAGATGACGCAGGGGGGGTCTCAACTGCCCCCCCCGCCCAGCGCCGCGCCGGCGTGGGAAGTTCGGCCCTCCCGCCCGACGCTTCAGCGGCGCCCCGCGGTCAAAACCGCGGAAAAAGGGATGCAGGGGAGAAGGCGGGAAAGGTTTTCTTCGTCCGCGGGGCGGGGCCCTGTCGATCGAGGCGGCTGGAGGCCCGCTCGACGCTGGCTGCTTGAGCCCGGAGAGAATTCGGCGCCCGCGCGGGCGCCCCCCCGGCTGCGCGGAGACCGCCCCGCGCCCGCCCTGACTGAATGTCACGCATGGGCGTCCATCGCGGGCCCCCCCCCCCGTGGCCGCGCGCGCCCGTGACCTGCATGCGCCTGCTGGCCCGCCCCGACGCGATGGGCGAAGAGGCCCGGCGGGGCGCCGGAAAGAAGGGCGCGCCTCGTCTGGCACAGCCGGCCGATGCCCTTGCGACGTCGACAGGGCCCGCGCTTGCCAAGAAATCCTACGAGCAGAGGCCGAAGAAGGGCAGAGCGACAGGGCAATGTCGGAATGGGCACCGCGTTCGAGGCACCCTGGACCTCAAACGGCCCATTTGTCATTCCGCGGCGGGAGACGCCGCTAGCTCGACCGGCGGCGCGAGCATCGGGGCGCCCCCCTCTCCCCCGCCCGCCCCGAAGTCCGCGCTTTCAGGGTCGGCCGGGGGCAAGGCTTGATCAGCCAGCGCCGCCGACCCCGCTCCGCCGCCTTCCGCCCCCGCTCCGGAGAGCGCGCCGAAAGGCGCGGAAACGGGGGGCAGCGCGCCGAGCACTTGTCCGGCCACGAGCTCGGGGGCGATCGGCAAGGCCAGTTCCGCGGGCAGCTCTGGTTCGCGGGGGGGCGGGCCGCCCGCCCCCGGTTCAGCCGGGGGCGGCGGCGGCGGCGCCCCCCGCCTGCTCCCCCAGCCCGCGCCGGGACCCGCGGGCGCTTTCAGCGACGTGCATGGCGCGCGGGCCCCAGAAAGTGCCGACTTGCACACAGGCACGGGGCGCCTGCGCAGCCGCCCCCCCTTTCGCGCCCTCAGTTGACGGGCGCGCCTTTGTTCGAGAGCCCCTGTCTTTGTCCGACGACGTGACTGCGCCTGACTTAAAACCACGTTGCCGCTGGCCTGACCTGCGTCGAGCGGTGCCGGGCCATCGCGATGATTGCCGAGACGAATGGGGGCAATTTTGCCGTCCTCCGCGGGCGAAGACTCGCGCGCCATGGCGCTCATGAATCAGAACCTGCGAGTTCTGGGCCCATGATAGTTCCCGTCGACGGCGACTCCGCGCGCGTCTCCAAGGAGGCCAGTACCAAAGCAGACGAAGGCAATGCCCCGCGCGCGATGAAGAGCGCGATGGGCGAAGCCTCGCACGGTTTCGCGCGGAGCGCGCAGGCGGGCGCTCAGGCGATGGCAGCGAGAAAGAAGCAGCTTGTGGACCTCGCCTGGACGGGCGCAGAGTACTTGGAGCCGAAGTGGCACCATCGCATGGGCAAGATACTCGCGTATCGCAGTCTGTCTGGAGGTTGCACGACGTTGCTGGCGCCGCTACCAACGATGCACTGAGCGCTGAGCGGGATGACCCCTCGGCGCTGGACGGCGCGCCGGGCCCGGTTTATCCGCGGGCGGCCGGATTTCTCGATGTCGCCGTTTCTCGAGCGAAGTCAAACCATATCTATGTCTCCGCGATGGGAGGCGGTCGTCGTTGCTGGGTATCGGTGGGCCAAGAGTGAAAAGCGAACCCCATCTGGGATGGCGTCGCGATCCTGGCGCGCGCGACAATGCATCGCCGGTTTGATTAGCGTCGGGTGGCGGGCGCGCACCCCGAGGTGATGATCTAGGATGGTTCTGCTTTCCGATGGTTTCTCCAACGCCCGCCGAGAGGCCAGTGCAAGTTTTTCTCCGGCGACCCCATTCACTTTGATCAATACCCACACATCCTGACGTGATGGTTTTTTCACGACGGTCAGATGTAATGGTTTTTCTGGAATGTCATGGTTTTTGTGCGATGTCATGGTTTTTCTGTGTATGTTGTGGTTTTTGGAAAATGCATTGGCTGTGGATATATCCACCATGTGAAGAAATGGTCATGTTGGCTGGGAAACTAAAGTGAACCCTTAACGGTGACCGAGCGGATTTCGGGTGACCCGCGCGCGCGTGGGTTCACCCGCGCGTGCGGGTCACCCGCACGTGCGGGTGACCATGGTCACCCCCGCGCGCGCGCGCGCGCACGTTGGAGTTGTGTATTGTCCACAACAGAAAAGTCGACATGTAATTCCAAAAACTGAATTTGAAATTTCTGTGGCTCTTTAAGGAGGCCGACGGTGGGTCATGTTGGCTGGGAAACTAAAGTGAACCCTTAACGGTGACCGAGCGGATTTCGGGTGACCCGCGCGCGTGCGGGTCACCCGCGCGTGGGTGGCCATGGTCACCCGCGCGCGCGCGCGCGCGTTGGAGTACGTGTATTGTCCACAACAGAAAAGTCGACATGTAATTCCAAAAACTGAATTTGAAATTTCTGTGGCTCTTTAAGGAGGCCGACGGTGGGTCATGTTGGCTGGAAACTAAAGTGAATCCTTAACGGTGACCGAGCGGATTTCGGGTGACCCGCGCGCGTGCGGGTGCGGGTGACCATGGTCACCCGCGCGCGCGCGCGCGTTGGAGTTCTGTATCGTCCACAACAGAAAAGTCGACATGTAATTCCAAAAACTGAATTTGAAATTTCTGTGGCTCTTTAAGGAGGCCGACGGTGAGTCATGTTGGCTGGGAAACTAAAGTGAATCCTTAACGGTGACCGAGCGGATTTCGGGTGACCCGCGCGCGTGCGGGCGTGCGGGTGACCGTGGTCACCCGCGCGCGCGTTGGAGTTCTGTATTGTCCACAACAGAAAAGTCGACATGTAATTCCAAAAACTGAATTTGAAATTTCTGTGGCTCTTTAAGGAGGCCGACGGTGACACGTGTCACCCGCGCGTGCGGGTGACCATGGTCACCCGCGCGCGCGCAGTGTCCACATTCGAAAAGTCGCGATGTTGGCCTGGAAAAGTAAACCCTCAACGGTGACCGATGTCGGTCACCGTTGAGGGTTTACTTTAACAATATCGGTCATCGGTGACCGATATCGGTCACTTCAAAATATTAATATTGTATTTTGAAATTAACATGTGGTTTCGTTAACATCGAGAATTCGCCATCGTTAGTTCCTGGAAACTGAATATGGGACGGGGCCGAGCCTCGGGCGGCGAGGTTCTTCCGTAGCTGTCTCGACTCGAGGGCTCGTCGGTCATGGAGGGCGCGGCGGCGCCGCGCCCAGCGCAGGCGGCGGAGGCCGTGCCCGAGGCCGTGCACGCCTCGCCGGCGCCCTGGCTGGTGCTGCCGCGTCCACCGCCTCGCGCGGTGCGGCCGCGGTTGCGGGGCCCGCAGGCCACGGTGGCGGAGGTGGCGGTGGCGGAGGCGGTGGTGGCGCCTGCGGCGAAACCGCGGCCGCGCGCGGCGGTGGCGCGCGCGGCGGCGGAGGCGCCCCAGCAGGCGCGCGCGGACGGGCCGCGCCCGCCGACGTCGGCGCCGCCGATGGAGGTCGCGGCCGCGGAGCGGGCGCGCCAGCAGGCGCGGGCGAGCGGGCCGCGCCCGCCGACGTCGGCGCCGCCTGCGGAGGTCGCGGCCGAGCGGGCGCGCCAGCAGGCGCGGGCGAGCGGGCCGCGCCCGCCGACGTCGGCGCCGCCTCTCGAGGTCGTGGCCGCGGAGCGGGCGCGGCAGGCGGCGGAGAGGGCGGAGCAGAAGCTCTGCAGCGCTCCTCCTGCAGCGCTGCAGGAGGAGCGCGTGGCGGAGGCGGCGCTGTCCCTGCACGGCGGCTTGGACCCACGAGGGGCCCGCGGAGGAGGAGGGGGAGGAGGAGGGGGAAGAGGAGGAGGAGGAGGAGGAGGAGGAAGAGGAGGAGGAGGAGGAGGAGGAGGATGAGACCTTGAATTCTTGTGGCGCAGTTGCTTTAATCTGGACGTCCCCATGCACTCCACGCCTTGCGCCCTTCACTCGGCCTGATAATGATGATGGGGAGGGAGGGGGATGCATTGTTTCAGCATGTTTTTGAGCATATGTTCGGGGCTTCTCGTTGCCTCGGCTGGATTCCCATCGAAATCAACTCCACTCGGCCTGTCGCCTCGGCCTGTATACAGCTTGCTGATGATGAGGAGGAGGAGGATAATGTATTATTTCAGCATGTTTTGGAGCATTTGTTCGGGGCTTCCTGGGGGCCCCTCGTCGCCTCGGCTGGATTCCCATTGAAATCCTAGCTTCAGGACGAGGGTGGCGTGCGCTCGCGCGCTCGCGCGCGAAGCCCAACAGGTCCAAGAGCCTGGAGGGCGCGCGCGCGCAAGGCCGCGCGCGCGGGCGCGATGCTCAGCGGCGCCGCGAGCAGTGGGGGCCCCGAGGCTCCTGGCTCTTTTTCTTCCTTCCCACCCTGCTGGAGGAGGATGATCAAGGGGGGGACGAGGAGGGAGGCAAACTTGTGACCAGAGTTTGGGGCGGAAGGTCAAGGCAGGAGGAAGGAGAGGGACCCTCTCCTTCCTCCTGCCCTTCTTCACTAGTCCTCTTCTTCATCCCCCTCATCCTCCTCGCCCTCATCGTCCTCCTCCTCATCATCATCACCCTCGTCCTTCTCATCATCCTCAGCCTCCATAGTCATCATCATCCTCATCTTCCTCATCCTCATCATCGTCATCAGCCTCCACCTCAGCCTCATAGTTCTCCTCCTCCTCCTTCTCATCATCATCTTCAGCTTCCTCCTCCTCCTCATCATCATCCCCCTGATCCTCCTGGTCCTCCTCATCCTCCCCTTCATCCTCATCCTCATCGTCCTCATCTCCCCGAGGCTCAGGCGTTGCTTGTCCCCCCTGTCCTCCTCCTCCACCCTCATGCTCTTCCCCCCCGTCCTCGCGAGGCCGAGGGGCCGATCGCCCTGCGGATGGCGACGTTCAAGCGCCAGCAGACGTCGAGGCTCGATCCATCGGAGTTGGCGCAGGCGCAGGGGGGGGGTGATGGAGGGGCAAGAAGAGGAGCAGCAGGAAGAGGGGGATGAGGATGAGGAGGACGAGGAGGAGGATGAGAAGGATGAGGATGAGGATGAAGATGAGGACGATGATGATGAGGAGGAGGAGGATGAGGAGGATGAGGATGACGATGAGGAGGAGGGCGAGGGTTATGAGAAGGATGAGGATGCTGAGGAGGATGGTGATGATGAGGGGGAGGAGGGGGAGGATGAAGAGGATGAGGACGAGGATGGTGGGGAGGAGGCTGAGGATGATGATGAGGAGGAGGAGGATGAGGAGGATCAGGATGATGTGGAGGGAGGGCCCCCCTCGCAGGTGCTAGAGCTGCGCGACGGCGAGAGCGTCTGGGATGGTACCCCAATGGATTTAGGGCCCCCGTGGGACCGATCATTCATGGATCGATAGATCGATCGAGCCATCGATGGATCCATGAATCCATCGATGGATCGATCGATCCATCGATCGATGATCGGTGTCTTCCGCGGGTCCCCCCCAGGTACAAGCATTCCCAAGTATTCCACTTACAACGCAGAGCACGGCGGACGCCCGAACAAGGAGCTGCTGAAGGCTGGGCGAGGGCTTTCTCGGCCTCGTTCTCGTCGTCGTCCTCGTCGTCGTCCTCGTCCTCCCCCTCCTCCTCCTCCTCCTCCTCATCCTCCTCGTAGTCCTCCTAGTCCTCCTATGCCTCGTTCTTCTAATCCTGGGTCCTCGTCGACGTCTCGTCTCTTCCTCCACGTCTCCTCCTCGTTCGCCTCTGCCTCGTACCTCCTCCCCGTCCTCGTCCTGCTCCCCGTCATCGTCCCCGTGTCCTCGCCTTCCTACTACTTCTCCCCCACCTCGCTTGGGCCACCCTTTTTGAGGCTCCTCGTGGGGCCACTCGAGGCCCCTCTTGCGGCCTCGTCCCGAGCATTTTGTTCTTCCCAAGGCCTGGGGCGAGACGGGCCAGAAGTTGCACGAGGCTGGCGAAGGGAAGCGCTTCTCCCAGAAGACGATGGAGGCCTGGGGGGGGGAGGATCGAGGAGAAGGACAAGGAGGAGGATCAGGATAAGGAGGATGACGAGGAAGAGGAGGAGGTGGATGTGGAGAGAGGAAGAGGATTATGATGATGATGAGGAGGAGGAGGAGAAGGAGGAGGAGGAGGAGGATGAGGATCAAGAGGAGGAGGAGGAGGATGGAGGATGATGAGTAGGAGCAGGAGCGATCGATGAGGATCGAGCCTAGGAGGTTGAGGAGATGATATGAGGGTTGAGGTTGGAGGGAGATCGATGATCGAGGAAGTCGTCGTCGTCGTCGATCGTCGCAGCAGGCTGCGTGGCAGATAAAGTACTGGGACGCCCTCTCAGATACCCTCAGGCAGCTCGACCCCAGGAACCGCAAGCCCACGAAGGCCGTGATGGAGGCACACAGGTACCCTCCCTCATCCTTCTCCCTCCTTATCCTTCTCCTCCTCGATCCGTATCCTTCTCTCCCTCCTTATCCTTCTCCTCCTCCTTATCCTCATCCTCTCCCCCTTATCCGTCTCCTTCTCCCTCCTTATCCTTCTCCGTCCTTATCCTTCTCCCTCCTTATCCTCCTCATGCTTCTCTTTTCTTTCTCGTCGTCCTCCGAGGTACATCGAGGCACGAGCATGCAGGATGATCCAGGCGCACTGGGAGGTGACGCAGGGCATCGCGAAGTCGAAGAAGGAGGTGCAGGACAGCGGAGGAGGTGGAGGTATATGGAGGTCCACGGAGAAGGACGAGGAGGTCAAGCTGATAATGAGGAGGAGGAGGAGGAAGCTGAGGCCCTCGCTTTTGACCCCTCCCAGCTTCTCCTCCTCCTCCTGCGAGGAGGGGGGGGGGGGGGGGCGAGGAGGAGGAGGGGGAGGGGCAAGAGAACGAGTACTCCTCCTCCTCCTCCTCCTCCTCCTCCTCCTCCCCCTCTGCTCTGGCCAGGACGGCGAGGGCGCGCAGCCACCGTGCGACACGGACGACGATGAGCAGCTCACCGAGGAGAACTTGAGAGCTGTGCTGGCAAAGGTGCCATGGGAGAGGTAGGAGGAGGTAGGAGTAGACAGGCATGTGGAGGTAGGGGGATTGGGATTGACAGGAGTAGGAGGTAGGAAGAGGTAGGAGGAGGAAGGAAGAAGTAGGAGGAGGTAGGAGGAAGAGGTAGGAAACGGCAGGCGGAGGTAGTAAGAGGTAGGGGGAGGAAGAGGTTGGAGGAGGACGAGGTAGGAAGAGATGATGTATTCAGGAAGATGTAAGAAGATGTAGGTGGATAAAGAGGTAGGAGGAGGTTGGAGTAGACAGGAAGAGCAGGCAGGGGCGGGGCGGAGTGAAGGTGCAAGATGGCGAAGTGGACCAGGCGGACGTGAGCGAGGCCATCGTTCGGATCCATGACCAGGAGTCCCTCCGCACCCCCCAGAAGACAATGCCGATTCCGTTCATCAAGTCGCCCCTCGGGATTAAGAGAAGGACCGACGAGGGGAGGATAAGACAAGGGATGGTGATGATGACGGTGCTGATGATGATGATGCTGATGATGATGGTGATGAGGATGGTGGTCATGATGGTGACGACGACGATGAAGACGCTGCGGTGCCGATGATGATGATGAGGAGGAGGAGGGGGGGGGTGAGGCGTGGCAGGAGGAGTGGGGATGATGCTGACGACGATGATGACGATGACGATGATGAGGATTATGATGATGATGATGGTGGCGATGATGCTGTTGCTGATGATGCTGATGATGACGACGACGAGGATGATGATGATGATGGCCGTGATGGTGATGATGAGGCTCATGATGAGGAGGCTGATGATGAGGATGAGGATGGGGCGTGGCAGGAGGAGCGGAGGGATGATGACGACGACGATGATGAGGAGGATGACGATGAGGAGGGTCGAGGGGTGTCGATCGATAGGTCGGTCGGCGGGTCGGAGGAGGAGGAGGAGGAGCAGAATGAGGAGGAGATCCCAGGAAAGATTTCGCGCCGCCGACGGACAAGAAGAAGAAGAAGAAGCTTAGGGGCGGCAAGACGCCGAGGCAGGTGCAAGGGACGGCGGAGGAACCGCTGGTGAAGGCGGAGATCGAGGAGCTCGCCGCCGCGCCCGCGCGCGACTCGCTCCCGCTCGTGCGCGACTCGCCGCGCCAGCGCGCGAGTCGCGTGCTGAAGCGCCCTGCAGCCGTGCTCAGGCGCCCTGCAGCGCGCGCCGTGGCAGCGGTACCGCGGCTGGTCAAACTCCTCTCCTCCTCCTCCTCCTCCTCCTCCTCCTCCTCCTCCTCCTCCTCCTCCTCCTGTTCTTCCTCCCTCTTCCTCCTCCTCCCTCTCCTCTTCCCTCGAGCTCCTCCTCCTCCTCCTATGCTCCTCGTCCTCCTCCTGGGATATCCTAGGCTGAGCTGGATATTTCCTCGGACGACATATGGAGGCCATTGTAGCGGCGCAGGCCCTGCTGGGCTACCCGCGTCGGTGGTTCCCTGAGGCCCTTCTGATCCTTCTCCTTCTCCTCCTCGACCTCCTCGCCTCCTCCGAGGCACGCGCGGAGGCCGTGGTCGGCGTCGACGGCGCGGCCGACGGCGGCGACGAGGTCCTGGAGGGCGCCGACGAGGTCCTGGAGGGCGCCGGCGAGGTCGAGGTCGAGGTCGGCGTCGACGGCGCGACCGACGGCGGCGACGAGGTCCTGGAGGGCGCCGACGAGGAGATCGAGGAGGTCCTGGAGGGCGCCGACGAGGAGATCGAGGAGGTCCTGGAGGGCGCCGAGGGCGGCGACGTCGACGCGGCCGAGCCCGTGGACGGGGGCGAGATCGAGGACGCGGCCGAGCCCGTGGACGGGGGCGAGATCGAGGACGCGGTCGAGCCCGTGGGCGGTGGCGAGATCGAGGACGCGGTCGCGGACGAAGAGAAGGACGAGGGCGACCAGATCTGGAGGGTAGGAGGTAGGAGGAGGCAGAAGATATGAGGAGGTAGAAGGTCGGATGTAGGATATAGAAGAAGACGAGGATGTAGGAGGTAGGACGAGGTCGGAGGAGTCGGACGAGGCATGAAGTTTGAGTAGGACGTGGTAGGAGGTAGGAGGAGTAGGACGGGAAAGGTAGAGGATCGGAGTAGGACGAGGTGGGAGGAGGTACGAGGCTGAGGACGAGGTATAGGGCAGAAGAGCGCAGGCCCCATCACGATCTACGCGGAGATCGGCAACTACGCGGACGACTTCTACACGGTCAGCTACAGGAGGACCTTCATCCTCCATCCTCGACCTTTCTCAAACCTCCTTCTCCTTCTCCTGGATCCCCACCCCCATCACTCAACGTCCTCAGGAGGGCCACGGAGTTCATCAGCTGCCTCTACTACAAGAAGAGGGGGGCCAAGGGCAGCGCGCTGCAGCTCATCAGCTGCAAGGGCAAGATCTGGAAGGGCGACGCCGAGGAGAAGAAGAACCTGAGCTGGTGCTGCATGCTGGCGCGCTCGGGGGGGAGGGGGAGGGAGAGAAGGGGGGGGGGGGGGGGGGGGGGGGGGGGGGGGGGGGGGGGGGGGGGTGGTGGGGGGGGGGGGGGGGGGGGGGGGGGGGGGGGGGGGGGGTGGGGGGGGGGGGGGGGGGGGGGGGGTGGGGGTGGGGGGGGGGGGGGGGGGGGGGGGGGGGGGGGGGGGAGAGAAGGGGGGGGGGGGAGGAGGACGACGATGAGAGGGAGATAGGGGGGCGATCGGGGAGGATAAGATCGCTGAGGATAGGATGATCACGATACGAATGATTAGGGGCATCGAGGATGAGCGGGAGGATGAGGAGGAGAACGAATAGGAAGGAGGAGGCGAGGAGGCTAATGAGGATGAGGATGAGGAGTGGGATGATGATGAGGAGGATTAGCAGGATGAGGATGAGGATGATGATGAGGAGGAAGAAGATGATGAGGACGAGGATGAGGAGGATGAGGAGGAGGAGGTGGATGAGGAGGAGGAGGAGGATGAGGAGACGAGGATGATGATGGTGCGGATGAGGGGCCGACGATATCGCAAGGCGGTCAAGAAGAATATCAAAGAGCACAAGACCATTGACAAGAAGATCGTGGCCGACTACAGGGACGAGTGGGTCAACAACCACAGCGAGCAGCTCGACACCGACGAGTGGGCTCGTCGTCATCGATCCTCCTCGTCATCCTCATCCTCCTCTTCCTCCTCATCACCCTCATCCTCATACTCCTCGTCATCCTCATCGACGTCCTCATCCTCCTGCTCTCCCCCTCTTTCCTCCTCCTCCTCCTCCTCCTAATCCTCCTCCTCCTTCTGGAGTCCTCCTCCTCCTCCTGTCTCGTCCTCCTCCTCCTCCTCCTCGTTCCTCCTCCTCCTCCCTTTCCTCCTCCTCTTTCCTCCTCCTCCTCCTTTCTCCTCCGCCTCGCTCTTCTCGGTCCTCCAAGGTAGAACAGCGAGATCGACTACGACGTCGCGCTCGGCTGGCCGTAGCCCAGCTAGCTGGGCGCCCGGCGGCGCCGCCCGAGGGGGGGGGCCCTCCCAGGGGGGGGGCACTGGCACCTGGGAGATTGGAGGAGGAGCACTCCGAGGATGGGCAGGAGGAGGGGGCCCTCTGGAGGCACCCCAGCGCTAGTGCCCCCCCGCCCTCATCTTTTGGAGAGCGAACCCGCTCGAGTGGCGAGCGCGAACCCGCTCGAGGGGCGAGCGCGCGTGCAGAAATAATAAGCCTCGAGTGTCGGGTGTTCGGCGTGGCTTGGAGTTGCACTCTATGAAGTTCGTGGTCTCGACTTCGGTTGAGGCCACGGACCGCTTGTGCTGACGCTTCACGATATTGCCGCAACCCCTGTCTCTCATCATCAATGGTGAACCGCTGCAGGTATAGGTCATGCGACCTGGCTCTCTCGGGGGGCGGGTTTTCTCGGTAGCCTCTGTGGAGCTCCTGGCGGCAGTCTGGGTCCTGGTCCTGTCAGGCCCTAGGCGCTAGGCCGTCGAGCTGGCCTCGAGGCAGTCTGGAGGCAGGCAGTCTCTCGACGAGGCCATCGATCGATCGGCTTCGAGGCATCGATCGGGATGGAGGCCTCGAGGAGGACGCCATCGATCGGCTTCGAGGCATCGATCGGGATGGAGGCCTCGAGGAGGCGGGGCTCCTCGAGGGGGGTCGATCGGAGGAGGAGGAGGAGGGGGAGGAGTAGGAGGGGGGGAGGAGGAGGAGGAGGAGGAGGAGGAAGCAAGAGGGAGGAGGAGGAGGGGAGGAGAAGGGGTAAAGGGAGGAGGTAGGAAGAGGGGGGGCCCCCCACCCCTCCTGCCCTCTCCCGCCGCCCCCCGTTTTTTTGCCCGAGGCGGAGGCTTAAAGTGGGCGCGCGCCCCCCCTTTCTTTTCCTTTTTTTCTTTTGCCCCAGCGACGTGCCCCGCGCGGGCGGTTGAGCTTGTGGTGAAAAACCCCCGCCCCTGAAGTAGATAATCCCGATATATATATATATATATGATTATATGATATATATAGTATATATATATATATCTATTATATAATAATATTATATTATATTGTATAAAACATGCATGCGTCGTACAACATGCATGTGTGTGCACGTATGTCTGATGTCAGTACGAGCGAGACTGAGCCTCCTCCTCGAGAATGTCCAGCTCCTCCTCATCCTCCTCCTTCCTCCTGTCCCTCAACCTCCTCGCCCGAACGGACTCCCGCCCCTCGTACCTTTCGCACGCACCCGCCTCCCACCGCCCACCCACCACCAACCCACCACCCACACACCACCCGCCCACCCAACCACAACCCACCCACCACCGTACCCACCCACGCACCACCCACCTCACCACCCACCACCACCACCAACCACCACCCACCCACCAGACCACCCAGCAAAACCCCCCCCCCCCCCTTCCCCCCCCCCCCCCCCCCCAACACACACACACACACACACACACGCCACCACACCACCCACCCGCCACCCACCCACCACACCCACACATCTCATTTTCCATCTCCCCCCTCCCACCGCGCCCAGGCATGGAGATCTACATCGACACGCACTACGCCGACAAGCAGACGGACTCCGCAGCGGAGAAGTGGGCACATGCGGCTGGGCATGGTCGGGAGGGCGGTGGGCGGGTTGGGGTCGGGCACGCGCGCGCGCGCACTACGTCGACAAGCGCGCGGACTATATGCAGTGAAGAAGTGGGGCCCTGCGTGGCCGTCGCGCGAGGCGCGGTTCGGTCGGGGGATGGGGGTCGGTGCGGAAGGAACCCTGATCGACATCTACACGCACTACGTCGACAAGCGCGCGGACTACGCAGCGGGGAAGTGGGGCCCTGGTGGTCGTGGACGGGGTCGGTTGGTGGACGGGGTCGGTTGGTGGACGAGGTGGTGGTGGTGGGCGGTGGTCGCTTGTGGTGGTGGTGGACGATGTGGCGGTGGTGGACGGGGTCGGGCGGTGGCGGCTGGCCATTCGGTTGGGGTTGGGGGGGGGGGGTCGGCGGTTTCTTGAGTGTTATGATGATTTCATGTGTTTTCATGTTTTTTTCATGTGTTTTCATGTGGTTTCATGTTTTCATGTGTTTTCATGTTTTCTTCATGTTGTTTCATGTGGTTTCATGTGGTTGCGTCATGTGGTTTCATGTGTTTTCATGTGGTATCACGTGTGTCATGTGTTTTCATGTTTTCGTCATGTATTTTCATGTGTTTTCATGGTTTCATGTGTTTTCATGTTTTCTTCATGTGTTTTCATGTGGTTTCATGTCTTCATGTGTTTTCATGTTTTCTTCATGTGTTTTCATGTGTTTTCATGTTTTCATGTGATTTCATGTTTTCTTCCTGTGTTTTCATGTGGTTTCATGTGCTCATGTGTTTTCATGTGTTATCATGTGTTATCATGTTTTCATGTATTTTCATGTTTTTTTGTCATGTGTTTTCATGTGGTTTCATGTAGTCGCATTCATGTGTTTTCATGTGTTTTCATGTTTTCGTCATGTGTTTTCATGTGTTTTCATGTCTCCATGTGTTTTCATATTTGTTTCATGTGTTTTCATGTGTTATCATGTTTTCATGTGTTTTCATGTTTTCGTCATGTGTTTTCATGTGTTTTCATGTCTTCATGTGTTTTCATGTTTTTTAATGTTTTGTCATGTGTTCTCATGTTTTCATGTGTTTTCATGTTTTCTTCATGTGTTTTCATGTGTTTTCATGTCGTCATGTGTTTTCATGTTTTTTCAAGATTTTTCATGTGTTCTCATGTGGTCCTGACTTTTCCCAATCTACCCCCCCCCCACCCCCCCCCCCCCCCCCCCCCCCCCCCCACACCACCCAACCCACCCACCCACCCACCCCACCACACACACCCACCACACCACACCACACACCACACACACACACACACACACACACACACACACACACACACACACACACCACCACACACACACACACACACACACACACACACACACACACACACACACACCACCCGCCCTCCCCCCCCCCACCCAAGCCGCCCCCCCACCCTTACCCTGAGATCCGACGTCGTCGGAAACCTCGGAAAGTCGTCGGAGGTTTCCGACGACGTCGGAACCTCGAGGGTTTGGAAATTTCGCAATCCACCCCGCCTCCCCCCAACCCCCCCCTAGCCCTAGCTACCCCCACCCCACCCTTACCTCTACCCCCCCACACCCCTCTCCCCCCCCCCCCCCCCCCCCCCTCCCCGAGCTCCCACCCCCCCCCCTAGCCTGCTCCCCCCCCCCCCCTCCTGTGCCCCCCGCCCGGATCCCCACCTCTCGCCCCCCCGACCCTAGGACCAACCCCACGCATGCACCCACGCACGCAAACACTCCTTCACACTCAAGCGCACACAGCGATCTCTCGCAGTACATATATACATATATATATATATATATATATATGTAGTATAATTTCGAAAATATACCGGGGTGTGTATACATATATATATATATACATATATATATATATATATCGCCCCAGGCGAGCGCGGCGCAATGCCGCCGAAGGGGTCGAAGCGCGCTGCAGGGGGACAAGCGGCTGGGAAGGACCGACGTCCCACCTCGTGCAAAATCCTGAGTAGTGTGGGGTGGAGTCACGTGGCCCCACCCGTATTTGAAATCGTGGCCACCCCGACATGCCCCCCCCCCAGGACCGACCCAAGGAGAAAGGGAAGCAGACGGAGGCCCAGAAACGGAAGAGGCAGGCCCTGGCGGACCACGAGAACGCTCTGCAGCGCTTGCGGAGCGCGGGCCATATATGTGGTACCGCTTTTTTTTTTTTGGGGGGGGGCAGATCCCGAACGTCCTGAAGTTTCCATATCGGGCCCCGTGGTGTTCTTCCCAGGGCCAAAGAAACAGTTTGTCCCCAGGGACACACAAATCGTTCGGGATCCAGCGCCCCCCTTGATATTTCGGGCCTTGCTTGCTCCCCCCCCCCAGCTACCACGCCGGGAAGACGAGCAAGGAGCTGAAGGCAGAGTACGATAAGCTGAGCACGCACAAGAAGCATCACTGGCTGCGGCGCTGGCAGGAGACAGGCATCCCCCTCTAGGAGGAGGAAGAGGAGGAAAAAGGGGAGGAGGAGGAGGAGGAGGAGGAGGAGGAGGAGGAGGAGGAAAGAGCTAGGATGACGACGAGGAGAAGGGGGATGAGGATGACGGGGGCGACGAGGAGGGCGAAGAGGATGAGAAACAAGAGAAGTGACCCCCCTCCCCCAAGGGAGCTTCGAGTTCGTGGAGCAGGAGAAGGTCGAGAGCCTGAAGCACGCCACGGCCAGGGGCAACCAGTCGATCTGGCACACGCGCGACGGCCTCTTCACGCTGTTCGGGTACAACTGGGACGACGAGGACAGCTTGGTGTCACAAAGGCCAGCATGAGGAGGATGAGGAGGACGAGAGGGATGAGGCGGATGAGGATGATAAGGAGGATGAGGAGGAGGCAGAGGATGATGAGAAGGAGGAGGATGAGGAGGATAACGACGACGATGATGATGATGAGGAGGATGAGGATGAGGAGGACGAGGAGGAGACGAGACGAGACCAGGAGGATGATGATGTTGACGAGGATGATGATGAGGAGGATGAGGACGAGGATGATGATGAGGAGGAGGAGGACGAGGATGATGAGGAGGATGAGGGGGGCGAGGATGATGATGAGGAGGATGAGGGCGAGGGCGAGGACGAGGATGAGGATGAGGATGAGGATGAGGATGATGATGATGATGATGATGATGATGATGCGGGCGACGAGGAGGATGAAGGTGAGGATGTTGATGAAGAGGATGAACACAACGCTCCCAGGGCCAAGGCGCGTGCTGAGGCAACGGTTGCATCGTGCAGGTCGATGCGGGGCTTCGTGAAGGCGGGATTCCATGAGGAGGATGAGGAGGATGAGGAAGATGAGGAGGAGGAGGGACATGATGAGGAGGATGAGGAGGATGGGGATGAGGAGGATGAGGATGAGGAGGAGGAGGAGGAGGATGAGGAGGAGGATGAGGGTGAGGAGAATGAGGAGGAGGAGGGGGATGGGGAGGATGAGGAGGATGAGGACGATGAGGAGGATGAGAATGAGGAGGCGGAGGACGAGGACGAAGAGGATGAGGAGGAGGATGAGGAGGAGGATGATGATGCTCCCCTCGCCCGCCAGGTGGACTTGCAGCACGGGGAGGAGGTGTTCAAGCGCGTGGAGAGGGTCGAGACGGTCCTGGACACCCACGAGCAGGGCATCGCGACGCGCCTGGGCACTGAGAGGGCGGCGGTGGAGCCCGCCCGTTGCAGTCTCATGCAGGGCCAGCAGGCTCGCATGGGAATCCATCCTTCCACATCCATCCCCTCCCCCCCTTGGCACTCGTCTTGGAGGATCCTCTGGGGAGGAAGGGGATGGATAGAAGGAAGGGCGGATTCCCTCGAGGCGAAGGACTCCTCGGACGAGTACTCGAGCTACAGCTACAGCGACAGCGAGGATCGAGGGGCGTGGACCCCACTCCCCCGAGGATCGAGGAGGAGGAGGAGGAGGAGTAGGAAGGGGGAGGATGAGGAGGAGGAGGAGGAGGAGGAGGAGGAGAAGGGGGATGAAGTCGAGGAAGACGCTCCTCGGGCACAGCAATCGACGTCGGCGCCGAGCGGCGTGAATGCCGTGGGGACCACGGCGGCGGCGAGCCTCGGGTCGGCGGCGCACCTCTACGCACTCCTCGGGGGCTGGGACGTGGGAGGGGCGACTTAAGGATGGGTCCTCGATCTCTCTGCCGAGCTCCTGCTCAGCGAACCTGAGTTCGTCGAGTGGGAACTTGGCAGGGAGATCGGAGACGGGATCGATCGATTGGCCAGCCCAGGTGGGAACGATGCCGTGGTTGACGCCACGGAGCGAGGAGATCAGGAAGCACACGGAGTCCATGAACGACGTTCAGACTGCGCTGGTGCTGCACGTGCAGGGCAGGATCCCCAGGGATAACGATGGATCGAGCTGAGGATGATCGTCCCCCCTCCAGCGGCCTGGAGTGGAGTGGGTGATGGAAGTCTGCCATCACCCCTCCACTCGAGGGCTCGAAGAGGGACGGGGTGACCAAACCCTCAGCTCGACCCATCGCCTAAGGAGCGACGAGGCGGACATGAACTACCCAGACTGCGTGTCCGCGATCACCGAGGCTGGGAGGAGGAGGAGGAGGATGAAGATGATGAGGATGAGGATGAGGAGGAGGAGGCTTCGGATGATGAGAAGGAGGACTCGAGGATGAGGAGGATGAGAAGGGGGAGGATGAGGCTGACCATGATGAGACGGATGAGGATGAGGAGGATGAGGAAGACGAGGAGGAGGATGAGGAGGATTTAACAACGAATGCACATGAGGAGGATGAGGGGGATGAGGAGGAGGAGGAGGAGGAGGAGGAGGCGGATGAGGAGGAGGATGAGGAGGATGAGGAGGACGAGGTGGATCAAGATGAGGAGGATGAGGAGGATGATAAGTGAGGAGGAGGATGAAGGAGCATGAGGAGGATGAGGAGGAAGAGGAGGATGCTGTTGATGAGGAAGAGGATGAGGATAATGATGAGGACGAGGAGGAGGACGCGGATGAGGATGGAGGCCAAGAAATTCTACGAGCTCGTCCTTCCGGTACAGAAGTCGGTCTCCGAGGCTAACTCCGCCATGGGCAGCGCTGCGAGCACGCCCGTGGGGCAGTAGGACGACGTCGACATCGGTATCGACGAGCTCGGGCGAGGGGAGGAGAGACCGACAACTTTTTCTGAGTTGAATGGTCGGTGGCGCATTTTGCGCGCGGGCGCTGCGCGGTGAAGGGGGCTTCGCTGCAACGCGCGCTCTGTGAGACAGGCGTGCTCGACGGCGCCGAAAGGGGGGTGCGCACGTGGGAGGGTGACAAAGGGGAGAGGAGGTAGAGAAATAGGGGGAAAGGGGAAGGATGGAGACACGGGCCAAGACATGGAGGATGAGGAGGATGAGGAGCACGAGGAGGATGAGGACGATGAGGAGGATGAGGAGGATGAGGAACACCGAGAACGAATGCAAATCGATTATTGTTCACTTTACGTGTTATCTCTTGGCGCGCGGCCTGCCGCGCATGTTGGGCGTTGCGACGTCCGTTCCGTTCCGACAGAAAGAACCCGCGGGGAGATCGAGTGCTCGAGCATGATGGGGCGGTGGATTGAAGGATCTAGAATGATATGATGTATGGATACGAACAAGAGCGCAACACACAACACAACACTAGACACACAATAAACATATACGGCAGACAATTGTCGAGCTGCTACAATTTGTTACGTGGAGCTCATGCGTTCCATGTCTGTGGACCTGCTCGTGGTAGCCATGGGGAAGCTGTGGGGCAAGTTTGCATGCTAAGTGTGTAAACCCAGCCATCCGACGTCTCGATTTTTTCGAGACGCGGGCCCCCGACCTCCCGACCACTTCCCCGAGCCGTTTTTTGACGGTCCCGAGGCCCAGCGAGGGCCCCGAGAGGTTAAAAACTATGACAAACCCCCGTCTCGATTTTTTCGAGACGCCCGATGTCTTGGAATGTATGTACATGTGTAAGTGCACCCTGCTGCAGGCAGCATGGCAAGCAAACCCGGGGGATGGTGTGATTAAGTTCGAGGGTCGCGATGCCCGAGCCCCATCAAGGGCTCAGTGGCAACTGAGGTAGCTACGAGGGGCATCCACGGCAGAGTCTTATTCGCATTTGGAAGTTCTGAGTCCATCGATCGATGGTTCGGATCCGTACGCATTTTGACTCGAGCGGTTTCTGATTCGATCGGATTCGAACTGTTCTTGTGCTTCCTGGTGATGTCGAGGGCAGCCGCGGCGCGTGCGCTCGTGGCTTCTGGAGCCGCCCCTGGCGCTGCTGGAGGCGGGGCACGCGCTGCTCGCGATGGCCCTCGCCAAGCTTCTGTCCCCGATGGTCCGCTCGATGGCTCTGGATTGCGCTTATTTCTGCTGAGGCAGCATAAGCACGGCCATATGACGGCCACGGACGTCTGCATTATAAGCCATCACGCTACAGTTGCTGGTGCGCAAGGGGAGTTCCCAAATAGATTTGCGGATGCCCACGTGCCCAGAACTCCTTTCCTCCACCACCTCACTCGCTTTTCCTTTCCCGAACCCTCCTTCACCCTCCTCTCTCCTCTCTTTTTCCTCTCCCCCTCCCTTCCCCTCTCTCTCTCTCTCTCTCTCTCTCTCTCTCCGTCCTTCCCCTATCCCTCTCTCTCTCTCTCTCGCTCTCTCTCCCTTTTTCCCTGGTGGGCGACGAGGTTTCGGCAAATCTATTTCGGCTTCCCCTCGAGGCGCAATTGGCGTGGAGGATCTGGCAAAACCTCCTGGAGGGACACGCTATGCCGAGCACCTGCGACGTGCGTGTGGTATGTTGGATGTGCGAGAACGAATGTTCATTGCGAAGTTGCCTGTCTGGGATAGCGACATGCAGTGCCGAAAACAAATTTATGTCCCATTGATGCTCCCACATGAGAGTTTCGCGATGTTGTACGAGAAGGATCCTAGTACTTACGACGTCAGCAAAACAAGCCCTGCAGATCTACCTTCGACATACAGATCTCACGTGGTAGCCCGAGAACATGGTTTGCTATCTTGCCCTTTGGCCTTGTATTCAGACGGGGTTCCGTACTCCAAGACTGACTCTTTCTTGTGCTACTACTGGTCTTGTCATTTGGCGCCGAAGCGTCGGTTGATTTGCACAATCAAAAAGGCAGATCTTTGCGCCTGCGGTTGTAAAGGATGGTGTACAATAGGAGAGATACATCGGATTCTGCATTGGTCGTTCTCGTGTCTCGCCCAGGGCGAATGGCCGGCAGTTGACCATCGAAACCAGCCATTCGCGGACGAGCTCCGGTCGGCGCGGCGAGGCTTTCCCCTCGCCGACGGCGTGCGTGGCGCTTTGTGCGAATACCGTGCGGACCTCCTTGAGATGGTCACAAGTTTGGGCTTCAAAACTTGGAAGAATTTTACTCACCCGTGTTTTTGTTGCATGGCGGGCCGAGACGAGCTCTTCAACTTCGATCGTTCTGTGACGAATTGTCGTTGGCCACAGCGCACTGCGGCAACATATCAGAGCGAGGTCAATCGCTCCATGACGCGACGGATGATAGCCCCGCAGCAGAGGCCACTTTTGAGACGCCTGTTGCGGAAGATGACGTTTGATGAAATTCGCGGAGGCCGCTGTTTGACGGAGGACTTTCCTCAGCTCCAGCTGAAGTCGGGGCACCGCCTCCTTGAGAACGAACACGTGCGTGACATGCATGACGTTGACAATATTGAATTGCCAGCTTACCTTGATTTTTTCGACACCTCCCGTGTCTCGCAGATCAATATCATAACACCTCTTTTCAAAGTCCCTGGGTTCAGTATAGATTGCGTTCATTTGGACGCGATGCACATTCTGGATCTAGGGGTGTCTCAGTTTGTTGCAGGTGCAGTTATGTTGAGCCTCTGCGAAAACAATTTCGCAAGATCCACTCGAGCACTGGGCCCGCAAACGTTGCAAAGGCACCGCCCATCTTCCTCTTCATCCTCCCCCTCCTCCCCTTCCCCTTTCCTTTCCTGATCCTCCTATTCACCACATCGAGGATCAGAAGGAGAAGGGGGAGGGACGCTGCCAAGGCGATGTTTGAGGGCCTAACGTCAACCATTGACGACCGCAGGATGCAGAATTTGTTCGCCCTGCGCAGGCGCATGAAATCTTTCTACACCATGCGCAGAATGAATAATTGGAAAAACATCTCTGTGATTAAGAAGCTGAAGTGGCAACAGCTTTCGCCTACAGCGCAGCGCCCGCGCCTGAAGGCGAAAGCGGCCCAAACGCGACTGCTCCTCCCGCTCATGGAGAGCCTTTGCGAGGAGTATCCTAATTTTTTAGGGCGGCAGGGCGACGCTCTCAGGAGAGCTTGCAACAATCTGAACGAGGCCCATGCCATCATGAAGCGCGAACCCCGCAACATGTCTCGAGAGGGGCTCGCTTCGCTTCAACGGAGTATTCGTCGCTTCCTTGTGTATTGGCGCCAGCGCGGTGGCCACCACGTGTTTAAGTTCCATTCTGCTTGGGACATGGTGCGCCGCGCCGCGGTTCAGGTCAACCCTGTGTATTACTGGGCCTATGCTGACGAGCAATATAATCAGCTCATGGGGGCCGTTGCCAAGAGCCTCCACGGAGGCAGCGCGTTTTACATTACCTTCTTGGAGAAGGTCTTGTGGGATCCCGACGATCCTTTCTAGGGGGCCTTGCTGAGTGCTTTTTTCGCAGCAGTCGTATGGTTCATGAATGCCACATGTGGATATATGAGTTTCATGCATAACTATATAATTATCCATATGAGTTGTCGGGCACATATATGTAACATATGAGTTGTCGGACACATTTCGCCTGCTTTCGCTCTGTCGCGTTTAAGAGCGCGGCGCGGGAGAGGTAATGAGGAGGGCGGGAAAGGGTGCCACAGGAGAGCATAGGAGGATACATATGAGGAGCACGCAGACTGGTGGAGGCGGACGCGGCTGGAGGCCGACGCCCCCTTCTCATGAGGACGACGAGGGGGAGGAGGAGGAGGAGGAGGGAGGAGGAGGACTCGGTCTTTTACGACCCTGTCGAGGGCGGATTCGCGCGGCGAGAAGCCCGCGATCCACCCCTACGAGCAGTCGCTGGGGCTCGACCCGCGCCCGTTTGATATTTTGTTGGAGCGATGCCGTGTGCGGTGGCTTTAAAGTGGCGATATACGAGACGCTATGTGGAGGTGGCGTTCCGGTGGCCAACGACACACACACACACGCGCTACATGCCGTCAGGCAAACACACACATACACGCACACACGCACATGCATGTATGTATATATATATATATGTTTGCATGTATGTATGTATGTATGCATGCATGCATGCATGTATGTATGTATGTATGTATACATGCATGCCTGCATGTCTGTCTGTCTGTCTGTCTGTCTGTCTGTCTGTCTGTCTGTATGTATGTATGTATGTATGTATGTTTGTATGCATGTATGTATGTATATATATACATACATAGATGCATGTATACATACACGGCAGATTGGACGCGCCAGCCCCTGCGCCGCCCTATCCAGGCGACGGCGCAGATGGGTCTTGCCACTTCTCATGTTGCCTTTTTTCTCTGCGAGCGGGGTGGCGACAAAGTGGTCGCGACGGATCGGCCGTGGACCTGGGGGGCAGGGGCGGGTCAGAGGGGCCTCATCGGGTCCAGGGTGCGCACGTGCACACATTTTCACTCACAAAACACACAAAAACAACCAACACACAAGCCAACAAAACAATGCTAACACACATGTGTGTGGCATAAGCGTCAATGACGAATGGAATTCGTCGTTGTCGCGCCCCGTTTTTTCTTTGAGTGCTTCCGAGATATGGGCGAGGCCATCTGGTGGTGGCGATCAAGTGGCCGCGCGGAGTGCGTTTCTTCTGTCCCTGGGGGCGGGAGGCATGCGCCACCCCGACCCGCCCCCCCCCGAGGATCGAGGAGGAGGAAATGGAGGAGGAGGAGGAGGAGGAAGAAAATGAGGAAGATCGCTCGAGGTCACGGGCGGGCGCCCACGGCGAGCGGCACGCGGTGCTGCGTCCGAGGGCGCGGCGTTTAAGTGCGTTCCCTGCATTATTGTGTGAAGGACGAAGGAGGAGGATGACGAGGAACAGGAGGAGGGAGGAGGAGGAGGAGGAGGAGGAGGAGGAAAAGGAGGACAAGGAGGAGGAAGACGACCTGGCGATGCCATCTGGGCGTGGCGATAAAGTGGCCGCGCGCTGACGCATCGGGTGTCTCGAAAAACATCGAAACGACAATCTGTCATATTTGTCGGCTTGTGTGGAGGGGGGGGTTTTACGTGCAGGCCCTCGGGACCGTCACAAAACTATTCTAAACACCGAGACGCCTGATGCGTCGGGGCCCATGGCCCCCTGCCCCTGCGCGGCGCCCCATCGCGGGCTCGCGGACTCCGTGGAGAGCTCGCGCACCGTACGTCTGTTTCACATTGTTTCACTCATTTCTGCTGCAGGCCGCCCTTGTGCCTCGCGCGCTGGCCTGGGTCGAGGCCGCCCTCGATCGTGCGCGCTGGCCTGCAGGCCGCCCTCGATCGACGCGCTGGCCTCGCCATATCTGGTGCAGGCCTGTATGTGTATATATATATATATATACATACATAACTGTATATATATACATATATATATATATATGAACATCTATGTATGTGTGCGCTGGCTTGTTTCTGGTGCAGGCCGCCCTCGATCGTGCGCTGGCTTGTTTCTGGCGCAGGCCGCCCTCGTGCGCCGGCTTGCATCTGGCGCAGGCCGCCCTCGATCGATGCGCTGGCCTCATCTGGCGCAGGCCGCCCTCGATCGATGTGTTATATATATATACACATATACATACATATGTATACATACATATATGTATACGTGTATATGTATCAGGCCGCGGCTTGTTTCCAGTGCAGGCCGCCCTCGTGCGCTGGCCTGTTTCTAGCGCAAGCCGCCCTCGATCGTGCGCGAAAGCCATTTTAATGCCTCCAAGGGCCTTGTTTCTGCCCACCTCCGTGGCGATGCCATGTGGGGTGGCGCTAAAGTGGCCGCGCGGCCGCTTGCCTTCGGGCGCGCATGCGTGTGAAATGAAATCATACGCTCTCTCTTCATCATAACTACCCCCCCCCCACCCCCTCCCGCCCCAGGGCATCTCTCCCTCCGACCGAGAACGGTGCGACCGTCTCGGGCTCGAGGTTCGCCGCGGAGAGCGGTGCGACACGTCGCACATGCAACGTGGGTTCTGAAGAAAAAAAAAACAAAAAAAGAAGAAAAACATGAAAAGCACAAAGAGACAACAGGCATTTAACGAACATACAGAAAACAAGCAGGCAACACTTGTACATGCGTGTGTGCAAAAAGTGCGATACAAATGCTAACCGCGGTCGTGCGGCCTTGTCCCAAATCTGCTTCCACTTGATCTGTGCGCATCGGTTTAATCAATCATCGTGCCTGGTATCACATGATATTCCCGGTTACTGTGATACAATTATGTGTACTGGACAACATATCCAGCAATAGTCATGTCATGTTTTTTTTCCTTATGTCTTGGTTTTTCGCTCACGTCTTGGTTTAAAACCATGACTTCCTCTCGTGTCTTGGTTTTTTGCACGACGTCCGGATGTGCGGGCAAGGGCGGGCAATCGAGGTTCGCGAAATGTTCGCCCTATGCGTCGCCAAGGCAAGTCGCTTCGCAGCGCTCTTCTGCGGGCAACTCCTCGGCGGCTCAGCCATCGGGAAGGGGGGGGGGTCCAGAGATGGGCGCGCACGCTGCGGCAACCTGGGGCAAGCCCAAGCTGCGCGGGGGGGGGGCCGGTGCCGCGCGGGCGAGACTAGCCTTCCAACTTGCCTGCTCGACTGCATTTTCTTTGCTGAGGAGCTGAAGTGAGTCGAGTTTACGCGTGCTCCAAGAGCTCCCATGGCGAAGGTTTCGGAACGCATTGCGACAGACATCGCCGCGCGCCCCGGGCATGTCCGCCAGCGGGCAAGGCAGTTTTTTGCTGATTCGCACTGGCCCTGCGATCATGCCTGGAGAGCCGCCGAAGAGGAAGACGCTCGGCGTCGTCGATAATGCCCCGAACGCTATTATCTGCGCGCTCCGCGGGCCCGCGGCGCCCCCCAGCTCGGCCGCGGGGGGCGCCGAGGGCGATGGCAGCGACGGCGGCGCAAATGACCGGCCGCGCCTGGCGCGAGTGCTCAGGGCGGCCGGGCCGCGCCCAGCGGCGTCGCTGCGAGTCTCCAGCTGGCCGGGCCCGCGATCGATGAAGAGCTCTCGCCCCACCTGGGCCCATTGCCCGCAGGGGGTGTCACCCCGAGCTCAGCCAAAGGGGAGACAAGAGATCGGACTGGGCGCGTGACTGGCCGCTGCGTCAGACCTCGCAGACCACGGTTGCACGCCGCGAGCACGTTCAATTGCGGCCAGTGCTCGCCCGGGCCCATTGCGAGCCGCGAGGACTACGAAGAGCGCTGCCATACCATGGAGAACGGTTTGTTACACAAGCATCCCGACAGTTATTTTCGCCCGGTCAGGCCGGCCATTGGTCATTTGCGCGTTGCAGCGCAAGTTTGGGCCGCCAAGAATGCCCCGCGAGGTCCAGATTATCCGTTGCATTTAGGGGCCAAGTTCGCCGCGCGTCGTTGCCGCACTGTGCACCAGGCGAACGCGTCGGCCTTCCGCGAGCCTGATTGGGCCGCGGCCGCCGTCGGACATATCCTGGACACGCACCGCCGCGCGCGCGTTGCGTTGCCGTTCTTCGCGGCGCAAGCAATCATGTTCCATATTGTTGACACAGGCTGGGCGCGCGGTTCTCACGGTTGCAGCGCTCATTGCCAACGCGCCATCATCGAGCGCAACGCGTTGCCTCCTTCGGACCCAGAGCATGGAGGTGTCAAAAAAAGCCAGGTTGTCGTTCGCAGCTTCCGCGAAGGCAGAAGCAACCCGCGGCAGCATCTCCAATGCAGTGAGGCAGAGGAAATTGTCACAGATAGTTCGCGGCGCGCAGCCGAGGTCGCGCGCGCGGCCCCCGACCGCGCTGCGATCGAAGGGCTGGAAGGCGCCGCGGACCAGATGCGCCGCGAACAACCCGGCAATATTTTGTTATTGGGTCTTCGCGCGTGCGCCTGGACCTGGGCCACGTTGCATCTGATGGCCGTTTGGAACGGCATCTTCCGCCATTATCTGCGGCCCGGGGAGGCCGTTAAACCAGATTTCACAATTGAATGTTGACGATGCCCAGTTCTTGCTTGGGAAATACGTCAAGCACAGTGCGAATGTGCGCCGAGCTTGCCGGTGATGGTCGATCATGGGGTGGCCGACCAGTCGCCGATGCTGCCCTATGCGGATGGCTTCGACGACATCTGAGGGCTCCTCGTTGGGAAGGGGCGCGCCTCCATGAGCCTCAACTCCATCGCTGGCGGGATAGCCAAGCAGAGGCAAGCGTGGACAACGGCTCGCAGGACGGCGGACAGACTGTCTGCCGGCCCAGTCGATGGACTTCTCGGACCCTCCGTCGCTGGAGCCGCGCCGACCCCAGCGGAGACTGCGCGTCGCCCGTCAGCCAAGGCCAGGCCCCGCGGGGCTGCAACGAGGGCACATGCTCCTGCGCCCCGCATTCGGGTTTCTACCGAGGCACTCGCGGCGTCTGTGCCCCGTCGTCGCAGGCCTTGCCGCTCCACCTGGAGAGGGGCCGCGGGCGCCCGCTGGCGGCAGGCGGCGAGAACAGGGCCGATGAAGACGCGCCCGCTATCGAATCGGCCGATGGCGAGGCGGGGGTCGACGAGGCGACGCCCGCCGCTGGCTCGGTGAGTGGCGAGGCTGCAGCTGTTCGAATATCGCCCCGACCTGCCGCCGCCGGGCCCGCGCCCGCGGTGGCGGGCGCGCCCGGCGGCTCGGCCGCCGAGCCTGCGTCAGCCGCGGCGCCTCTCAGCAGCGCTTTTTCGCAGCATTACTTTTGGCGAGTTGTGGGCGCACGCAAAAATCGCGACGTCCGCCTGGGCCCCCGTCGGACGGGCGGAGATGCGAGCGCAGCGGCGCGACAACGACGCGGCCCCTGCGCCGAAAGCGACGGCGACGGCGGCAACGGCGACGGCGGCGACGAGGAACATCTTGGCGACGGCGGCGACGGGGCCCAAGCCCGCGGGCGACCTCGCGCCCCACCTTCGCCCTTGGAGTCCCGGGCCAGAAAAAAAGGAGGGGCGCGATTTCTGCGCGCAGTTTCACCCCGGCCGTTCTACGGCTGCACTAATGCTCCCGTTTCATTGTGGTGAAACGCGTCTTTTTGGTTTCTGAGTGCATTGAGCGCAGGGCGCGACTCGGCCATTCGGGCGCGCCGCCGCGGCCGTCGCGCGACAGAGCAAACGCACTTTACCAAAAGGCTTGTCATTTCGCAAATAGCTCCTTCAATGTAACGGCGCGAATGTGCCGTTTCCAAGCCTCCGCCGGGGGAGGCCGCGCACGTGGCAAAAGACGAGGGGGGACATGAATTGCGCAACCAGAGGAAGCTCGCAGTCATCAAGATGGTCGAGGATGCTCGCAGACGAGAGTTTGCAGCAGATTCTGCACGCGGCGCTGGCGCGATGTCCAGGGCAGCTTCTCGGATCCGAACAGCAGCGACGCCCGCGGGAAGTTCGCGTTAAGCCATCGGCGCAATTGCTGGCACCGCGAGACGTAAACATCAGGGGGGGGGGGGGGGGGGGGTTCTCTAGCCGAACGAAAAGTCTAGCACCGCGCCAAACAGCGCAGACATTTTTGGCCCCCCGAACAGGCCTACACCTATAGGAAGCACTGGCGGCCAGAACGCAGGGGTATTGAAGTTCATTTTGGAAATTTGCAACGAGTTTCGCGGATTGAAGGCGGCTAAGTTGTTGTGTCCGTTCAGTGCCGCGCGCGTTCGCGTCGAGAAGATGCGCGCGCTTCTCGGATTGAGCTGGGCTCGCGTTCAACGCGTGGCCTTCGTTTAGCGCCGCGTTCGCTCGTCTTTAAAATTTGCGCGAGTCTCGCGGATTAATTAAAGGCGTCTTGTTTTCAAAATCTAGCTCCAGCCTGAGAGCCGCGCGCACTCGCTGTGAAAAGCTTGCGCGGGTTCCGCGGATAATGGGCGTTGCGGTTTTATGTAGTTCTCGCCCGTTCGCCGCGCGCGCTCGTTGCGGCTATTTGCGTGAGTCTCGCGGATTGAATGCGGCTCGTTTTCAAAATTAGGTTTTCGCTTTAGCGCCGCGCGCATTCGTTTGTATGAGGGCGCGCGAGGACTCACGCATTGAAGACGGCGCGTTTCCAAAATGCGGGTCTCGCCTTGGCTCCGCGCGCATTCGTTCTCAAGATTTCGCCGAACTTCGCGGCTTGAGGGCGGCTCGTTTTCAAAATGTTGCTCCCGCCTCAGCGCCGCGCGCGGTCGGCGTGAGCAACTCGGCGAGTTTCAAGGATTGAAGGAGGATCGCTCTCTTCACGCGGCCTTGCCCCATCGCCGCGCGGGGCCGTTCTGAGGAAATTGCGCGAGATTCGCGGACAGCGGGCGGCGCGCTTCCAAAACGCGGGTTTCGCAGTTGCGCCGCGCGCATTCGCCGTCAACATTTGCGCGAGGTTCGCGGACTGAGGGCGGCTCGGGTTCTGAATTGCGGCATTCGCCTCAGCGCCGCGCGCGCTCGCCGTTCGGATTTGCCCGGGTTTCGCGGATTGAGGGCGGCTCGCACAAACGAATGCGGCCCTCGTCTCAGCGCCGCGCGCCATCGATGGATAATTGTGCGAGAGGTTCGCGGATTGAGGGCGCCTCGATTTCAAAGTGGTAGCTCTCGCTTGCGCGGCGCGCGCGTTCGCATTTGGGGATTGCAGCAATTCGCGGAGCGAGGGCCCGCCGTTCCCGGAAATGCAGCCCTCGCCGCGCCGCGAGCACCCGTATTGCGGCAGTGCGTTCTTCAGAAGGGACTGCGAAGGATGCGTGTTATTTTGAGCCGTGTTGGTTCAAAAAGCCATCGTCGCGGTAGCGGGGTCGGCGACTGTTCCACCCGCGACCGATCCATTCCTGAAGACGGACGCGCGGCGCTTTGATAGCGGCAGCTACGAGGCTGTTCGCTGTTCTGCGTGCTGCCGCAGGCGGCGCGAGCGGTGCGAGCGGCTTGAGACCCCCGAGCCTGCAGTCGACCAGGGAGAGCGAGCTGCAGGAGAAGGATCGCAGAGGTGCTGGCGACGGATGGCTCGCAGCTTGTTCAGAATCAGGCGGCTGCTGCGTATTTGGGGTCATCTGGGACAGTGGGCTCGACAGGTCGCGACGCAGCAGCCGCGTGAAGATCTCGGGGAGTGGCTTTGATGGCGGAAGAGCAGCTACGCCAGATGGGAGAGCATATGGAAGTCTCAACGAACGAGCTGACCCAGCAGCGGAACATGGAGAACACGCTGCAAGTGCAGAGGGTCGAAGAGCTCGAGAACATCAACAGGTTACAGGCCGCGGCCCTGGCGGACAGCGAGGCAAGAAAAGAGAGAGATATATATATAGAGAGAGAGAGAGAGAGAGAGAGAGAGAGAGAGAGTTCAGCTCGTAGACATCAAGGGCATCGGCAGGCCGACGATGTTCAACAGCGACATGAAGGCGCGGTCGAGCTGGCCGCTCAAGCTAGGCAACTTCCTGGAGGTTGTAGCGACGGAGATGAAGGACGCGATGGCCTACGTCGAGGACCAGGAGGACCTGTTGATCCAGGGGGATCGCGACGGGCGACGGCATCGACGCGGGGAATGCGGGCAGGCAGCTGCGCGCGGTGCTGGCACAGCTCTGCGAAGTGGAAGCCTTGGACCTGGCGCAGGCGACCATGGACAACGACGGCTTCAAGGCATGGCGGATTGTCTCGCGACGCTTCGACCCGCAGGGAGCTGGGCGGAGGAGGAACACCCAGGCACGCTGATCCATCCAGGGGCTGTCGGCGCGAAGGAGTTTAACAGCCACATCGCCTAGTGGGAAGAGCGGCTGCGCGTCTACGAGACGGGCCGGCAGCCCGATGCAGGAGGACATCAAGACCGAGGTGCTGATCAGCATGACGAGGGGCGTGCTCAAGGATCACTTGGCCTTGAATTCCAACAAGCTGAAGACCTACATCAGTGTGCGAGAGGAGATCCAGAGCTACCTGGAGTCGAAGGTCAACGAGGGCCCGGCACCGATGGACCTGAGCAACTTCGGAGGCAAGGGTGGCAAGACTGGATCAGAAATCACGTGCAACAACTGCGGCAAGAAGGGCCGCATGAAGCGAGACTGCTGGCTTCCCGGAGGCGGCGCCCATCGGGGGATCCCGAGACCAGAAGGGCAAGGGCAAGGGCAAGGGGGCCAGGGACAAGGGCGGCAAAGGCAAGATCAAGGACCCGAAGGGCAAGGGCAATGCCAAGATGCCGCCCCTGCCTTGGCCAAAGCGAGATGGGCGACCGAACCAGCGGCAGCAGCAGCAGCAGGCCGGCTCCCAAGGGCACTGCTCGATGTGTTGGGGTTTGGGGCATCAGCGGAAGGACTGCCCATCAGCGCGAGACCAGACACCATCGTCGGGGCGAGGTGCCAACAGCCTGGAGACGAACGACAAGCAGGAACCGGAGACCGAGCAGCCTGGCAACCTTGGTGGGCTGGACCTGTGCACTCTGGAGCTGAGCGCCATGGACGATGGCGACGAGGAGTTCTTCTATGCGACGGTGGGCTCTGGGGCAAATGCGGGTGCGGTGCCGAACGCGTGGTTCCGGGACGCGGCGAGGCCGACTGTGTCCAGCGAGAGTGGTACCAGCTACCGGGCAGCCAACGGCCACCTGGTGCACGACGAGGGCGAGAAGACGACCGAGGTGCTAACGGAGGACGGCAGTGTGAGGCGACTTCGGTGTACCTCGACTGGTGTGCACCGCATGTTGCTGGCGGTGTCGAAGTTGGTGGAGAAGGGCCACGAGGTGTACTCTGGGCCGGAGGATTGCTACCTGAGGCACGTCGCGAGCGGCAGGATTTTGCCGATTCGCTTGCGACGCGGCGTCTACAGGACCAAGCTCAAGAAGGTCAACGGTCAGGGGCGGTCAGCTCCAGACCTCAGTGTAGTGTCGGGGAACGGACGGCATGCGCGGCAGTGAGACCGCACCAGATATCACCTCTCCTGGAAGGTGGAAGTTCAAGCCAAGCGGCAGCGCCGGCAGTGGCGGCACCCGCTGTGCCCCAGTTGGAGGTCGAGGAGGACGAGACCATGGAGGATCCACCTGGCAAGGTGGTGCCAAGACCGTTCGAGCCAACGACGGGACGACGACTGAGCGTGAGGCGCACGAGGCGGCAGGGTACGTGCAGTGCAGAGCATGGTGCGGCGACTTCGTTGGATGGCTCGGCCATAATGCTGATCATCGGCGAGTGGGTGCATAACGAGAACATCTAGTCAACGCAATCTCCTTTAACTACGCGTTCTTCGGCGGAGACGGCGCGCGAGCAGCGCCGACCTTAGTGCTGCGTGAGCACAGAGGGCGATGGACAGTGGCTATCGTAGTGACGAGCAAGGGAGCTCGAGAGACATCGATCATCAGGTGGTGGTAGAGGCCATCAAGTACACTGGAGTGCGACACTTCATCTTCAAGAGTGACCAGGAGCCTGCGATCCTGGATTTAAAGAACAAGGTCATCGAGAGTCTCGGCGAGACCTACCGGATCGTGAAGGAGGAGAGCCTGGTGGAGGAGCACCAGGCCAATGGCGCGATCGAGCGAGCAGTTCAGTTCGTCGGTGGCATCGCGCGGACTCTGAAGCTGTCGGTAGAGCGCCAGTGCGAAGGAAGTATCAGCCTCGATCACATGAGCGCGCCGTGGCTCATCACCTACGCCGGCGTGGTGCTTAGCCTGTTCGAGGTGGGACGGGGCGGCCGCGCGGCGCGCGAGAGGCTGGGGGCCCCCGCCGTTTGCCGAGACGGCGCATTACTGGCAAGCGGACAGGAACCGGGGGCACAAGAACAAGCTCGATGCCAAGTGTTTGACTGGCATCTTCCTGGGCGTGAAGTTCACGAGCCAGGAGTTGCGCATCGGCGCGGAGATGTGCGTGACCCGGGCCGGGGCGGTCATGCGGAAGGCCGGCGGAGATCGCAACAACGCCGAGGTGCTGAAGAAGCTGCGGGGCTCACCGTGGCGGCCAGTGCCCGGTGCACCCAGAGACGGGGGCGAGGCGCCGGCGGCCCAGTTCCCGATCCAGAGAGCGTCCGGCGAAGCACTTCTGCAAGTGGAGCCGCGGGCTGCGCGGGCAGGCACGGGCGCAGGAGGAGTTCCTGGACCACGACGAGCGCGCATCCGCAACGAGGTGGAGATCAGGAAGTTCGGGCGCACCCCGGGTTGCATGGGCTGCGAGAGCTACGCAGCCGGACTGCCTGTTCGCAGCTACAGCGAGACCAGCAGGGCGAGAGTCACGAAGCTCATGGAAGAGGACTTCGCGATGAGGAAGCGCGCGAGGAGGAGCGACGCGGGGAGGAGAGGCCAGCTGAGCGGCAGGCGGTCGTGCCAGAGGCGGCGCGGGCTGAGGAGGGTCGCGCGGCCCCTGGATTGGCAGCAGACCAAGGTTGACCTCCAGCGGCATCGGGCGCAGCGGCATTGAGTTCGGCGGCGCCGAGTGCGGCGGCGTCTGGGCCTGGAGATCTGCGCAGTGAACCTCCGCCGGCGGCGACGGAGGAGCGCTCGGGCGAGGGTGCGAAGGGAAATGCTGAAGCGGACGCCGCAGCGGAGGAGATCGAGGGCGTCATCAATGAGTTGTGTTTCTTCGACGCGCATGCGACCGAGCTGTTTGGTCCGGGCAAGTTTACGAGCAGGGCAGAGTCGTTTGGCCTCAACCCTGGGCATGCGTTCGACTTGCGCCTGATGGACGAGAATGGTGCGCAGTGCGACCTGTCGGACCCAGATCGCCAGAGGAGGTGCGAGGCGACGAGCGATGACGAGAACCCGTGCCTCCTGATTGGGTCGCCGATGCGTCGGGCCTTCGGCGCCATCATGAACCTGAACATGGATCGCGACCCAGAGGCGTGCAAGCAGTAGGTGGTCGAGGGCATCCAGCACCTCCGGTTCTGCGTGAAGAAGGTGAAGGAGGGGCGCTACACCCATACCGTGCTGGGATTTGGACGCCGGATTTCATGATAGAGCTTTCGAAAATGGGAGGCGTCGCGCGTGTTGTGGGGCATCAATGTTATTGGGGACAGCAGTCGATTGATTTCGACAGCGAGATGGGCTTGGTTCTCATGCCCGCAGGCTGGGCGAGCAACTCAGAGTGCGTCTTGGCGGAGGTCTCTCGCCGGCGCGAGAACGAGAGCTTGCCGCGGGACCAGTGGCACGATCGCGTTCTTCTGGTCGGAGGCTCCAGGACGCGACCAGCGCAGAGTTACCCGCCGGCTCTGGCGGCAGCGATTCTCAGGGGCCTGAAGACGCAGCTGAAGGTCAATGGCGACCTGAGTGCGTTCACCGTGGGCGTCACCTGCGAGGAGGGCGCCGCGACCTGGCACATGGAGGAACGAGGAGCTTCGCGACAACATCTTGGGCCAGCTGCTCGACGCGAAGTTGGCGCGGGCTGGCAAGGAGCAGGAGCTCAAGCACATGGACGACATGAAGTTGTGCGAGGAAGTCCCGGAGTCTCCCTGCCGGGAGAAGACCGTTGCGAAGCCCATCGAGGTAAAGTGGGTGGACGCGAACAAGGGCGACGACGCTCGCCCGGAGATCAGATGCATGCTGGTTGCGAAGGAGCCGAAGGCGCCCAGACGAAGGCTGAGTTCTTCAGGGGCGGCGTTTTCTCGGCCACCCCGCCGCAGGAGGGTGCCAAGATGCCCTTCAGCAAGATGAGCAGGAAGCCGGGCGACAGCAGGCGGCGCAAGCTGATGTTCATCGACATCAGCCGGGCGCGCTGCCACAGCCAGGCGCGTCGGCGGGTTTTCGTGCAACTCCTGGCCGAGCGGCGCCGTGAGGGCGACTGCGCGCTGTTGCTCAAGAGCATGCGCGGTACGAGGGACGCCGCGGCGATTTTCGCCGACAAGGTGATGAAGGTGCTGCGTGAGATGGGCTTCAAGATTGGTGTATTCTGCCCGTGCTTGCGCAGGCACGACGAGAAGGATATCCTGCTATTCTACCGCGGGAACGATTTCGTGAGCGATGGCGATGACGACGCCCTGGAGGGGGGAACAAACAAAAAACAATCAAACAGGAAAAAAACATTAAAAAACTCTAACGTGATTCCGGATCCCCAGATTCCGGATTCCGGATTCCCAGTTTCCGGATTCCCGGATTCCGGATTCCGGATTCCCGGATTCCGCATTCCAGAATCCGGTTTCCCGGATTCTGGATTCCGGATGCCGGATGCCAGATTCCCGGATTCCCGGTTTCCGGATTCCGGATCCCAGATTCTGGATCTCCGGATTCCCGGATTCCGGATTTCAAAATTTTGATTCCCGGATTCCCGGCATCCAGATCCGTTCTGTTTCCCGGATTCCGGATTCCCGGAAGCCAGGTTCCCGGATTCCGGGTTCTGGATTCCGGATTCCGGAGTCCCGGATTCTTGGACCCCGGGATTCCCAGAGTCCGGACCCCCGGACTCCCAGAGTCCAAGACTCCCAAACATCGCCGCAAAAGTTTCCCAGCGCCACCCCTGGCATATCAACCGAGCGTCGCCCCAGCGCCTTCAGACACCGCCCACCAAACCCCCGCCGTGGCCGTCCTGGGGGGCTTTTCGGCGTCTTGGGTGCCTCGGGGGGCCTCTTGGGGCCGCTTGGGGTCCTTTGGGGGCCCTCCTGGGTGCTTCTTGGGGCCTCTTGGGGCCATCTTGGGGCCTCTTGGGGCCTCCTGGGCGCTTCTTGGGGCCATCTTGGAGGACATCGATCAAAGAAGAGGGGAGCTTCAAGTAGGGTTTCTTTTCTCAGAAGGCCAACATGGGGCCAACAGGAATGATTTTGGCTTCCTCGCCGAGGCCGTTTTGGACGCTCTGACCGCTCACGGCCCCCCCCGTCCAGGTCCACGGGTATGGGGTAGGGGGAGGGGTAAACCCCTCCCCGAAGGGGAAGAGGCAGGGGTGGAAGAGGAAACGCCCTAAACCACCGACGCCCAGAGGGCTGATGGGATTTTCGACGTTGTCGGCGCCTCTGCGCCGATCGGTCTAGTCAGCAAGAATTGGGGTGGAACTCTTGATAAGAATTGGCCGACGACAGAAATTCGGAATGAGTGCAATCTTACGACTGCCGATTCAGCTTCGTTTAACGCCATGATGAACCCATACACGGTGGGACCTATGGCATTTGTTGGGTTTTTGTGGTATCAGGAAGAGGCGGACGTCGACGAAAGGCGTGGAGTTGAAGGTGCTATAAGGTACGCGCGCACGTTCCCTGCCATGATCAAGGAGTGGCGGCGGGCCTTCAAGACTCCGAAGGAGAATTCCCGCGCCGATCAGTTATCGATTTGGTGCGGGAATGGAGAGCGGATCGCAGAGATGCGCACGAAGGGCTGACTGTCTGCATTTCCCCTTCCCAACGTTGGCTAACTTGCCACTCCTGCTGACCATGGTGCTGGTTGCAACATCCACCCCCCTTCAAACCAGTATTGTGCGAAGCGTTTGGCCAGAAACGCTCGTGCATTGGTGTACAAACAAAAGCTTACGTGGATGTACGTGGATGTCACGTTCTCTGCAGTCCCAGAAAGCGTCTGCTTCGCCACCATATGTGGCGAGGTCAGCTTGACTGATGTCTCCAGCAGCGGTCTCCGTGATGACCAGTATCTTTTCCATTATTTGGGAGCCACTTTCTGCTACAGCGCGGCCAGGAACAGTGGTAAGTGCGCCTGGGCATCTCTGCAACTTGCCAACGGCTCGTGGGTAAATACTTCGATCGGTGTAGACGGACGCAGATGATGATTTGTTTGCCCCAGGCTTATTCCGAAGCTGGCGCACCTGCTGCATCAATGTACGTCTGGGGAGCAGTGCCCATAATGTCTGTCCACGATCTGGAAGGAAGCCCGGTTGCTTGCTTGGTCTGAGAAAGTCATGGTTGATATCGAAACCGTGTATGAGTATGGTGTTAGATTTAATGTGAAAGGCACGAGCCACAAGTTTGAAGGGCATGTACGTTTAATTCATTGCGTGCTCCTTCGTGAAGGCTAGGACATGTTGTGCACGACTGACTAGATTTCTTGAGATGGCTTGCTGAGATGATCACCGTTAGGCGATTGTAACACAGAGCGCAGCAAGTGAGGACAACAACAACATCAGAGACGATGATGTTTCACAGTCTGCGGCCTGTGAGAGACTCTTGGGGATAATAGGTTGGCCTTTGGACAAGGGTCAGGATTGTCAGGACTCCCAGGGACCCCGTATCGAACAAGTCAAGGCTTCTGATCTTTGAGGGCTGTCAGGACTTCGGGGACCCCGTATCGAACAAGTCAAGGCCTCCGATCTTTGGAGGGCGTTTTACCCGCCTCGCCGCGCAACGAGGGAGGAGTGCGAGGGAAAGGCTGCAGGCGGAGGAGGATGTCCGAGGCCGGGGAAGCTATCCGCATCCGGCGCCTGGGAGACCGATTTGCATGGACCTCGGGCGAAGGCGGACATGGACACAGATTCTGGCCTTCTCTGATGGGCAAGTTTTCAAGCGTTACTACCATAGGTAGGAGGGGCGGAAAAGGGAGGATAGGGAGATCCTCCTCCTGTTTCTCCTCCTCCGCCTCCTCCTCCCACTTTTTATCCTCCCCCTTCTCCTCCTCCTCCTCCTCCTCCTCCTCCTCCTCCTCATCTCCCTCGTCCTCCTCTCCCTCGTCCCCCTCCCTTTCCTTCTCCCTCTCCCTCTCATTCTGATGGTGGTGGTGGTAGAACATCTGCCCATCATTCTCTGGGCCCAAACATATATCCCTATCCGACCCGCCCCCTGGGGTCCCAGGACATCCTTTCCCTACGCGGCGGGCCCAGGCATCCGACGTGCTGTTCTTTTTCAGCCCGGGGCCCCAGAGCTCCCTTCCCCTTCCCCATTTCTGATGGTCCCGGGGCCCGCTAGCGTGCCCTGGAGCCCGAAGTCGAGGAACGTCGCCGGGATTGATCCAAGTCATATCGCCAAAAAAAATGAAATACGGACAGGTCCCCGCCTCGCAGGGTGGAGCGGCGCGGGGAATTTTGCCCCGTGCGAGGCGGCCAGGGCAGCGGTGGACGCGGCCCGAGCCTGCGGCGAGAAGCGATCCCTCGCCGGGCCCACGGGGGGGGGGTTCGGGGGTGCCGCCGCCGCCCCCGTTGCCGCTCTCGAGGGCAGGAAGGGAGGAGTAGTCAGGATACGTGCAACTCCTAGGAGGTTTGTTGCTTCAGCCTCAGAGCTGGTATATCCGTGGTCGAAAGCCTGGAGCGTGTTTTTCGCGCCCCTGGGCCACAGGGCGCCCCCCATGACGTAATGT
Source organism: Prorocentrum cordatum (assembly GCA_963575745.1). Taxonomy (NCBI): domain Eukaryota; class Dinophyceae; order Prorocentrales; family Prorocentraceae; genus Prorocentrum; species Prorocentrum cordatum. The sequence continues at coordinate 1,865,891 of CAUYUJ010003335.1, forward strand.
TCAATGTGCGCCTCCGGCAGTGCCATTATGATGTTCGCAGGCAACTGTCGTGCCCGCGTGCTACTTTCTTTTTTACACTTCGCGAATCCCCGCCAGCCCATTCAGAAGCCCTGCCCACGAGAGCTGACGGGAATGGAAAGCAGAGGCGCATATAGTGAAACAGAGCGGTCAAAAAGAGGAGGAGGAGGAGGAAATTGTTGAGCCATGTTGGAGGCTATCTTGGAGCATCGGAGGCCTTCTTGGAGCTATGAATTTTTTGGGGGGCGTCTTGGGGTCCTCTTGGGGGTCCTTTGGGGCATCTTGGGGCCATCTTGGGGCTTCTTTGGGGTGTCTTGGGGCCCTCCTGGGGCTCTTTTGGGGCGTCTTGGGGGCCCTTCTTGGGGCCCCTCTTGGGGCCCTCTTGGGGCTGGCTTGGGCCTCTCCTGAGAGCTTCGGAGGGCCTCTTGGGGTTGTCGTGGAGGGTGTCGGTGAAAAGACGGGGGCCATCAAAATAGCTTCCACCTCGACAGCTTCCAAGCGATATGCCTCCGAACGATATGCAAAATCCGACCTGCCTATTTCTCCCGTGTCATCAACGTCGAAGTCAGAGCAGTTGCCAACGCCACGCGCTTATCATCGCAGCTATTGAGACGGCAGCTGCAGTTATATGGTAAATTGGCAGGGGATTCGCCGAGAAGCCTGCCGAGAGCAATGCTGTTCGAGAGTGGGAGCTGCCAGCCGAGAAGATGGAACAGTTCACGCTCTGGTGGGCGCCCGCGTCTGCAATGGGCTACATATGTGCACGCCCGGGGCCTAGAGGCAGCAGGGGGCGACAACGACAATTTGCACGACCTGCTGCAAGGCCTTCCAGCACAATGGCGCCAAGCCGTTAATGACTATTGTGTGTAATCGTGTTCCCGCCTTCTCCCTGTTCCTCCACTCCCCTCCCCCCCCGTTCCCTCCCCCCCCGTCCTCTTGCATGTTCAGTGTGCGACGTCCAAGTGTAATTGTACCCCGCCGCCCAGCACTGGTCAATGAACAGTGGATGCGACCCAGCGCACGTGCATTCGGCATCATTTTCTGCACATGTGTTTGGTCTTCATTTTCAATCCAATTTGCGCCGATGCGCCGTCTGGGCGCGGCTTCTTCCTGTTTGGTCCATCAAATAGCCTCTTTGGGCGCTATAGGGGCTCTGGGGGCGATATTCGGCGCTCTTGGGGCCGTCTTGGGGGCACCTAAGGCCCTCCTTGGAGCTTTGTTACATTTCGAGGCTTCAAAAGCGTATCGGAAGCGAAAAAGGCGAGAAGGCCAACATCACTGGTGCACCCCGGGTTTTTGAAGTATTTTGGGTTTTCGGGGAGGTTCTGAGGGGCCCCCAAAAGCACCTGGATCAGTCCTATGGCTTTCTTTGGGCCTATTGGAGGCATGTTGCTAGCTGTTTTGAGCCATGAGGGGCTATCTTGAACGATCCTGGAGGCAATCTTAGGCTCTCTGGGGCCATCTTGGAATCATCTTGGACCATTTTGGACGCCCTCACGACTCGCGGCCCTTCCCCGTCCAGGTCCAAGGAAGGGGGCAGAGGGGAGGGGTCAAGACCCGCTCCCCGCCCGCAAGCCGTCTCGCTCACTCCCACCCGCCTTCCCAACACATACGTAGCACCCGAGTCTGGCCCGAGCCTCAGCATATTCAGCAGTCGTCTTTGGATGGGCAGCTACTGGGGGCCAATCCGCCGCCGCCGCCGCCGCCGCCGCCGCCCGCCCGCCGCCGCCGCCGCCGCCGCCGCCGCCGCCGCCGCCGCCGCCGCCGCCGCCGCCGCCGCCGCCGCCGCGCGCCGCCGCCGCCGCCGCCGCCGCCCGCCGCCGCCGCCGCCGCCGCCGCCGCCGCCCGCCGCCCCCGCTGCCAAACCGCCGCCGCCGCCGCAGCCGCTGCCGCCACCGCTATCGCCGCCGCCGCCGCCGCTGCGCCGCCGCCGCCGCCGCCGCCGCCGCCGCCCCCCCCGCCGCCGCCGCCGCCGCGGTCGCCGCAGCTGCCGCCACCGCCGCCGCAGCCGCCGCAGCCGCCGCCGCCGCCAAGTGTACTCTGTATTGTTTTTTGACAGGGATGGTGGGGGGGGGCGCATCGGGTTGGCTGCGCATGTTCCGAATTTGGAGACAGAGTGTGTTTTGCATTTTTTACAAGGGATGGTGGGGGGGGGTCGTCATGGACCCGGGTTGGCCCCCAGTCGCCTGGGGGAGGGGGTGTTTACTAATAGGGAGCAGTGATCAAGCTTCCCTGCCGCCCGCAAACCGTCTGTCTAGCTCACCCCCACCCGCCCTCCCAACACAGAAGTAACACCCGAGCCTGAGCATGTTCAGCGGTCGTTTTTGGATGGGCAGCTACTGGAAACCAAAGCCGACCTCAGGTGCGCGACGCTTGGGCGCGGTGCGCCACACGTGCCAGGCACCCTTGGGGCCTGAGCACACTCCAGCCGCGCCAGGTGCGCCATGTTCGGTGCCGTCCTTGTCGGAAACCAATGCCCATCATTGTGTCCTGTGGGCCTGCGCACAGCAGGCCACGCGCCACCGCCCCCGCGGTCCCTGTCAAACTCATGTGACAGTGACCGCGGGATGGCCGCGCACGATCCAGATTTAGCCGCGAGGTGCATGTTGTCTTGTTTGATGTTTGTCCGGGATGGTAGCCTTGCGCACGGCAGGGACTATGCTGGCACCCCCGCCGCCCCTGTCAAAAAAACAATGCAATGTGTTCGCAGGCTTCACGAACGTGATTCAAGGTTTTGCCCCCGTGTGTATTTTGACAGGGGTGGCGGGGGGGGGGCCGCATCGGTATGGCCGCGCGTGCTCCAAATGTGGAGACAGAGTGCGGCTTGTATTGTTTTTTGTCAGGGACGGTGGGGGGCGTGTCGTCATGGTGTCCTGACGATACCTGGTTGGACGCCAGTCGCCTAGGGGAGGGGGTGTATATTAATACGGAGCAGTGATAAACCCTTCCCCGAAGGGGAAGAAGGGGTGTGGCACAGGAAACAAGGATCTCGATAGACCGCCTGTCGCCCAGAGGGCTGGCGGGATTTTTCGTCGTTGTGTCCGTGGGTCTCGCAGGGCCTGCAGACGCCTCCAAATACCTCCTTACATTTTCTTTGGTTTCCGGAGATCTTCCGAGACCCTCAGGGGCAGCCGTCGTCGTCGTCGTCCTTATCGTCGTCTTCGTCTTCGTCCCCGTTTTCGTCGACGTCGGCGCCGTCGTCGCCTCATCATAGTCGTCTTCGTTTTCGTCGTTATCGTCGTCCTCATCGTCGTCGTCGTCGTCGTCGCCGCCGCCGAGGTCCTCGAAGGGCCTCCAGACGCCTCCAGGGGTTTCCCGAGACTTCTTTAGGCCTTTGGAGACCTCCAGATACCTTCAGAGGCGGCCGTCGTCCCCGTCTTGTCCTCCTTGTCCTCGTCGTCCTCATCGTCGGCATCGTCGTCGTCCTCGTAGTCGTCGTCGCCGTCGTCGTCGTCGTCCTTTTCCCCGTCCTCGTTGTCGTCGTCGTTGTCGTCGTCGTCGCCGTCGTCGAGGTCTTCAAGGGCTTCCAGACGCCTCTAGTGCTCTAGAGCCGGCCGTCGTCCTCGGTCTCGTTCTCGTGTTCTCGTCGTCCCCGTCCTCGTCTTGCCCCTGTCGTCCTCGTCCTCGTCCTCCTCGTCGTCCTCGTCGACGTCGTCGTCGCCGAGGGGCTCGAGAAGGGCTTCAAGGCGCCTCCAGAGGTCCCCGGAAACCTCCTTGAGCCTTAGGCCTCCAAAACCCTCTGGAGACCTCCAGAAGCGTCCGTCATCCTCGTCCTTGTCCTTGTCCTCGTCCTCGCCGTCGTTGCCCTCATCGTCGTCGCCTACGTCCTCGTCGTCGTCGTCCTTTTCCTCGTCGTCCTCGTCCTCGTTCTCGTCCTCCTCGACATCCTCGTCGTTTTCGTCCCCGTCCCCGTCTGCATCGTCGTCGTCCTCGGCGTTATCGTCGTCGTTATCGTCGTCGTTATCGTCGTCGTCGTCGTCGTCGTCGTCGTCGTCCGGCGCTCGGGCGCCGTCGTCTCGTCGTCCAGCAAACACCAGCACAGAACAATGCTCGAAGGAAGGAATGAGGGAAACAAGCATCGTGGTGCTGCGCGTATGCACTGAGCAGTACTTTGGCGATGTGGGGCACGCAGCTACGACGGTGCATATTGTGCTGCGCACTGTGGTGCTTGCTGTGACGTGCCCGCTTCGTCCGCCTCGATCAGGCTCAATGTTGGGCGTAATGGCGCAATTTCAGCTAATCCCGCACCGTGGCTCCCTCATCCGGCGTAGTAGAATCGAATCGTTCTTACGAAGATTTCCCATTAGTTGTTTCCTCCCACCATTTTGTGGTGTTGGGTTTTGGGTCTTCATTTTGAAGAGACAGCGCCCCGCGTCCCTCCCTCCCACCTCCTCGTCCTTTTCCTCCTCCTCCTCCTCCTCCTCCCTCCTCCCCCTCCTCCTTTCTCCTCCTCCTCCCTCCTCCCCTCCTTGCCCTTGCCTTCATAACGCCTCTGTTTCGGTACACCCCTCACACGTTCCGCGGCCCCACAAGGGGGCCCCAACCTAAGGTCCCAGTGGCGCAGTTCGCACGGCCGCAGGCGCTGGCGCCGAGGGGAGGGGCGGTTCGAACCTCACGCCCCCCCCCCGTTTTGGGAGGAGGGGGGGGGCTCGCGAGTGGTGGGGGGCGGGGGGTAGGGGAGTCCTCTGTTTTGATCGACGGCGCCGAGCGCTAGGGGGGGCCCACCCCGCGGTTTAAAACACGCCGCTGAATGTCCCCAAGGCAAGCGCCCGTGGAACGCGTTCTCTCAAACATCATGATGATTGGTCGGGCCATCGCCTGTTGCCCCAGGATGCCTGAGTACATGGATGACACTATTCTGGAATGTGCTGATCTCGCTTCGCTCTGTCAGCACGCGCGCGAACTGCATTTGAAGATCCTGGGCGCTGAGACGCTAGAACTTGAGAACGACCCCACCCTCCCCGATGATTTCCAGCGGAGGAAGGAGGAGAAACATATTGCACGTTGCCGTATTTTTCGGCAGCAATTTTGTCGTCGCACGCGGCTTCGAGGAGTGGTTGATGAGAATGCCCACCATACCCCTCCCCTGAAGCATCTGCCAAGGCCCTGAGGTTCCACTTGGGAGAGGTTTTCTGCGAGATGCAGGGAAGCCTTTCCAGGTGGCCCGAGCTTCTTTTGCCCGACAGGTGCCCTCGGGAGCTGACATGTCTTGGGAAGTGGTTTATGCGACCTTCTACGGGATCATGGTCCAGAAACGTAAACATTGCATGCCTGGGCCCGATGGGATCCCACATAACTGCTGGCGCCTGGGAGATGCCTCGAGACCCTTATTCGATTGTTATCGGGGCCTGATCCAGGAGAAATTCGCCGCTATTCCTCGGGACATGCTAGCAGGTTGTCTGGTTTTTTCTTCGGAAAATTGATTCCAATGTTGACGTTGGAAACACGGTTTACGGGGCGCCTGGGAACACTCGCCCAATTTCCATGGCCAACCGCTGACGCGAAGCTGTAGAGTGCCTGCACGTGCCTGCCGTTGAACGAGCTTGCCCAGGTAGTGGTGTTCACTTCCTCAGGCGTGAGTACCTGGGCGCAGTGTGACTGCGCATATTGTCCGCGCGGAGGCGTTGGCGCTGTCTCTCCGAACGCGCGCTTGGCAACGGGGATAGCTCGCTGTCCTGGCGGATTGCTCTGCCGCCCTCCCCTCTCATTCGATTGAGTTGTTTCTGGCTGTTCGGAGACCGTTTGGGCGCCGATGTTTATCGTTGTATTCCACCGCGCGTTCCATTGCGATGACTCTGCTTTGATTGCGACTATGGGGCAGGGTTATGGTTGAATTGCGGTTGCTCGGCGAGTTCGGCAAGGCGGCCCGGCATCGACGGTGCCAGTCTGTCTTGGGACGGCTCCGCTGCAGGCATAGATCAGCAAGTGTTGTTGGGAGGGTTGGCGCATCGCATTGGAGCATGCGGATGATTGCCTCTGCGGTCTCCGTCAGACGGCTACCCACCAAGGGAAGTTTTTTTTCTGGCCATTCGAGTTCTTGAAGGTGCTGTTGGCCTCGGCTTGGACATCCATAAGTGCGCGGTATTAGTGAACTCGGAGATGTTTCAAGCGAGGCTGAGGAGCTGCGTTGCCGCTCAGCTACCTGAGCTGACGAATACGCATATTGCTCTGGCAGGTAACTACCTCGGCATGATGATTGGTCGCTCGGCGCCTGAACGCTACTGGAGCAAGCCCGTGGCGAAGTTTGCTCCACGAGAGCAAGATGCGCGGCAAGCTGGTCTAACTTTCGCCAAGAATGTTTCGATCTCCCATGCGCTATGCCTTAGTATTCATTCGTTTGCCATGCAGTTCACTCCCCTCTCGCGCTCGGCCACCGCCGCCGATAGAATCGACTTGCAGCTGCTCGTGGTAGGTTCGAGAATCAGTTTCAACTGCGAGATGTTGACGAAAATGAGTGCTCTTGGTCCATTTCTGCAGCTCAAGAATCTGGAGGCGGTCTCTCGGGCAACGAAGCTTAGAATGCTTTGGAGATGTTCGGAGATTCTGGAGTGTCTGGAAGATTTGGAGAGGGCCTTCAGGAGCGATGAAGCATGTGTGGCGCGTGCCATGTCTGGCTGGGCGCGCTCTAGCTTTGCGCCTGCTCTTCTTTGCGCGTCCGGCAATGGGATAACCCCCTATTGCCCCGCCGAAGGGTATGCATGTCGATGGAAAGACCCTCCAGTCGGCAGCGCGTGGCTTGCGGGCGTCCGCGGCTGAGCCTGCACGCGATGCGCCAGCCAATTTAGTTCTACGAATATGAAGGTGGATGGGGGACGTTCCCGATGATGCTGTCCACCAGGTTGCCAGAGCCGCTCGATTTGTGATTCAAAAAACGAGACCTTTTTTCTGTTCGCGTGTTTGCTCGTGGCGCGAATGCCTCCGCCAGGTTCTATGCCCTATCTCACGGTTGTCTCCATGGTTGTCACTTCGGATGCCGCTCTGGCCCCCATCGTTCACCAGCTTTGTGTTCTCGATGATATTATTCGCGATGCTTGTTGCTCACGGTTCCATTGAACTTGCAAAAATTGGTTTGGCGAGATGATGCCCTTTTCTCTGAGGATCATCCCTGGCTGTCTTCCTTGCTCCCGACTGTGGAGAGGCCTCGCGCGGTGCCGTTGATTACTGGTGCTCTAAATGATGTCTCTTTGTTCGCCCACAACTGCCGCCGTCATCAGTTGTCTGCTGCTGGCAGTGTTTCTCAGCAGATCCACGCCAGACCCCGGGCCGCCGCCCGCCGCCATTTCGCTGAAGCTCTGCGGATTGGATGAAGAGTTCGCTTATTGTTTGGTTCAGTGCGAGGCGGGCGCAGGCTCAGCCCAGCACTGTAGGTCCTTTGCTGAGCTCAGGCTTGGAACTATCCCGACGGCCCTTTTTGTTCCGAAGGTGTGTTGCTTTCGAGGTTCATGCCTTGCCTGGCCGGGGCTGGTGGACTTGAACTCTCAGGAGAAGAGAATTGGTTGGAGCATGGCACCACTTGCGTTTTACAGTCAATCTGAGTCGCCCATCAGGGCTAAACAACCAAACAACAAACAAATCGCTCACGATGCTTCTCTGCCCACTGGACAGCTTCGGCGCCAACACCTGGTAGCCCGCCTGCACTTGGCAGCGTGCCAACCATCGGGCATAGGGCGAGCAGCACGCTTTGCAGGCCCTGCGGCGGTTGGTCCCCCCGCGGCGGCGGCGACGGCGGCGGCGGCGCCCGTGGCGCTCGCGGCGGCGGCGGCGGCGGGGGAGGGCGGATGCGGTCCCGCGGGCGCTGCCACCCCCAGCGGCGTTTGGGCCTGCCGTACTTGCGCTGTCGCCACGGACGGTTGCGTTTCGGCGAGGACGGCAGCCAGCTGTGCGTAGAGCGCAGGCGAACCGAATTGCTGGGCCCGCTCGAGGAGCAAAGGCAAGGCGCTTGGGTCGGCCTCGGTTCCCTGTGGGCCAGTAGGCCCTTTGCCAGAATGCGCGGACCCCCCAACAGCTGCGATGGCTGCAGCCGCACGGTCCGCCACCCATCCGCGTTTGCTGTTGAGCTTCTCGAGCTCCATCTCGCCCTCCGACAGGTACCCGGCCGCTCTCTGCAATGTGACTACTGGTTTGTCATGCTTGGACGGCTGCTTCGCGATCTGATAAGCGAACCGGTCCAATTATTTCTGCGGTTCCTTCGACACAACCGTGGGGTTGCCCGAGGCGATGCTGCGAAGTCGCTTGATGCGATCCTTGGCCGACTGGCCCAACTGCGGCACCACAAAACGGAGGGGCGGTTCATCCATCTTGGCATACGCCTCGATCCGTTCGTCAGAAGACTTCTGCTGAAGGGCGGCTTGGGTGTCCTTTTTAAGCCAAAGGGCACGGACGGACGGCGGCACCCCCTGAGCCCAGTTCCCACCTTTTTTTGTCCGAGGATTGCTTGGCGAGGTTGAGGCACCCTTGGCCGAGCTGCAGTGCAGACGCCTGCTCCTCCATTCATAATTGAAGCGAAATCCGCAGCACTTTGTCCGAGCCACACCAAGTCGTCTGCCAAACCGCCATCTACGAGAGTCCTTACCTGGGCAGAGAAATGCGCGGGACAAGCCGGTACGGTACCGAAGTGCGTATTTGATGTTGAAAGTGGTGGGGGCCGCTGCTTCCTCTTGCCACATTGCCCTCGTCCTTGAGTAGATTGCGTCGGACTTGAACAAACATGGCGACGGACCTCCTCCTCCTCCTCCTCCTCCTCCTCCTCCTCCCCACCGTCCTCCTCCTCCTCCCCGCCGTTCGCGCCCTTCGCAATCGGGCGGGGGTCGTTGCAGGCAGGGCGACTCAGATTCTGCTCTCTTGTGGCTCTCTGCTTGCCCCTGGCGCGCGCCAGAAGGGGCCCCGGTTTCGAGGGATCAAGAAGTTGTTCTTTTCTCCCTCGGCGGAGGGCCAGCGGAAGCTGGGGGAAGTCAAACGATGACATCTCCGCGGCGGTACAAAAGGAGTCGGAAGGAAGACGGAAAGTTGGTTTTGCATTCCGACGCAGCCGATCCGAATTGATGTTGATTCCGTGCAGGTGCATCACCAGTCTGGAACATATCCCTACCACGATAACCCCATGCCGCGGATAATAACGTACCCCCCCTTAAGTCGTTCGAGTTTTTTATCGTCGGCCTAGAAGGGTTTCAAATATAGGCGGAGGGCGCGGAGGCCGAACTTCATTATCAGTGGGAAAGTTCGCCATCGAGGTTACTTCCTTCTCATGTTGAGATAACAACATCAAGCGAAGCGAACACGTTTGTTCAGGATGTCTCAAGCGAAACAGGCAAATATTTCGAGGATGTCTCAAGCGAAACAAGCAATTCGTTGAGGATGTCTCAACCGAGACAAATCATTGTTGAGGATGTCTCATAGAGGACCAAAGACCAAGGATTCTGAAGATATCTTTGGCTTTTTCCTCTTGATATCTCTTTATGCTGGCTCTGGCGGGCAAGTTTTACTATCTCCCCGAAAACCCCGAACTTTATTATCCCTGGGTGTTTATTATCCGCGGCATGGGGTTAATTGGCATGCTTGTATTCGGTGCCGATCTTAGGGAGTCACTGAGTTTCTGAGGGCACATCCCAAAGCTTGCAATCGGCCTGGGTTTGGCAATCTGATGTGTAAGGATACGCTCGACGCTGGTTTGCTCCGATTCACTTCGATTCCGACTTGCCAAGTCCACGCGACTTGATCCTGCCAGAAGTGGCCCCGCCCTGACCACGCCGCCGGCCCGCTCGCTTTGCCCTGTGGGGGGGAGGTCGCTGCACCTCCTGGGGCTGACGCTGGGCGCCTCACGGGTGGAGGTGCCGCCGCCGCCGCCGGGCACCCTTGCGCTTCGGTTGGGAGTGGGATGGGCTCAAGGTTTGTTCGTGGGAGCCTTGGGTGGCGACATTGAAATCAGCTTGTCCTGTATTCGGGCCACATTTGGTCTTTGCTCCTGCTCATCCTCGCCCCTCCGGTTCCTCCTTCCCCTCCTCGTTCCCCTCGTCTTTCTCGTACATAGAGTCACATCCGGTCCAATTCCGCCTCCGAATGTGTCCCAAGGTTGGTCCAAGTCAGGCCTGCATCTTTAGGCCTCCTAGATGGAGTCGGAGTAGATGGGGTCGGAGGATCGCTCCGCATCGGCGATGCATCGCCGATGCGGTTCGATGTGGAGCCCGATTTAATTCCTGTTGACGTCGCCAAAGCATCGCCCACGTCGACGATGCATCCCCGTCAGGTCTGGCGAACGTCCAGTAGTTGTGTTCTATAGGTTCCTGAGTTGATTCGCCCGTTTCTCGTTGTCTGGCCCCGATGCTCTCGCCCGTTCTCCGTCCTATGATGGCAATTTCTGACCAAAGTGGTAGCTGTATAGTCTGTCGCGTGTCGCCCCAGCTCCTCCTGGTCGTCGTTGGTGTCAGCTTGTGCTAGTGCTCGTCTCGTTCGTGCCTCGCTTGCGTCGCCAGGGTTGGTAATGTTGACTCGTGGGTTTGTATATATGCCGCTTCTACTCGTGAGCCCCATTCAGGCCAGGTTCTGCATTTTTGTTAGCTCGTGTGCGACAGCCTAGCATGTGGTAGCGGTCGGAGCGTACCATATCCACGAGGTCCGCATTGAGTGGGAGTGCGTCAACGTCGTCACACGAGTGGTCACAAGCCCGTCGTATTTGGTCCCAGTCGATTGCTACACAAGGCATATTGTGCTTCAAGCTGGTCGCCCCAATTCTTCAATCCACCTGCGCCATGCCCAGGATTTCTTGTCTCCGAGTAGAAGGGCTGTTTTGGTCCACGTCCGTTGCGCTGATAGTTCGCTCTCAAGCGATGCATCCGAAAATTGGTTGGATTGGAATGCGTCCCATATATGCAGGGCCTTTGGTTTCCGGAGATCTCCCAAGACGAGCCGACGCACGCCGAGGCGCTGGCCGTCGTGCCCGCCGAGGCGCGGGCCGTTGCGGCCGCCGAGGACCAGGCCGTCACGCCTACCCAAGGGCCAGGACATCGACGACTTCTCGCAGACCCAGCCGACGCCGAGGACGCGAAGCGGAGGCCCCGTCCCCATCGTTTCGCACCCGCACTGGGGCTTCCCATTCCCCCACAGCGCCCCGGTGGCGCCGGCGTCGAACATGCTGGACCCGATGTCCGAGGTGTTCGAGCAGCTCAGCCAGATCGAGTCGGAGGAGGAGCTGCTGAAGTACATCTACCCCGCAGACCTCTTCCAAGGACATGCGGGTGCGAAACGCGCGCGGGGTTAACCTGGCGCTTCCCCCCCCCCACACCCCGCGGGCGCTGTCTTCCCTCACCTCTGAGCTCATGTGAGGGGGGGATTATTGGAGCTCCTCGTGGGTCGATGGGCGCGCCGACAGGCGGCGGTTTCCAAGCGCCCCCGCGCTCGGGGGCCGCGCCAGCCCCATCCCGATGGGGGGGGGTCGAATATGTAAGTGTTCCCCCCCCCTCCCGAGGACTCGAGCGCGTGGGGAACGTCTGTGAGTCGGTGAAGCAGACTCTGGCGGACATTCTCGCGGACGCCAGGACCCGCGTGGAGATCGGGGGCGACGCGTCTTCCCCATGGAGAAGTTGACGACGCCGCCGCATCGCAAGGCCATTACCGCGGCGGCGACGGCGTACTCCTGGCCGCCAGAGGCAGGCCACCAGGGCCTCTGCGTCATGATCGGTTGGACGGAGCACCAGGGCACGCGCCTCACCGACGTGGAGGATGCCCACCGCGTCAGGGCCGCCACGATCGGCGCCTTCTTTGCTGGGCCGCCGTCTATGCACCGCTTCATCAGCGAGTACTTGCTGAGCCACCCGGACCTGCCTGAGGCGCTGCGGGGCGGGGCCGCGCGCGCTGGCGACGCTGCGATTAAGGGCTGCATGATGTGCATTGCCAACCATGGTCGCAGCGGCCTCTGCGCGGCGGAATGCAGCACGTGCTACGAGACGTTTCAGCTAGAGAAAGCAAAGGGGATCACCTTCACGAGCAGGGGCGAGATGTTGCAGCTGGCGAACGGGGAGCGCGACGCTAGCGTGTCCGGGCTTGGTCAGTACAACCCCCGCAGCTTTCCTTTCTCTCCACTATGTGATGGGGCAAATGCCCGTCACCCAGCATGTCTTCCGCCCTGGTGACACGGGCTTCGCGAAGAGGTTCCACCACGTCTGGTGCAATTCGGCGGAGGGCGACCCCGGCTAGGCCTTTCAAGGCGCCAAGGAGTTCCTGCGCGGGCAGTTCGGCTGGATGGGCAGGCGCGCTACGCGGGGCGAGCAGCGGCGCGTCCCCGACGGGCTCGCGGCGTCGTTCCTAGACGCCACGATTCGAGTCGCGAAGGACTTCGTCGCTGACCCCCCGCGCTCCTTCGGAGCGGCCCTCCTCGAGCAGCTCCAGTGCGTGGGCACGGGCGTCCACAAGTTCGCCAGCGTGGCCACGCGGTCCACGGACTACTGCGCCAGCCTCACCAAGCTCGGAGAGCACGTCTCAGGAACGGCAAGGACGAAGTGGAACTTGCACGAGGCGGCCTGCGCTGTGATCCACTGGGCGCGGCAGCTGGAGACGCGCCACGGTTTTTACGAGTGGCGCGCGAGGCACCCTGCGAGGCCGGGGTCCTGGGGCTCGGCACCGCCGTCTGGCGGCGACGGGCCGTCTGGCCCCGGCGGCGGCGGGCCGCCCGGTTCCGGCGGCGCGGGGCTGTCCGTGTCCGCCGGAGGAAAGCGAACCACTCCAATGCCACGACCATGAAGCAGTTCGATGCAGCTCGAGCTGGGGCCGCGGCTCCAGCGCGCCATCCTCGCGCGCGGCGAAGCGAAGGGCGGCGCGATGTCGCGTGGGGACTTGCGGCTGCGCCTCAAGAAGAAGATGAAGGACCGCGGCATCGAAGAACCGCCCGCGGCGCTGAAGGGCGCCGCGGGCGCCCCCCGGACCGCCCGCGCGCTCGACGGCGCCGGGGCGGGCGAGGGGGCCGCGGCGCAGGAGGCCGCGCCCAAGAAGAAGGGCGGCTGCCCGGTGGTGACGATGGGGGAGAGGCAGCGGTCTGAGGTCGAGGCGTGCGTTTCGGCGATGGAGGTTGTCAAGGCCCTGCGCCTCGACCAGGGCCATTTCGCCGACTGGCGGGGGTCCGGGCGCGGGTCGCCGACTGGCGAGGGCCCAGCCGCAGGTGGCGGCAGGAGAACGCTAGGCTGGGTAGCTATTGCATTCAGGACTTGCTGCCCCTGCTGGGTGACAGAGATTGCGCGGCAGTCCCGCTCGCGGGGGCCTCGGATGCCCCGAGTCCGTTAAAGAGGGGCGACCTGTTCAGCATCCTGTCGGCGCCCGTGCGCCAACGAGGGCTTGACTTCTCAGGATTCCCTGGGGTCGGGGTTGACCGCGGACATGAAAACGTATCCCCCTGTATTCCACGCTCGCCCCCTCCTATCCTCACTTCTCTTCCTGGCGAGCTTCCGCTGGCATGGCTGACCATTCGGTCTGGGGGGCGGGGCGCGGACGCTTGGGCTGGCGGCGGAGGGGGAATGGGGGGAGGTTAGTGGATCAGGAGGCTGCTTCCCTCTGGGGCCACATGTTTGTTCGCTGGGGGATCTGTGCAGGGGTCGTAGCGGTCGGAGGGGCCCTGGCAAGGTGCGGGGGGTCGTCCTCCTCGTCTAGGCCCATTCCCCATTCCCATCTTCTTTCCACTCCTCGCCCTGCTCTAGCCCCTCGCCCTCCATGCGCGGCGCGCCTCTCTCTCGGGTCGCGTCAGGACGATCGAGGGCGAGCGATCGAGGGCGGGCGAAGCGCCCCTCTCATCCTGAACCCGGTTTTGGAGCACTGGCGAAGAGGATGATCAGGGGATGGGCAGCGTGAGAACGAAAACGAGGAGCAGGAAAAGGGACGGGGAGGTGGGCAAGGACGTGGACGAGGAGGAGGAGGGACAGGAAAAGGGAATAGGAGGACCAGGGGGAAGGGGATCTGGGTGCGGGGAGGGGGACAGGGAGGCGGACACTGAGGTGGACGAGGTGCGCGACGAGCAGGAGGCAGGACGAGAACGTAGCGGAGAGACTCCAGGGCCCAAAAGGGTAACCCCACGTGCGAGTTTTCAACATGATTTTTTGGGGCGCGTTTTCATTGCAAAAACACGTCGGACACCGCAGGCCCTGCGAAATTCAAGAAATGTAATTCTCGTGCGTTCGCCACTTTTTGAGTTTCGCGGGGCGGGCTGAAAACTCCTTTTTTTTGAAATGCCCCCCCGGGAGATTTATGTTGAAAGCTGGGCGGGGGAGGGTCGGAATTTTACAATGAAAACTCCCCCGGGGAGGTTTTTGTTGAAAACTGGGCGGCGGGGTTTGGGACTCTCTGAACGGATTCGGCGGCCTTTTGGCGACGGAGGGGAAGAGTCGAGAGCGGATTTACCACTCCCTTATGTCCCTTTCGTCCTCCTTCTGTTCCCCCCTCGTTCGCTCATCATTCTGGCCATGACCATTTGGGCTCAAGCAGTTTGGAGAGTGAGCCAGCATCGATGCTCACCGAGTCCAGGCAACCCTGGAGAACGTTAGCTGTACAGGAGGGAGGAGGAGAAAGAGGAGGATGGATGGATGGATGGATGGACGGATGAGGGAGTGGGGGGAAGGATGATGAATAGGAGGAGGAGGAGGAGGAGGAGGAGGAGGAGGAGGAGGAGGAGGAGGAGGAGGAGGAGGAAGCGGAGGAACCGGAGGAGGAGGAGGAGGGAGGCGGAGGAGGAGGAGAAGGAGGAAGCAATGATCGAGCCGAGTAACCAGAAGCCTCTTGAACGCCTTTTCGGAATCTCCTCGAATGCCACTTGGAAGTTTGTTTGGCGCCCCTTGAGGCGATTTGGGAGTCTCCTGGCGATCCAGGGGGGCTCTTGGGCGTCTTGGGTGTCTCGGGGGGGCCGCTTGGGGTCCTTTTGCGGGCCTCTCGGGGGCCTCTTGGGGCCTTTTGGAAGCCTCCAGGGGGCCTCTTGGGAGCCTTTTGGAAGCCTCCTGGGAGCCTCTTGGTGCCACCTCGGGGCCTCTTGGGGCTTACTGGGCGCCTCTTGGGGCCATCTTTGAGGAGGTCGATCACAAAAGAGGGGCTCCCTTATTAGCGCTGCCACTCGGGAGCACCGAAACTTGTTTCCTGGACCCTTCTTGGGGCGCTCTTGGGCGTTCTTGGGACGCGCCAAGAGGCGCGCCTGAGAGCGGGGATCCTCGCCCGCACCACTTGACCCCACTTGCCCCACTTGCCCCACTTGCCCCACTTGCTTCGGGCCCCGCGCGGGTCGGGGGCAAGTGGGGCAAGTGGGGCCACTTGAGCAAGTGGGGCAAGTGGGCAGATTTCAAATAGCAAACATCGCAGCATGTCCTCTCTCTCTTTCTCACTATCTCTCTCTATATATATATATATGTATATATGTATATATGTATATATGTATATATATATATATACACATACATTCACTAACTGCGTGGCCAAGGAGGCTACATACTGACCCACAGTCTGAGACTACCCGAGAGCCTGAAGGACCTCCAGAGCCTCTCTTTTTTCTCGGGACCGTGCGCGGCCAGCACACGCTTAGATCTGAAATACAAAAGCTCGGAGCGCGCTTGCCAGAGCCACGATCGCTGCAGGCGCGACCGAAACAGTCACTTCACGTAACAGTTGCAATATACCTTGCATTAGACCAAAGGGCTGGTTGACGGAGGGCCGCGAGCAGGCGACTGGACAGAGTGGCAGCGGCGGTCGAGGCAAGGCGCTGATCGCCTGGCTGCAACTTCTGAAACACGGCGTGCAGACGGGCGTGTTTCTCGTATCTAGACACACTGCGATGGTCGGCCCATTTTCCTCGGCGACGCACTTCCTCAAGGGTGTAAGCCTTGGTGTATACATCCGTCGAAGGACCACCGTGGCGCAGGCAGTGGGGTGACAGACGGAGATGCGAGATGCCGAGCCGTGCAACCGAATCCTTGAAACATTTCTCGAATTCTCGAAGCCCGAAAGGGAATATGAAATGATCACACTGGACGTGAGGGAAGATGATCGCCAAAGCTCGAGCGATCCATTCCCGTCCAGCGACCTCGCCGACCACGATGCTGTCATCGTAGGCGCCGGTCTTCGAGGGTTGGCCTGATTCGGCTGGGGACAGTCGGAGGCACCAGCGATCATAAACCTCGTGAACTGCAGCAGCCGGTGGCATGACGTTAGAACGGCGCAGGGCGCATCCCACGCCAGGCCGCAGATAACAGTCAAAGCACAGGACGACTAAAAAGGCGGCAAGCGCCAAACCATGCTGGAGCATGTCGTCAGCGATCCACCACGCGATCTCGAGAGGAGCTGGATCGCGCGTCCCGCCCGGCTCGAGGTTCCGCCATCCAGCGAGCGCAGCACGGCTCCTGATGTAGAGCCTCCGATCTTTGTGAGGCATCTCAGGATGGCACCGCGCAAAGCCATACAGGGCGGAGCGGGCTACTGACTGCGGCTCCCCGCTCAGGAACAGCAGCTCCATGAACCTTTCCAGCGCCTCGTCGACGTGATCAGCGGTGTCCAACGGCAGACCGCTGCGGCGGGCGAAGGCGACGAACTTGTTGTCAGCGTCCGTGTAGGCCTGGCGGGCCCCTGCCGACCGGATTGTGTGCGCCCTCAGGAACCCTGGTCCTCCTTCCGCTCCGAGACGTTGAGCACGTGCAGCGGCAAGTTGGACCCGTGCCCCAGGCGCCTGTCGCCCCGGCCCAGGGCGAGATCCAGCGACGCGGGAGGTGGCTGAGCTCGAGCCGCGGCCGTTGGAGACCGGCCCCAGCGTCTTGACGCAGCTCCTCTTGCCAGGCATCCGACAGCCGGGCCTCGCCAGGAGCGCGCTCTGCTCCCCTCGGAGCGGCGCAGCGAGCGGCCCGCGCCCACGATCGGCACAACTGGGGAGAGCACGAGGCTGCAAGACTGGTCTTCCGCTTCCAACGATGATGTCCGTCTTGAGCCGATAGTCGCACTTTCCCCTGAAGGATCTCGTGAGGCCCCCGACATTCACACCTCAGACTCAGGCGATTCAAGGAATCACAACTAGTCGCTAGTAGGGTCGGCTGCTTTTATGAACAACCGTATCGACAACAGTCATACTCGACAAAGAACGCGTCCGCATATTCCAAAGCCTTCAGGATCTCGGGTTGCCTAATCAGGGATGAGGTCTTGGGGTTCTCGAGGGAGAAGTATATCTTCAGATCCGTGCAGAGCTTGATCAACCTTGCAGTGAACCGAACGTGCTCCCGAGACACCCTCACTGACGATTTTGCAGGTCGAGACTTCCTCGCAATATTCCACGGGGTACACGGCGTCCCAAGATGTAAGTACCAGATGCGGCCTTCGTTGAGCCACCTGATCACGACGTCCTGGACCCCCCGCTTCTCGAGATTGAACTCCGGACCCTCGGCGATATCGAACGGCGCGGACACCCTGAGGCCCACCTCGGCCATCCCAGAAGTCAGAGCCCCACAGCCAGAGTAGAGCTCCAAGAAGGCTGGCGCGAAGCGTCTCGAAGAATGCGGCGAAGGCGGCGGACGAGACAAAGACTGCTGAGCTCTCACCTCCCTGCCTGGCTGACGGGGCGATGCAGGCCGAGAGGTACTCATTTTCAGACCCAGTGAATCTCCTGCAAGTGGCATTGCTCCCCGCGGCCGGAGAGGGCGTCGGGCATCGGGCCTGTCGCCCCGAAGCCGACGAGAGAGAGCTGACGAGGCCGAGCAGCGCGGAGGGCCCCGAGAGGTTGTGGCAACATGATGTGTTTCGTCGTCGAAACGTCTCGATCCCTCGTCTGCGGGATTTCGTTCGGATTCGATGTATCGGAGCCTCAGGTCGATGCCGCATCCAATCGAGTAGGCGGCACACCTGCGGGCCAAGGCAAGCAGGCCGAAGTCTTTAGCTCGGCCCTTCTCGAGACAGCACAGTGAGGATAGGTTATCGGACAGCACGAGGAGTCGACGTCCATGACCTGAACGAGTATACGACTCTCTGCGGAGCGCCATCAGAATCACCCTCCCCTCCTTCATATGGACGGCCTCGTCCCTCTTCCACCTCCCCTCGAATAAGGTACGCCAACGACCAGGCTCGACAACGTCCTCGGGAAGGATCGGGACCATGCCAACTATCTCCTTCTGCTCTAGCTGTCTACGCTCCTTACCACGTAGTTTACAGACTCCAGAACGAAAACCACCCGACTCCAGAACGCCCGAAGACGGGGTGGGTATCCCAGCAGACTCCAGAAGCCACCGTGAATATGATGCGTCAGGCACCTCAAGATCAGCAGACCAGCCAGGGTTCGGGGGCGGCAGGTTCCCAGAGGCCCTCAAGGTGTCCCCGCGATCCCCCTTCCACCTCCACGAACCGTCAACGCTCCTTCCACCTAGTAAGCTTTCGGAACTCAGCGGGGCCCATGGGGGTGTCCATGACGGCGCATCCCTTCCTGACGCGTCTCCACAGTAGGCTCGATCCGAAGGCGGAACTGACAGCCGTGCCTCGGCCAAGAAAACGAGCCCCGCCATCGCGCGGAACTCGCGCTTCACCTGGCCAGGTAGCTCACACGTGCGTCCGAGGCTGTCGTTCACAAACCGATAGGCGTGGGCAAAGACAGACATCGCCGGCCTCAGGAGGACAAGGTAGTGGATGCAATGACCCAGCAAAACACGAACTGCCTCTCCAGTCACCCGGCGCAACTTCAGAAGATACTTAATCCCAAGATACAACCGCCACGCCCTCTCAGGCTTGTGACGAATACTGCACCTGCTCTTGTCTATCACAATGCCCACATTTTCGACCAGCAGGGCATCCCCGCCCTCCTCGTGCAACGTGAACCCCACACTCTCAAGCTCCCTCTTGATCGCAGCGTAATCTGACGAAACCTCGGAGCACGAGAGGCCGACTGTGGCAAGGTTATCCACATAGACACTCGAGACGGGACCAGATCGAAGATCAGGAGCAGGGAGCCCCTCTTGCACCAACCGATGCTTTCCCCCGATAGCCACGGAGGTGAAGTGCTTCACCGAGGTGGTGCAGAAGTGCAGGGCCCAGGGCCAGCCTTGTGGCATCCCAAGAAAGACAGGAAACACTTTCTCCGTGGGCCGGGCAGGGCGAAGCCTCTCGAGGTCGTTGTCGAAGATCTGCGAGAGGCCGAACTCGGAGCATCGGACGGGGTCGTCTAGGCCGAACCACTCGGCCATCGACTCGACCGAGAACTGATAGAAGGCGTCCTCCACGTCACCAACACAGACGGAGAGGTTCGGGACCTCGGCGATCGGGCCACACCCCTGCGCCAAGCTAGCGAGCTCATCCTGGTCGAGCCAACCGTCGAGCTGCGAGAGGGCGCCAGCTCCGCCTAGTCTAGTCTTCGGCGGCAAGCGGTGGTGGCCGTTCGGCGCCCTGGCGTCCACGATAAGCCTGATCCCACGGCGAGACGACTTCCACAAAGAACATCCCCACCTTCGCCTTGATACGAGTTCTGAGCCCCAGGAGCCCCTTGTCATAGAGCTTACGATAGAGGTCGAGCCGCGCAGACCGATCCTGTCGCAAGTGGGGGCCCCAGTAAGGCCTGAAAGTCGGGTGCTCCTCATTCCAGGCATCGATCTCGGGTTGCGAGCGGACGAGGTACCTATCTGGATCAATCAAGAAGGCCGCCTCTTCGGGCGGCAGCAGGTCGACGGCGGGCTTTGGCACCGTCTTGCCCTTCACGATCTTCAGAAGATCGGGCTGATACGGGGCGAGGTTCTTCTCGCCAACGCAGTACAGGTCATTTGCCTTGAGAAGCCCCCAGAAAGCTTCCCGAGCAGTCATCCCAGCCGGCATCGGCCCATAACTCCCAACGACGTCTCGAACACGATTCATCACAGCAGTCTGGGTGAAGGAGAGGCGCGGCGGTAACGAAGTCCCAAACCAGGCACCTCCTGAACGAATCGAAGAGGCGGTATATGCAACCAAAGTGTCGAGGCGGCGCACCGCTTCGGCAATCCTGAGCTGTCTGCTTCTTCGAACAGTTAACCCAGGCGCTTCACGGTGTGGAGGGGGCCCACGATCACCACGTCCAGCGACGGAAGGCACTGGCAGCGGGAACGGATCACCATGCTTGGGCCCACCTCCTCTGTCCAAAAACTCCCCACTTAGTACTCGGGAGGCTCGGCAGGGAAGTGTCTCATCCTTGCCTCCCGGAGCCAAGGCGGTCATGATGTCTGCCCCTCCTGCTGGTCAACGACGCTCGGCGGCCAGCACCTCACGCCACTTCCGTTGGGCCTCCATCGTCTTGGCCTCCTCCTTCTGCTTGCTGCTGAGCCAAGTGTCGTAGCCGTGCAAGCGGGCCCTGCCGATCTTGTCGCAAGACCCGATGGTGCCGATGCCCAGGCTTGCGAAGACGGGATCACGTGGAACCTGCTGGATCACGTGGAACCTGCGCACCGCCTGCTCGGTGCAGGCGAGGTTGGTCGAGTCGATCTGGTCGTAGCCGATCTCGAGCCTCGCGATCTGGACTAGGTCCCGAAGCTCACGTGCCACGGACGAGTTCTCGCTGACCCCAGACTTATGCATCAGAGCGTCGAGCCACACCTGGAGGTCACCGCCGTTCCCAAGGACCGACTCGAGAAACTCCTGGATAGCCTCCGGCCCAGGATGAGGCCTGCGAAAGCCTTGGGCGTCACAAGCTCCATCGCCTTCGACAGCGGCAGCACTCGCCTTTGCGCAGAGTTCAGGAATTGACCAAGCAGCCGCAGGTCGCCTGAAGCACCGCCAGGCAGTCGACCCCGCTTCCGAGCAAGCCTCGCATCGTGGTCTGAGTCCTTCACGAGCTCGACCAGCTGGGTGATGCCGCCGATGAGAGCCAACCGCTGAACTCTGACACCATCATCGCGATCATCAGTGGAGTCAGCGAGCTCCGCGGCAGTGACGACCTGATCAAACTCAGCCGACGAGGGGTCCGCCACGCGCCAGCTGGAGCCTGCAACGCCCCCCGCCTCTGGTGCAGGAGCAACCCCCAGCACCTCAGTGATCCCGCGCGCCTGCTCGTGCATGGTGGCGATCCGAGCAGGGATTCGCAGCGGCCCTCGAAACGCGTACATCGTCACACCCAGGTCGACCGGGAAGGCCCCGCTCCGAGCCAACGGCCGCACATCAACCCCATTGAAGTCCCCCTTCATAGTCATCGCCGTCTGGGGACCCTCTGATCCACCGACCAGCCGCCACCCTGGTGAACAAGACACGGTGGTGGTAGTGCAGCCCAGCAGCGTCGTCGTCGTAGCAGACGAGAGTCTGCATCTTGTCTGCGTCTAGAGTCCGATCGATCGCCGCCATGCCTCCACCTCCTCACGAGACGCTGGTCCCTGCAAGGCGGCAGACGTGGACGACCGCACCACTCGGCGACGCCCTCCGCACCTCCCGAACACGTAGCCGAGGAGCAGACACAGCAAGCTGAAGCTCACGGCGAACTCCAGAGGCACCGTCCGCCCGCCGTTCGGCGGGCCCGCAGGGGGTGTCGACGCGCCCGGGCACTCAGGACAAGGCGGTGCTGCAGCACAGGTACAAGCGGGCGCCGCTGGGCACACCAGTGGGCGCCCCACCGCCTCCTTGACGATCCCGAACACGGGCTCGCAGACCTCCGCCGCGGCGGGCGGAGCAGGGCAGGTGCACTCGCACCTGGTCGGTGCGATGGCGTCTCGGGTGAGCGTATATATGAAGTGGGCGGTCGATGAATAGGAGAAGGCCCACTCAACCATATGCTGCTGACCTATGCAGCAGAAAAAACTTGAGCACATTGGGCGATGGATCGGAGGGACCTGGCCACGACTCATGCCGCAAAGAAACATCAGTGATTGCTGCAATATATATATATATATATATATATATATATATGTACCGCCCCCCCCGGCCCGAGGTCCCACACCTCCCCGCCACATTTCGGGAACGCTCCCGGTACCGCTCCCCCGGCCTTTCCGGGGAGTCTTCACTGCGCTCCAGGAGGGCCCAAGATGTCTCCCCGGAGCCCCGAGAATGCGAAAGGATGGCCCACGACGCTCCCAAGCAGCCCAAGTCAGCTTTCCGACGGCTCTCGAGGCTCCCAGGTGGCCTCCAAGAGGCCCTAAGAGAGGTCCGAGAGGCGCCCCGGGACGGCCCGAAAAGGCTAAAATCTTCGATGTGCAGTGCTTTTTCAATGTTTTGGGTTTCGCGCGTTTTCGAGCTTCCCAACGGTCCAAGAACGCCGAAGAGGCTCCCAAGACCGCCCCAAGACCACCCAAGGGACCCTCAGGACGGCCCCAAGACGGGCCAAGAAGGCTCCGAGATTGCCGAAGAGGCGCCCAGGACAGCCCCAGACCACCCCAGAACAGGCCCAAGATGGGACCAAGAGCGGGAGCAGGAGGCTTCCAGAGACTTCCGAGATGCCTCTGGGACCACCCAGAGGCTCCCAACACACCGCCGATCCCTGAGAGGCCCCAAAAAGACCCCGACGAGGCTCCAAGAACAGCCCAAGAGAGCTGCAAGAGCCGCCCTGAGAGAGCCCGAAGAGGGTAGAATCGTTGAGTTCTGATGGTTTTTTGTAATGTTTTTCGCCTTCTCACGTTTTCCCGCTTCCAACCCTCGAATATCGAGTTTTTTGAAACACATTTGGAATTCCCAGAATTCATTTTTTTCCAAAGTGGGACTCCTACTCGGGGGTCCTACACATTCCCTGACATCTGGCCGGTACCGCGCCTCCCGGCTTCTTGGGGAGACTCCAAGACGCCGAAGGACAGCCCATGACGACCCCACGAAGCTCCCAGAACGTAAAGAACGGCCCACGACGCTCCCAAGCAGTCCAAAACACCCTGTGGACCGCTCTGCACGCTCCCAGGAGGCCTCCAAAACCTCCAGGGGGTCCAGAAGATCCCACACCCCTGAGGGGCCCGGCTAACAAACCCCGCGAGGCACAAACAGAAAACAGCGCCGAACAGCGCCGAGGAATTGGAAGAACAGGAAATTCCACAATTCCTGATTGTTTCAAGTTTGGCCCCAGGTCTATTCTTTCACAACAGACCACAATTCAGACCCCCTTCACCTCTCCAAAAAGAGCCCAGGAAGCTTTTGAGGGCCCCAAATCGTTGAATACCTAAAGGAAATTAGTGATTTCTGCGTTTCCGCACTTCCCCTTCTATACGATTCCAAGGCTTGCGCAGGGCCTCCAAGGGAGTAGTCCCTGGACGCAAGAAGCGACACATATGAAATTACATGAGGCAGCCGATCAAGCCTAGCTAGAACTTGAGCGCGCGCGATGGCTCTAGTTTGTGTGTATATATATATATGTATAATGTATTGTCTAGCCGAGCCACGATCTCATTCGCTGTCGCTTAGTGCTTCCTGTCGGGCGCGTTGACAAGGCACACACACAACACGGCGAAGTCATATTTTTGTCCCTGCACTCGTGCTCCTAATGACGTCCACGCAGTAGGTTGGGAGGTACGTACACGCCCCCAAAACATATCTGTGGCATCCGATTGCTGACCACGACCGACACACCACAACTGTTGTGAACCAATTTCCCTTTCCTCCATCCATTGCGCAACCCCCAATGCTTGCCCATCCTCCCGTGTGCAAGTGGTTCCACTTCAAGTCCCTTATGTTTTGCCCCTGCAATCAGCAATATGTCCCAACCCGTGAGGGCCTCACAACTGTCCTCGAGTGTGGGAGCCCCCGCGACAGTGACATCAGCGCCAGACAAAGCGCGTAAAAGCCAGAGTCGAAACAAGATTGGTGATTTTCTTACGGGCGGAAGCCGTTTGCCTCGAGTCCTAGACGGCGGTTAGGCGGAGGAGGAGGATGAGGAGGAGGAGGAGAAGGAGGAGATGGAGGGGGAGGGGGAGGGGGAGGAGGAGGGGGGGAGGAAGAGGAGAAGGAGGAAGAGTAGCAGGAAGATGAAGATACATACAACTAGAAAGCAGGAGGAGGAGAAATAGGAGAGGAGGAGGAGAAAGAGGAGAAGGAGGAGGAGGAGGAGGAGGAGGAGGAGGAGGAGGAACGGGAGGAGAGGGAGGAAGAGGAGGAGGAGGAGGAGGACGCTCCCAGAGCGTCGTGCCCGAACGCTCTGAAACGGCAGCTGCGCCCGACAATTGCATCCTCCAGAGCCGCCAGTTCTCAGAAATCCCCATTGATCCTCATACGCATACATATATATATACGTTTCTCCTCTTTGTCTGATCTTCCCTTCGTCCAGGAGCCGTTTGGAGCGATGCCCCTCTAACCTCCAGGCCTCCGACATGGGGTCCGACTAATTCAGCTTGCCCGATCTTCTCCACGCCATGCATGGTTGTTGTTCCACTATCATATTGTTTCGCTTTCTGAGGCGCCCAGGGCTGCCAGGTGGCGCTGGAGGGTGTGGCGAGGAGGGATGCGGAGCGCCTCCTCCCCTCGTTCGCCTTCCTCCCCCCCCCCCTCCTCGGGACGGGGGAGTGGGGAAGCAGAGGGGGTGGGAGGAGAACGGAGGAGAACAATGATGAGAGCGATGACCAGGACGAGGACCAGGACGAGGACAGGGACCAAGCACGACGACGAGGACAAGTGGAAGGAGGACGAATGGAAGGTGGTGAGGAAGAGGAAGATGAGAAGGAGGACGACGACGAGCACGAGGACGAGGACGCGATAATGGAGATGGAGGAGGCGGAGAGAGGGCAGGAACAGGAGGATAAGCGCACGAGGGCGAGTGGAGGAGTAATTCGGGAGGAAGCGGAGGAGAGAGCACGATGAGAGGACAGCAGGGCGGAAGGTTCCATGACGAGCGAATGCTAAGGAGCATTGATCATGATTGGATTGGTTTGCCTCCGAAGAGGCAGGCCCGAGAGGATGAGGGGTGAAGCACATGCAAGCACAAGGCATGGGACGCGGGCGAAGGGCGAAGACGCGGACAGCAATAGTACGAATCCCGAGCGTTTCAGCGCACCTCTGCGATTATGGCCTCCCTGGTCGGACGAGGCAGCTACGCCGAAGGACTAGGACGGAAGGGTTTGGATAATGAGGGCAACGGTGACGGAATCGATGATGATGGGGAGAAGGTGACGGGGCAGCGGGAGGAGGAGGAGGAGAATGAGGAGGAGGAGGAGGAGGAGGAGGAGGAGGAGGAGGAGGAGGAGGAGGGGGATGAGAAGGAATCCACCTCCTCCTCTTCCAAATTCGGAAACCAGGAACCCCACCCACAGCTACCGACGGCGTCCAAGAGCCCTCATTCGAACCCCTCGAAGCCTCCTCCCACTCTACTGCTCCCCCTTTGACGACTGTGGCGGCGGCGACGGAGACGACGGCGACAACGCCGACGCTGACGAAACGGAGGCAACGACGACGCCGACGCTGCGGCGGCGGCGGGGGGAGACGACGACGACGCCGACGCTGACGAAAACGCAACGACGACGACGCCGAAGCCGACGACGCCTGGCGCCCGCCAGGCGGCCTGCAAGGAGGCCCTGCAGCACGCGCTCGCCGCGTCGAGGCTCAGCCACGAGTGCCGGGGCCTCTGCTGCCCCCCTTCGGAGCACCTGGCCCCCCCACCCCTTTTGGTGCCGCGGTAACTGGACGCCATGGAATGGGGGGCCCCAAACTCGGCCACGCATTGAGGAGGCTAGGGGTACAGTCGGACCAAGGTATACGATCGAGGACGGTTCGGAGAGGGTGCCCTAATGTTTGTGTTCCTCGGATGTTACTGGACTTGTTCTGGTACCCGCACTGCTCCCCGCCGCCGTTGGGCCCATGGCGCAGCAGCCGCCGCAGACCCTGCCGGCGGAGCCGGCAGCGCCACGCGCTCCGGGTGTGACCCGTCCTCCTGAGAGCGGTCTTCGTTCCCATGCCTTTCCTTCGGCCGCCCTTCCCTTCTTTTTCAATTTTCCTTGCGTTGTGGCACAATTCGCTACAACGGTCTCTCTGTTTAGGTAGCCCTCCCGCCAGCGCAGTTGCTCTGCCTAGCCGCCGATGCATGTTCTGGTGCATCCTGGGGAAGGGCACCTTTGAATGTACTCCAGTTTGGCCGGCGGAGGGTATCATGTTCTTGAAGGATACTCTTCTGTTTGAAGGGGGAGGGCTTCTTCGAAGGCGGCTGGTTTCTTCTTAGAAGTCGCGCCCCCTACATCGACAGACAAGGCCCGCGGCCCGCGCCTTCTAAGGAGCAGCCTTCTTCTAAGAAGCGTTCTCCCCTCTCCCTAACCCGCCTCTTCGCGCCGCCAATAAACGTCGGACGAGGAAAAATATACGAATACCGCTATCCCTCCCTCGATATTCACCTTTTTCGAGCCTCCTGGGAGGCCCCCGTCGACACGGCTGGATTCGCCCCGAAGTTCTGGGCAGAACGCACGAGAGATTCAGGGAATAGCGGCTTCGGTACCTTGTGGGTTTCCCCAAACGTGTGGTGACCATGCCGCGCGGAGTGTCAGTGGGGATTCGGGACCACCGTACGGTTTCGGGACTCGGGTCGTTCTCCGAGGACGCTTCGAGCGACCGGGGCCTGCAGCGTCCCAAAAACCTTGCGGTGACGGACCGCGCGGTGAGGTCGCTGGGGGTTCCGAGGTCACCACGCTGTTCGTCATCACGCGGTTTTTGGGAATGGGTCGTGAGTGAAATTGATCCCGACGGAGTTTTGTTTTTCCCAATCATCCTATTGCTGGGTCTTCGTTTTGACAAGACAGCGCCTCGCGTACCTCTCCTCTCCTCTCTTCTCCTCTCCTCCTTCCCCTCCTCCCTGCTCCTGTCACCCCCTTCACTTTGGCACACCCCTCACACGCTTCGTGGCCCCATAGGGAGCTCCACCGAAGGTCCCAGGGTCGCACCCCGCATGCGTCTCCCACACCCAGTATAACGTTTCGTGGCCATACAATAAGCTTCACTGAAGGTCTCAGTGGCGCAGCCTGCATGCGTCTCCCACACCCAAATCAACGTCTCGTGGCCCCGTAAGGAGCTCCACCGAAAGTTCGGTGGCGCAGCCCGCATGCGTCTCCCCCGCCCGGTGCAGCGCTTTGTGGCCCCACAATAAGTTCCACCGAAGGTCCCAGTGGCGCAGCTTGCATGCATCTCCCCCATCCAGTACAGCGTCTCGTGGCCCCAAATGGAGCTCCACCACACGTCCCAGCGGCGCAGCCCGCATGGGTCTCCCCCACCCAGTACAGCGTTCCGTGGCTCCAAATGGAGCTCCTCCACAGGTCCCAGCGGCGCAGCCCGCATGCGTCTCCCCCACCCAGTATAGCGTTTTGTGGCCCCGAAGGGAGCTCCACCGACTGCCCCAGGGGCTTAGTCCGCCTCCGTCTCCCCCACACAGTACAGCGTCTTGTGGCCCCGTAGGGAGCTCCACCGAAGGTCCCCGTCCGCCCCACCCAGTACAGCGTTCCGTGGCTCCATAAGGAGTTCATCCGAGGGTCCCTGTGGCGCAGTCCGCATGCGTCTCCCCCGCCAGGTACAGCGTTGCGTGGCCCTATAAGGGGGTTCCACCCAAGACGATACCTAGCATCGCGCTATTCACAACTGCACATGGTTGGGTCCTTCGCCAGGCTAATTTGTACGGCTCGGGATGAAGAGCTGGTCCTGGGGGACGGCCGTCGAGTCGAGGGCCTCACGATCCATGTGGTGGCAGCACGGTCGCGCCCGATGTGCATTCAGAAGAATCAGAGGTATTAGACCACGCGCCGCCTGGATCGCACGCTGCCTGGAGCACACGCCGTTCGATCGATCCTTCTGCGCGGATCTCTCGTGGTCAGCGCTGGTGCCACTTTCCTCGTCGCGCTTGGCCGTCGTTGTCTTCGCTTTTTTCTCCGCATACTCAATCTGCACTTCTGGAAGGAGTGCGGGCTCCGGTAATGACGGTCAAGACGTTGGAATAGAGACGCTTTCGAGTTCAGGAGGGGCTATCTGATTTTCGGGCCGCTCCTTTGACCTGGGTCGGGGAACATGTTTGTGGCCGAGGCCCGCTGTGGCCAGGGACTTCTGTTTGTTCACAATTTGGCGTTCCGTATGGTATCACGATTGGGCTGCACTGCACCGCCCGAGCTGCGGCGCAGTTGCCACCTCCTGGCTTTCTCGCTCTGTGCGTGGCGTGTGCTGGCCCTCTCTCCTTCGCCCACTGATCACGGATAGGCTCAGGAGAAGGTGCATCGACTCCCAATCGCCCATTGATCGCGGATAGGGGCCCAATGGCCCACCCCGTCGTGGAGAGTGAGAATTTGTTGTGCAGGGCCTATCGCCGATCTATCGGCGAAGTATCGCCGATGCCACCTCGGCGCTCCCCCCTGAGCCAGTCACCCCCTTCTGGGGCCACGAAACGCTGTACTGGGTCGGGGGGACGCATACGGGCTGCGCCACTGGAACCTTCGGTGGAGCTCCGTACGGGGCCACCAAACGTTGTACTGGGTGTGGGAGACGCAAGCAGACTGCGCCACCGGACCTTCGGTGGAGCTCCCTATGGGGCCACGAATTGTGTACTAGGTCTGAGAGACGCATGCGGGCTGCGCCACTGGGACCTTCGGTGGAGCTCCTTGTTAGGCCACGAAGCGTTGTGCTGGGTGCGGGAGACGCATGCGAGTTGCGCCACTGGGGCCTTCGGTGGAGCTCCATTTGGGGCGACGGAGCGCTGTACCGGGAGCTAGGGAGGAGGGAGCAGGGGGAGGAGGAGGAGAGGAGACGCGGGGCGGTGTCTCTTCAAACCGAGGACCCAGCACCACAGGACGGCTGGGAAAAACGAAGGGGACTTTCTGGCCACGGCGGGCCGGGGCGGCGAGCAGGTTGCCCGACCCAGATCAGAGGAGCGACCCGAAGCCCAGAGCCCCTCCCCTCCAGAAGAGGTGCAGGGCGGGAGGAGGACGGCAACCAAGCACCTCCCAGGGCTCATGTCGATGCGACTCGATTATCGGTTCTGGCGGGCTCGATGCTGCCCCGTACCCCTGGGTTGGGGCGTTCCCGCGAGTGCAAGCGGGGGGAGAGGGGGGCGCACGGTGGAGAACCGGACAGGAGGAGGAGGGGTAGGAGGGAGGAGGAGGAAGAGTTGGAGAAGCCGGAGAAGTCGGAGGAGGAGGACGATGTCGCGTCGTCCCCCAAAGAGGATGACAACGCGGCGGCATGACCGTTTTGGCCTCGGCAGCGTATAGTGGCGAAGGGCTACGTAGGAGGAGGGGATACAGGAGGGAGGAGGTGGGGAAGTATAGGAGGTGAGCTTTTGACTCGACCGCTGGCATTGCATGAGCGTGTCTGAGTGAAGGGGGGAGATGGGTGCAATGGGGCCTTGAGGGAGAAAGATGACAAGGAGATCATCCTCCAATCTCACCTTCCTTCCACCGCCCCTTCCAATCTCCTTACCGATCCTCCCTCCCTCCTCCTCTTTCCTCCCCCTCCCTCCTATATCCTCTCCCTCACTCCGCATCGCTCTTTCATCCATTCCTCCACCATCCCCTCCCCTTGCCCCTCCTTCCGACCTCCTCTCCCCCCTCACATCCTCCCACTCATCCTCATTCTTTTTTTCTCCGGCGTAGATGGAGAGCCTTCGGGGACGCGGCCCCGGCTGAGGTGGCGACTGCAACCTCGAGGCCCAGGCAGGAGGGGGGGGGGTAGAACAGGTATGAGCTCTGGAGGAGAGGGGAGGGCCAGCAGGTGGAGGGGATCAGCGATGATGATTCTGATGAATATGATGACCGATTGACAATGAAGATGACGATGACGATGCCAGTGACGATGACGAGGATGACGATGGCAATAACAATGACGATATCGGTGACGATGTCGATGACGATCATGATGATGATGATGATGATGATGATGATGATGATGATGATGAGGATGATGATGATGATGATGATGATGATGATGATGATGATGAGTCTGATGAGTCTGATGATGATGGCGATGATGGCGATGATCGCGATGGTGGCGATGATGACGGTGATGCTGATGCTGATGATGCTGCAGATGTTGATGCTGATCTTGATGATGGGTGTGCTGTTTATGATGATGCTGCTTGTGATGATGATGATGCGGATGATGATGATGATGATGATGATGATGATGATGATGATGATGATAATGATAATGATGATGTTGATGGTGATGCTGATGATGATTATGATGATGATGATGATGATGTTGCTGATGATGCTGATGGTGATGCTGATGACGATGAGGATGTTGATGGTGATGCTGATGATGACGGTGATGATGCTGCTGTTGATGATGATATGGATGACAATGGTGATGTTGATGATGGTGGTGGTGGTGATGATGATAATGATAAGGATCAGGATGAGGATTGGCATGAGGATGAGGATGATGAGCAGGATGAGGGCTAGGACGATGATGATACTGATGAGGATGAGGATGACAACTAAGATGAGGATCATCGTGGTAGGATGACGGCGATGATGTTTATGATTATGATGGTGACGATGATTATGAGGATGATGGATGCTGATGTGTGATGACGGAGATGATGATGCAGAGGGTGTTGATGGTGTTGATGATGTTGATGCTGATGCTGACGATGCCGATGATTATGATGATGACCAACATGATGATGCTGATGATGATGATTATGCGTATGATCATGATGTTGATGTTGGTGATGAATATGATGATGGTGATGATGCTGATGTTGATGATTCGGATGATGATGCTGATGGCGCTGATGCTGACGACGATGCTGATCAAGTTGTTGATGATGATGGTGATGACATTGCTGATGATGATGCTGATGCTGCTAATGATGAGGAGGATGGTGACGCTGATGCTGCTGATGATGGCGATGCTGATGATGATGATGATGATGATGATGATGAGCATGATGAGGATGATGATAATGAGGATTAGGATAAGGATGCTGCCGATGATGAGGATGAGGATGCAGATGATGAGGATGAGTGTGACAAGATGATGATGGTGTTGCTGCTTAAGGTTATGATGATGAGGAGGGTGATGACGTTTCTTGACGATGGTGATGATGATTCTATTGATGGTGATGATGATGATGATGTTGCTGGCGATCATGATGATGATGATAATGGTGCTGGTGATGATGGTGATGATGATGATGATGAAGATGATGATGATGATGATGATGATGATGATGATACTGGTGGTTATGCTGATGCTGATGATGTTGATGGTGATGATGACGATGGTGATGACGATGCCAGTGATGATTGATGCTGGTTATGCTGTTGTTGCTGGTAATGATGATGATAATGGTGGTGGTGGTGGTGCTGCTGCTGATCAGTATGATGACACTGATGTGGAGGAGGCGGAGGAGGAGGAATGGTTGCTTAGGTTCCGGAAGAGGAGAGGGAGGACGAAGAGTAGACGGAGGTCTTGATGGCAATGATATGATTTTGGTGATGCTCTGGACATGGATCGCATGCGATTGCCTGTGCTGTTTTTTGCCAGTCTCCCTTGTCCGCTTCCTCCCCCCCATCGCCACGAAGGACGGGGTCCCCAATGGAAACGCGTCTTGAACCCCGGTTTTGTTCAGGACCAGCTCTCCAGCCCGAATCGTTTTGTGGACAGCCCCCGGGGCCCGTGGACCCCGGGGCCCGTGGAGGACCCCAGCTGGGGGCCAAAGTCGGCGAAGGGTCGTCAGGACACCCTCCCTCCTGGACCCGCCGATGTATCTGGCGACCTGTTTTTGTTCCATCCGCGGTCCTAGAGTTCTCGAATTCTCTCGGCGACTGCACAGGGTAGGTTTACGGTGGGGTGTGGTTTGGGATCAGCACCGTTGAACCCTGGGGAGTTCTACACTGTCCTCGTCGGGCCTCCTCGGGGCGCGGTGGGGAGCTCTGTCGAGGTCCTCGCCCGTCCCCCAGGGTTTCCCCCAGGATGCCGGTTGCAAACCACACCCTTTGCGAACCACACCCGTCGGAGTCGCCGATTCATCCCCGCGGATCGCTCTTCGTCCTGGATCCGTCTTTGATGTCCCTTGGGCCCGAGAATGGTCCCCAGAAGCTGAAACCGAGGAAACTATCGAGGCGGAGGTCCCAAGTGCATCTCATCCTCCTGTCACGTCCCGCTGAGGAACTCTGTCTGTGAGCTTTTTTGTGTGAGCGAGTCAGCGTCAACGACGGGCGCGACAACGACGACGGCGATAGCAATGTCTCCAGTGACGTCCTCTTCATCTGGTAAACTTTCAGGAGAGATGAGGGAAACACATGTCGAAGAGCGAGGGAGCATTAGACCTCCAACAGAGACAATATTGAATGAATATGAGCGTGAGTGAGTCTACAGGCGAGTGAGTCTGAGGGTGAGTGGACTGGGTTTTGGTTGAGTGTGAGTGTGAGCGAGTCTGGGTATCAGAGAGTCTGAGTACGAGTTGATATGAGAAAGCGTAAGTCTGAGTATGAATGAGTCTGGGCGAAGGTGAGTCTGAGTGTGGGTCAGTCTGTATGAGTGGGTATGAAAATGACCTGATGTGTATAAGCCTGAGTCTGAGTGGGTCCGTGTACGAGTGAGCGTGACAGAATGTAATTATCTGAGGGCGGGCGAGTCTGAGGGTGTGTGAGTCTGGATCTACCTGAGTCTGAGTGTGAGTGAGTCTGCATATGAGTAAGATTGATATGGGTCTGAGTATGAGTGAGTCTGAGTACGAGTGAGCTTGAGCAGAAGTGAGTCACTTGGTCGGTGGATATGAGTGTGAGTAAGGCCGAGTGTGAGTTAATCTGCGTGTGAGTGAGCCTGTGTGAGCGAGCCTGCGTAAAAAGCGCGTACAAGTATAAGCGAGAGTGGTTTTGAGCGAGTCTGAGTATGGTTGAGTCTGAGTGTGAGATGTGTGTCTGAGTGAGAAAGAGGTGCTGAAGAGTAAGTCTGAGCCTGAATGTGTCTGAGTGGGGAAGAAGGGTTTGTGGTGAGTGAGTGAGGTCCGGAGGCGTCTAAGTAACACAAGTCCAAAGGAAAACCCGGGGGACCCTGAACAAGCCAACCGCCTAAGACATCCCCACAATCTGTGCGCGAACGGGCCCGTGCAATATCCCCTGGCGGCTCCCCCTTGGGAGTGCTGAAACCAGCGCATCGCCTGAGACATCCCCCCAAACTGTTCCCAAATCAAGAGATGCTGAGCAACCAAACAGGCAAACGGTCTGAGACATTCCCGAAGTCCTGGCGCGAACGGGGCCGTGAAATACCCCCTTGCCCCCCCCCCCCCCCTTGGGAGTGCTGAAACCAGCCAGCGCCTCGCCTGAGACACCGCCACAATCTGCTAACGCAAAGAATGTTGGGCATCCACGCCAGCATCTCGCCCGAGGTATCCCCACACTCCAGACGCGAACGGGCCCTTGCAATACCCCCTGGCGGCTCCCCCTTGGGGTGCTGAAGCCAGCGCCTCGCTCGAGGCATCTTCACCATCTGAGTGCGTGAGTGATTCTGAGTACGATTGAGTCTGCTTGAGGACGTGATGTGGTAGATTCTAAGCGAAGCAGGGTGAGTCTGGGTTGGAGTGGATCTGCGTATGCGTGAGTCTGAGTGTGAGTGAGTCTGAGTACGATTGAGTCTGAATGATGATGAGTCTGAGCATGACCGAGTCCGAGTGCTAGCGAGTCTGAGTGTGAGGAGTGAGTGTGAGTGTGAGTGTGGGGAAGATGATAGGAGGCAGGTTTGGGAGGAGGGAGGAAAAGTCGTCGCCGTCCGAGATATAATAGCAACGATGCCTCGGCCTCGTCCTTTTCTTTCTCCGCTGAGAAAATCCCCGAGCACATCCAGGGCTGCGTTTTAACCAGAATTGCGAAAGGATTCCCGCCGTGAAAACGAGAACGCCCCAGAACATCCGAAAAGGCTGGAAGATACAAAAACATCGAGACTTTAACCTCACGCCTCAAGCCTCAAACTTCGATCCTCTGGCGCCAGCCACCCGCCCTCCTCGTCCTTCTCCTCGTCCTCGTCCTCCTCCTCTTCCTCTTCCTCTATCTTCCCCCTCCCTCCCCAGCCCCCCTCATCTTCCTCCTGCTCCTCCCCCCCATCCTCTGAGGACGACTCCTGGCGTCCCCGGGGCCCAATAACTACCTCCCGAAGTCGTGGAATCGACTCCTGACGTCTTCGGGGCTAGAACACGGCCTCACGGCTCAGGATCTATGCTGCAATTTTTGAACATCGAAAATGCACAAACCGTCGAACACCTTTCAAACCAAATCCCTGATCTCCTCCCGTGCTCCACCACATGCACCATTTTTCCGTCCCGCGTAAAGCCGTAGCGACGAGCCCCCCAAACATTGGACATTCACGTAGACCCTCGAAGCTTGACATTCGAATCACATCATGCCCCCTGTCAACTAATTAATCCTTGGGATGCTGAAGCCAGCGACTCGCCTAGGATATCCTCCAAACCTGCTCCGAAGGCAAAGCTTGGCACAATCAAAGACACGCAAACCGCTGGAAACATTCCCCAAATCTGGGCGCGACCGAACCCGGGAGACACGCCCCTGCCGCCCCCTTTTGTAGTGTTGAAACCAGCGAGCGCTACGCTTGAAACATCCTCCAAATCTGTGCCGAAAGCAAAGGTTGCTACAGTCCGAAACGCGCGAACCGCCTGAGACTTCCCCCCAATCTGAGCGCGAACGGGGCCGTGAAATACATCCCTGCCGCCCCCCCTTGGGAGTGCTAAAACCAGCACCTCGCCTGCGACATCCTCCCAGACTGTTCCGAAAGCGAACGATGATGAGAAACCAAACAGGCACACCGCCTGAGACATCCCCGCAATCTGTGAATCTGAGAGAGTCTGAATGATGAGTGAGCCTGCGTGTATACGAGTGTGAGTCAGCCTGAGTGTGAGTCAGCCTGAGCGTGAGTGAGTCTGAGCGTGAGTGAGATTGTTGCGTGAGTCTGAGTATGAGTGTATTGGAGCCAGTCTGAGTGAATCTGAGATTGCGTGAGCCTGAGTGTAAGTGAGTCTGAGTATGTAGGAGAGGAGGAGGAGGAGGAGGAGGAGGAGGAGGAGGAGGAGGAGGAGGAGGAGGAAGAGGACGACGAGAAGGAGGAGGAGGAGGACCAGTGTAAACCAAAGAGTCATCAGCGATATTGGGATTCACCCTCCCTCCAAGCTTCCTCTTCATAGGCCTCTACAACGGTTCATCTCCATTGAGGGAACTGCCGCGTTGGACGACACCCTTGAAGACCCTGAAGCATGCCAAAACATTGTTCTCTGGATTTCAACGCCATGGATCAACCTGACTTCAGCGTCTTGACGATCCGGAATCGTGCCATAACGCCATTTGTTGGGATTTCAAAGCCGCGAATCAACAGAATTGTTGCACCCGCATAATCTTGACTCTTTCCAAAACACCGTTTCTGGTACGTTGATCATGGGAATCCGTGCCACTTTTCCAAATTGTCTGAACGAGTGTGCGCGGCGCTAGGGCGAGAGCCACATTTTGAAAAGGAACCGCCCTCAATCCGTGAAACATCTGCGATTTGTTAAAACGAATGTGCGCGGCGCTAGGGCGAGAGCCACATTTTGAAAAGGAACCGCCCTCAATCCGTGAAGCTCGTGCAACTTTCTGAGGCGAGAGCCACATTTTGGAAACCACCCGCCCTCAATCCGTGAAGCTCTTGCCAATGTTTAAAGCGAGTATGCGCGGCGCTAAGGCGAGAGCCACATTTTGAAAAGCACCCGCCCTCCATCTGTGAAGCTGTTGTCATTTTGTTAGCTTGAATCATACATGGTGAGGAAGTATCAGGCGAAATTCCCGGCCCGTCCTAAAAAAATTGCCTTGGGGTGCGACAGGGAGCATTTATTGCATCGCTTCGCTCATTCCGCCAGCCCATATTGCCTCGCCGCTGTCGTTTGTCGGGGTGTTAATGTCAATGCGGTGCGGTTGGGCGGCTGCCATTTTTCGGAGGCGGTGGGTGGCGGGTCAGAGGTCTCACGGATGTTGGTTGGGCTCTCGTGGTTGGGCTCTCAAGGGCACTTGGGAGGCAATATTGAGGCTTCTTGGGGGCTGTGTTGTGGCCTCTTGGGGTCTCTTGGGGGCCTCTTGGGTCTTTTTGAGGTGCCTCTTGGAGGCCCCTTGGGGCCTCCTGGGGGCCTCTTGGGACCTCCTGAGGGCCCCTTGAGGCTGAAGGCTGGACTTGTTGGTTCCTTGGGCCCCTCCTTGGGCCCCTCTTGGGGCCGTTTTTGGGCTCCCTTGGGCTGTCTTGGGCGCCTCTTGCGCTGCCTTGGGGCCATCTTGGGCCGTCTTGGGGCCCTCTTGGAGGCTTCGTGGGCCGTCTCGGGGCGGTCTTGGAAGTCTCTTGGGCCGTCTTGGAGCGTCGGCAAGCCGAAAAGGCGAGAACGCCACAAACCGACACAAACTGAAGGACAATCACAAATTTCTGCCTCTGTGGGTCCTCCTGGGAGGTCTCGTGGAGGCCTCTTGGGGCGTCTAAGGCGCTTTGGGCTGTCTGGAGGCAATCTCTGGCGTCTTGGATCGCTCTTGGACCGTCTTGGACCATGTTGAGCTCTCTTGGAGGCCATTTGAAGCGCTCTTGGGAGCCTGCTGGGACCTCGCCAAGTCCTGGCCAGGACCTGCCCGAGTCCTGGCCGGGACTTGGCCGGGACTTTTGAGGGTACTTTCGTCCGGGGACCCCCAGGGGCGGCCCCGCGCGCGCGAACTAGAAATATCGTTAACCAGTTACCGGAGATCTTAGCACGCCCTTGGCCCGTTGGGCCGGCGAATTTACACGGAAAAGGAATGGAGAGGAGGAGGGGGGAGGTGATGGTTCGGGATGAGTAAGTGTCGCGCGGCGGTCCCATCGTCCCCCCCCCCCCGTCCAGGCCCTGCTTGCGCAGGCCGACCTGCGCCTGCTCCTGGGCGAGCAGCCCTCGTTGCTGGGGGCCCCGAGCAGCCTGGAGCCCCTCGGCGGCGGCCCCTCGGCAGCGGCCCCTTGGGGCCTTCGGCGGCGAGAGGCGGCCACGGCCGGGGGGGTGGCGGGGCGGCCACGGAACCGCCGCAGTGACCTCCGCGGGCGGGCACTGCGCCTCCTGGGGACCTCAGCTGCAGCGTGGTGCGGTGCTCGAGCACGCGGCTGCTCGAGACAACGCTCGGCGGCGCGCCCACGGGGGGAAGCGAGAGGGAGAAAGTCTTCTCAGAAGCTCGCCGGCCTTCTGTGAAGCTTTCTGCGTCTTCGGTGAAGGCTTGAGGGAACTTCCACGCAAGTATCGGAGGTTGCCAGACGGGTTTGTTAGACAAGGTTGGCGTCGCTAGACCTGCGGCTACCCCCAGCCCGACCTGAGGCCCACCCAGCTCGACCCGAGGCGCCCCAGCAGCGGTCGAAACCATTACTTTTGAATCAGATCTCCTCGCCGTTCCCGAAAGTGACTCACTGCGATCCCTGCGTGACGATGAGAACTTTCGTTGGACACCGAGCTCTAGCCGATGTCAGCACGTGAAGCGGTTCAGACCCATACACGTGTGCAGGCTGCTTGCCTCCTCCTCGCTCCTCGGCGGCCGCTCTGTGCTTTTTCATTTGTCTCGTGTGCCCCCGCGCCGGGCGCGCCCCTCCAATCTCGACCCATACGTCTTTGTCTGTCGGCGCTGGCGATTACAAGTGTGCATCGGACATTGGGCAATAGAGGGCGATCAAAGGAGAGGTGAAGAAGGTGCACCTTTTGCGCCCTGAAGGAACCCACTGGGGCCCAAGAGGGGCACGAAAGGTGCACGTTTTTTTTTTTTTTTTTTTTGTTTTTCTCTCTCTCTCTCTCTCGTTCTCAGTATTCGACAGCACGTAAGAGTGACCCTTCGCTGGAGGGACCTTTGGTGCTGGCCCAAAGGGGGTCGGGTGATTGTTCTTGCGGAGTGAGCTTGGCCTCGCGTCGGCACCTGCATCGCGTGATTACGCTCGCATCTGAGCGCGCCAGGATTGGGCCCGCCCGTTGCAATCAACAGCAACGCATACGCGTCGCACCCTGCAGTTTGCATTGGTTACCCGAGGGGGAGCCGGTCGACCAGGCGGCGCGTTTTCGGGTTCAGGACCAGTCCCGAGTCCCAGCCCAAATCCCAAAACGTCTGGTTTGAAAATGATTGGACATGCTTGGATAACCCGAGTAAGCGATTAAGGAACCCCCCCCCCCTCTCCGGTGAAAGGATAACGCACCCGGCACCCGGAAGCGTTATCCTGGCACCAGGAGGGGGTACACCAGCCTTTCCTTAGCTTTCCTCAGCTTTTCTCAGCTTTTTCTTAGCTTTTCTAAGCTTTTCCTGAGCTTTTCTCAGCTTTTCCTTATTCGTATTCGTATTCTTATTATCATTACAATTCTAATTGGGATGCCACCCGAGGCGGGGCGCTGGAATTATTTATTTTCCTTCCATTTGCACGGTGCTAATAATATCGCTCGGCGAAAACCCCCCAAATAATTATTTAATTACGGCGCGGTGCTAATGATAACGCCGGGGGGTTCCTTAATTGCTTCTCCGGGTTACATAGGGATATCTTTGAATATGTTTGAATATCTTATTCGAACCAGTTGGGATCTTTACTCTTATAAGTTATGCGAAAATGTTCCAACATAGTTCAGGCTCTCGGATGGGGGCGGTTTTGGCCATGACGCCGAGCCTGGTCACCAGGTCAGACGCCATCGCGATGCAGCCTGGAAGTGCCAGACCTCATCGCGGTGGCCCCTGGCAGCGTCTGCTTGCGCAGCGCCTTCGAAGTGCCATTCGGGGCGTTCGAATTCAATCGGCGGAATTCTGCAGATGCCCGCTGTCACAGAAAATCGTTCGAGTGGCGCCCAGCCAATCGTTGATGCAGCGCGGCAACGCCGGCTTGCGCGAATGCGTTGGGCCCCCACGGGCGCCTCTGAAGCCGCGCGCCGGAGGTTGTAGTCGAATTATCGCCCCCCCACTGAGCAACGCCCAAGATCCACTCGCCTGCGTCCGCTGACGCTGCCGACTAGCACTGCGCAGGCTGCCCGAGGGCGTGCAAGCGGCAAGCCTCTGCGCGCACTATGCCCCCAGGGGGTCGCTGCGGGGGGGCCCGGCCCAGCCGCGCGTGGCATGCTTAGTGGGCGCGGCCGGCCCCCATTCTCGCTGCCCCTCATTGAGGGGTAGTCGGTCGAAAAGGGGGATAGGAGAAGTATTGGATCTTATGAACGGAAATCTCGGGGAGGCTTGTCCAAGGGGGTTATCTTGTGGGGTTGTCCGAATCTCCGCTGGGTTATCCACGGGGTTGTCCTGGGCAGGCCGTCTTATCGCCGTGCATCATCATGTGTTGTCCTGGTTGTCCGGGGCGGGAGGGTCCAGGGATATTGGGTTATTTGTCCGTGGGATATAGTACGGGGGGAAACGACATTTGTTGCCTGCAGTTGGTTTTTCGGCCCGCCGCTGGGCGCATCCCCAGATAAACTCTGGCGCCTCCAGCACCAGGAGGCGCAGAAGGGGAAGAAATCGGCCGCGCGCGCCCCGTCGCCAGCCCCCCCGTTTTGTGCTATCCCCAGCCTTCAGCTTCCAGTCCCCGGCTGCCAGCACACAGCTTCCATCCTCCAGCGTCCATCCCCATCTCCAGCATCCAGTTTCAACCATCTGTCGACGCCCACTTCCCCACTTCAGCGACTCCTGAGGGCTCCGGCCCCACCGTGCTGCCCTCCTAGGGCTGCTCCCCTCGGACCGACATCGCGCAATCGCCTCGCTTCGCTTCTGTCATCACCCCTCTCTTAGGGTACAACTCCTGAGAGGGTCGACCCGGCATCGGCGATGGTGTATCCGGGCTCAACATGCGGCACATGCCCGCACCATTCCGCTCAATCCCGCTCAGTTTCGCGTAATGATGGGCTCAATTCAGCATGTCGAGTCGGGCCGAATAGTTTTTGATCGTTCGTGCGAAGACCTCCCAGGAGTTACCTCCTGACCTCTCGTCCGGCCCAAGCGGGCAACGTTGGGGCCTATGGTCCATCTTCGGCCGCTGTCAGGCGTAACATTGGAGGGGGGACCAGACTCAGAGGGGAGCGCGTCGACCCTCGTGGATATCCGTACCCGCGACCTCGCGGGCCAGGGCCCCTGGGCCGCGACCCCGCGGACACGGCGTTTTTGTCGCGGGGGAGCGTATCCGTGCGACCGCGTATCGGCGGGATCGCGCCCAAGACTCCAGACCACGAGGGCTCGGCTACAGATCCCATTCGCCGCTCGTGAGATCCCCGATCGCGGATTCATCCCCCATGCGGGCCTGGTGTATCCCCCCTTTTGCTGTACCCCCCCGTCTCGTCCTACCCGAGAGGCCCAGCACGGGCGGGGCGAGGACGGGGACAAGTCCTTCCCTTCCAGCGCGCTCTGGGACACTCTTACGTAGAGCGTTCCGGAGCGCTCCGGCACGGCCGCGGCTCGGGCGAGGCGCAGTGGGAGGTGCGATGAATGGGAGAAGGGGGGGGAGGGGAAGCGTGCACCTTTTTCACCTTCAGAGGGCCTAAAGGAGCCCCCAGAGGCCCAGAAGGGGCACGAAAGATGCACGCTTCTTCGCCCCCCCCCCCCCCCATGAGCCCATGAGGCAACGCCCGACGCGGCGCCCGACACACCCTCCAGACCCGCTTGGTGAGTCTTCGGGTTGTGCACAGGCAGCCCCCGCTAGCTAGTCCGGCTGGCCTCGACAGACCCCGCGAGTAGTCCCAGCTGGCCTCCGCGGGCCCCCCCGGGAGTTCGCGGCGGTCTCGACACCTTGGGGCCGCCTCGGGCGGCGCCCCTGGGGCTCTTCGCGCCCCAGGGTTGAGGTGTTGAGCCCGCCCCAGACCACTCAGCAGGCCGCTTGAGGCCAGCCGTAACCACTCGGGCGGGGGCTGGACCTGCTGAGGCCAGCTGGAACTACCTGAGGGCGCTGTCTGTGCGACCCCCCCCGCTCTCAGAGATACCCGATTCCTCGAGACTAATTGTTTGTATAACACACCCTCCCCGCCCCAGTCAGTTTCTACCGCTTGGGGCCACGTTTACTCTACCAGAACCACGCCCCAGGCAGGGAATTTTGTTGACCAAGCTCACGACCAGGACCTTCGTCCAACCCCGTGGGATGTGCAGTAATTATGGTATGTTGTTTGTTTCTCTCGGGCGGACAGATTTATCCGGATCCGATTTTGTCCCTGGCTCGATTTCGCTTGAGTTCTGGCCGCCGAGGAGCTCGGGCTGGGCGCTGCGCGGCGCGCCGCGGAGATCTTCCAGGCCACCTTGCGGGCGGGGCGGGCCAGGCGGCGGAGGGAGGCGCGGGGGAGATCGGGGCCCACCTGGGAGGGATGAAGATCAGCCACGCGCCAGGTGTCAGAGGTTTGGGTTGGAGGAGGAGGAGGAGGAGGAGGAGGAGGAGGACGACGGACCCTTTTCGGGTTAAGAAAACATGCAGTGGCGTCGGAGGTTTGGGGAGAACGAGGAGGACGACGACGACGGACCCTTCTGGGGCCACATCTTGGAGCAGATGGGGTCGGAGGATCGCGCCGCATCGCCGATGTATTGACGATGCGGCTCGATGTGAAGCCCGATTTTCTCCACGCCGACGTCGCCGCCCCACCCTCTCCAACCCCATCTGGGAGGCCTCCGACAGAGGGGGGTGGCGGAAGGGGGTATCTGAACAACATCAACATGCATAACCATGATGTTTCGGAGATCCGCGCGGATCTCGTGGATCGGCGTGATGTCCCCCCTGGCGTCGCCGCCCTTGCGCCGCCCTTGACGCGCTCCGCGCACCAGGGAGGGGGATGCAGCCCCGATCCAAGAAATCTGCGCGGACCTCCGAGAAATTGTGTCTGTGCAGCGTTTCAGCTCTGCACGCGCAGAGGGGAGAGGGGAGTGCCTCTTGGAAGCACCCGCCCTTCCTCGAAGGCGCGGGCCGCCCCCTTTCAAGAAGCTGGCGAT
The DNA here is from genome assembly GCA_963575745.1 of Prorocentrum cordatum. NCBI lineage: Eukaryota > Dinophyceae > Prorocentrales > Prorocentraceae > Prorocentrum > Prorocentrum cordatum. Next base: position 1,907,653 of record CAUYUJ010003335.1, read on the forward strand.
TGCCTCTCAAACGCTGTCCATGGCTTGTTTCCAAGACCGGCGGGCTTGCTCCTGAGGAGTTGTTGCGAGCTTCTGAGGGGTTCCGCTCCGTGGTCCTACGAAAAGGAGAGGGCCCGCGCTTGGACGGAGCGGCGCGCCCCCGACTCAGAACGGCGGCCGGCTCCTTCTAAGGGCAACAGCCTCCAAGAAATATTTGTACCCCCTGGTGTGCGCGCCGCCAAGAAGAGTAGCAACGACCCAGATATCCGCCGATACGTGTTTGGTCCATCTGGACGTGCTTCTGCCTCGATTTCGGCCCTCATGGAGCCGTGGCCGAGCCTCGGGACAATCCCCGGGGCAGCGGTCGGGACCTCCTGGGGCCGCGGATTGGAGCAGCATGCCGACGGTTGTCAGGGGATCAGGGGCGGCGAACACGTCAATGTCCATGCCTTCGCGGTCTGGGCTCTGGTGCGCGATCCCGCGGAGGCGCGGTCGCACGGATGTACGTTCCGCGGGGGGCGTCCGCGTGAAAACCGTCCGCATCCAGGGGGGCTCGGCCCAGGGGCCTGGACGGCGCCCGTGGATGTGGATGTGTTTCTCGCCCAACCAGATGACTCGCGTGTCGTTCTCCAAATTGCGCGTCATACCCATGTGCTCTTCAAACAAAATCCTGGCACTTCTGCAAGAGCTGTGCGCTGAAGGGGGATCGTCCGGCCAGCGTGACATTGATGTTGTTTTCACCCGCCGACCCATGTCGATCTGATCGATCCCAGCCGATGTCGATTCCAGCTTGGCCGATCCGATTCGACTCCGATGTTTGGGCGATTCGATGCGGCCTGATGCTTGCAAAGGCGCTGCTGTGCATTCCGCGCGCGGCCGATCCGTTGGGTCTTCAGCTCCGCGACGATGCTCGACACGTCAAAGATGGGGCCCCGAGGCAAATGAGCGACGGCTGGAAGCGGGGTCAACTGCACGGGCATTGGTGCGTAAGTTGCCCGCGTGAAGTCGCGCGTAAGCGCCCTGGTTTCCAATCTGGCGTGCCACGCTGGCGGCCCGCCCAAGCCATCGCGTAAGGTCGTAATGCCATCTCTCGTAACACGCGTGTATTTTTGTCGCCCATGTGGCCTTGAAGGGGGGAGGCCCTGCGCAGTGCAAATTCAACCATGAGGCGCTGTCATATCCGTATGGCCCCATCCCTCACGACCCCATCGTCGATCCCCCAAGCTGCGGCCCGATTCGAGAGACTATCCGATTCGATCCGGTTTTCCGGTCGGGTGCTGTCTGATCCTGAGGTTGTGGGAGCATTCCCCCCTCGATCTAGGTTCGTCGTGCCCCTCCTCCTCGGCCACGAGAACGATGGTGCTGCAATTTTTTGTGAACGCACGGCTTCAGCGATGCGTCTGAGAATTGGTTCGCATGCCTCAAACACAGCGACGCCCTGCCAGTCCAGAAGCCGCAATCTAAAGCCTGAGTCGCTGAACGCCCATCTCCGTAGTCGTGGCATTCGGGTCCAGCGGTCGATCGGCATCCTCAGCTTTCGCTGCAGATACGTCGTTCGGTCTGCCGATCCTGCTACACAGCGGGGCCCATTGCGATCAGATTCGCGATCGATTCCGGCTGGCCCGACCCGATTCGATTCCGAAATCCCTGCAATCCGACATTGCCCGATGCCCGATGCTTGCATGGGCGTTGCTGTGCACCCTGGCGCGGCCGAACCGATCTCCCGTCCGATGCGACCCGATCCGATGTCCCGGTTCGATGCCGACTGCTTCTTACACCCCCTTCCTCCAGGGAAGAGGTGGGTCGAGGGTCGAAGCTCGAGGGCCGAGGGTCGAGGATCGATCTCGAACCAGACATCCGATGTCTTGATTTGTCGATACGAAGCCTCCAGAAGGCCCGACCCCTTTCCCCAAAGGCTGGAAAAGGGCCCAAATCCGTCCGGCTTGATTTTCACGGCGCGAGCCCCAAGAAGATGAACAATGACGAGTCGAAAATTGTGTTTCCAATCGAGCCAGCCCCTTCAGAACCACTGAAGAGAGCAGCAGTCAGGACGCTCGGCTAGGCTGCTGGACCTCGGGCGCTGTCAGCGCCACCGGAGCCTCAAAAATGGTCTACTGTATCAACGGTGGACATATATGCATACAGCAATCCACCACCTCGACCACCAAGGATCGAGGGTCTGTGGAGGGCCGAGGATCGAGCCATCGAGACTCGAGAATCCCATGCCGACCGGGCCCCCGCCGGCCGCATTTTGTGGCGCCAGCCTGTTGACGGTCGAGGGTCAGGGGTCGAGGATGCGATATTGACGCGCCCTGCCCCGACGCACCTCTGCTAACCACTGGTCTTTAGTTTTGCTCCTCCCTCTGCTTCTCTCGGCGGGGAAGAAAACTCGTCCCTCCTCTTCCTCCTTCTTCTTCTCCTCCTCCTCCTCCTTCTTCTGCTCCTCACATCGCAGTCGTCGTCGTTGTCGTTTTCGTCGTTGTTGCGCGGCGGGTGCCTCGGAGAATTCATATATATATATATAAATATAAAAAAATTGCCCAGCATTGGTGGGACCCCCGTCCGTCAATAACGGCGTCGAAGAGATAATTGGATGCCACCACTGGGGTGGGTCTGAAGACCCCCGGGAGTACCCGCGGCCCCCGGATAATAATTCATCCCCCTTTTTCACCCCCGGTAGTTTAGTATCCCTGGCCACAGAAGATTTGGTCGGGGAAAAGGAGCGGCAAGGCCGATATTTTTAACCGCGGGGAACATTGCACATCGAAGTTGTTATCTTCGTTTGTTGATTAGCAACATCCTGAAAACGCTTGGCATGACAATGATAATCTCACCAGTTCACCTTCCACAACTCACGAAGGTGTGGCAAGGCCCAGCCGCCGAAGGACCCGACCGCTCTAGAGCCCAACCACAATTCCTTCCTTCGAGGAGGCTCAAGCCGCCGGGCAGGCTTGCACAAAGTGTGTGCCCTGCAAGGACGACACTAAGGGGTGCCGAGCCTGCATGGGCGATCGGTTCGAGGTAGTTCGCAAGAGAGTTTTCCTGGCGAGGCGTGCCAAGGACCTCCAGAGTTCAGGCAACTTTTTAATACCAGATCTCGAGGAGCGCCAAGGGCCACCAGAGCGAGGATGTAGAAAGGCGCCCAGGATCACCATCATTCGCAGCATCGTCCTCACCTTCAACACCATCACCACCATCATCCTCACCATTACGCTGCGATCTCCGGGAAAACCCATATTCTCCCCCTCGGGACCCTGACTTGTATTATCCAGGGGGGGTGAACATCAGGGGTGCGCGGTTACAGGGTCCACGGTCAGAGTCGAAGATCAAGGGTCGAGGATCTAGTTCACCCCCAGGGGCGTGAGGATGATTGCGTTTCGCGCGTCGCGGCTTGGACCAGAGCGGCGGCCCGTCTCCAAAGCGGCCGCGCGGGGGCGCGAGGGCGCGAAGATGACCGCGCATCGTGGGGCGCGATGCGCGAAGTTAGGCATCCTAGTTCGCCTAGAGTCTGAGAGGATCGACGAAGTAGGCTCGAGGTTTGATGGTCGACGTTCGAAGCTCGAGCACCGAGGGTCCGATGCTGGCACGCCCCGCCCCGCGGCATCGATTTCCGGCGGTCGCGCTCCAAACAAATAGTCTCGAGGATCCGGGTCCCTTGGCCCAGGATCTAAGGACGAAGATCGAGGATCGAACGGCGAAATTCGAGGATCGACGCGCGAGGACCGAAGTTCGAAACCCGAGCACGGTCCGATGTTGGCACGGCCCCGCGTGCCGCAGGACCTCCGCGACGGCGCCGGCGCCGCGGCGGCGGCCGCCGCCTGCGAGCGGTTGCTCGCGGCGGCGGGGCCGCAGGCCGCCACCGCCGCCGCCGATCGTCGTCGTCGTCGTCGTCGTCGTCGTCGTCGTCGTGGTCCCCTGCGTTCTGGCGTTCCAAGTTTTTTGGTTCCTGCGTTTTCGCCACGTTTCGGGCGTGACAAAAAAGGCCAAAAAAAACTGGGTCGAATTAGGTATCGAAACGGGCTCCAAACGCGCCGTCGGATATCGGGATGCCGTCGTCGACCGTCGTCGTCGCCGTCGCCGTCGCCGTCGTCGTCGTCGTCGTCGTCGGCGTCGGCGTCGGCGTCGGCGTCGGCGTCGGCGTCGGCGTCGGCGTCGGCGTCGTCGTCGTCGTCGTCGTCGTCGTCGTCGTCGTCGTCGGCGACCGTCGTGGCGCTCTTCGGAAGGGCGGACACTTGCGGTGGCCTGCCCGAAGAGGTGCCGATGCCATCTCTCCTTGCCGACCGGACAACACAAACACACCCCTGGCCATCAGGGAGACGGAGGGGGGCTATGGGTGCGTTTTGTCGGATGGGGGTCCCCACTCGAACGGGAGGTCCCCTCGGAGTCCGACGACCTACACATGCCTACCCATAGCTAGGTTTCCTCCTTCTGAACCCCACTATGGGTATGTGTGTGTTTGTGTGCGTTGTTTGTGCGTCCTTCTCTCGTGGCCACGTCTGGGTTCGTTGCGCTACATCTTCGGGAGACCTTGTCTTTCCCCAAGTTCGGTGTCTTTCCTCATGCCTGACGCGGGTTCGACGCGGACTGGACGCAGATCTGGCATGGATTCGACGCGGATTCGTCGAATGCGACATGGATTCGACACGGATTCGACGCGGATAGGGGTGCGATGGGACAGACAGGGTCCCCCGAAGACGCATCATACGATTCGCCTCGGAACCCTGGGCAGAACGCACGCCAGGAAGGGTCCGTGGAGTAGAGGTGAGTATCTTGATGTTTCCTAAAAGGCCTCTCGGACCGCCTCTCTCGGGCAGTCCCTTCGGATGGCGCTTCATCGGAGAGCCTTCGACGTCCCAGCCGTCGCTCGCATCGTCTCGTCGTCGTCGTGGTCGCTAGGGTCGTAGTATGGCGTGGTCGCAGTCTGTGGCGGCCGAGGTCGTGGACGGGGAGATTGAACAAAGACAGAAGCGAAGCATGCTGGACAGCGGACGGAGCAGGGGCGGAAGTGGAGGAGGGAGCAGCAGAAGAGAGAGTCGGCCGACAGCAGCACGCGTCCCCGCCCCCGGAAGAGCTCCCCTCGCCCCCCCCCCCTCTACCTCCGATCCCGCCCTTCGCCCGTCCTGCCCCTCATCCCGTTCTCCTCTCTCTATCTCTCCTCCTGTCTACAACCTCTTGGTTGCAGCGCACTCCGCCGCGAGCACATGGCACAGCCGTGCTGGGCGGGGCTCAGACGCTGGGCAACGCTTCGCGTCTTCGTCCCAGGGGTGCCGTTCCCGAAACTTCTTGCGCCAGTTCGACGCGGGGTGTTGGGCGGTCCCTGATTGTTCGCTTCTGTTGCTGGGTTTCGTCCCTGCATCTTCCTTCTACACCCTCCCTCCTCATTCTCCTCATTGCGCGAGGTCTTTTATGTATTCGTCGGCGGTCTCGCACAGCTTGGTTATCAGCGCAGGCCTTTTGCTCATCCTCACAAGTGCGAGAACTGGAGGAGGCTCGGGAAAGGACTTCGCCCGAAGAAGGTCTGGGTGTCTCTCGAGCGCTTTTCGTTCTGCCCAATCTGATTGTGGGCCCGTGGCAGTGGTGTCAAAACAATACATTTGGCGAGGTGGCGAGGAACGGCCTCTCGGCTGACTCCATGTCTGCCCGAAGCCCCCGTGATAGCGGGCTTGAGTCGGGCATTGGCGACCAGGATTCCCGTCTTGCGTTGGTCATTGCCGCAATTGGCTTGAGTGTCCTTGGTGTTCTTCTTATCTTACCTGACCTCCACCGTCAGTGTTCCAGTCAACGATGGCCAAACAACAATATCTTCCCTCAAGGGAGCGCGTGAACGCGCCCCTCGCGCCCGATCACCAGGGACGACCGCTTGCCCCGCTGTTCCCTATGCCTCGTTGTCACTCTGGGATCTCGGTGGGAAGGAAGCGCGCTGTTAGTTGAAGAGCAACGAACTGCATAACCATAGTTCCCAACCATCCTGTGGTGTTGGGTCCTCGTTTTGAAGAGACGGTGCCCCGCGTTCCTCCTCCTTCCTTCCCGCCCTCCTCCCCCTCCTCCCTCATCCCCCTCCTTGCCTCTGCTGTCGGCACACCTCTCACACGTTTCGCAGCCCCATAGGGAGCTCCACCGAAGGTCCCAGTGGGGGTGGGCGCATGCGGTTCCCCCACCCAGGGCAGCGTTTCGTGGCCCCATAAGGAGCTCCACCGAAGGCCCACTTGGGGGTGGGCGCATGCGGTTCCCCCACCCAGGGCAGCGTTTCTTGGCCCCACAGGGAGCTCCACCGAAGGCCCCAGTGGGGGTGGGCGCATGCGGTTCCCCCACCCAGGGCAGCGTTTCATGGCCCCATAGGGAGCTCCACCGAAGGCCCCAGTGGGGGTGGGCGCATGCGGTTCCCCCACCCAGGGCAGCGTTTCGTGGCCCCATAGGGAGCTCCACCGAAGGCCCCAGTGGGGGTGGGCGCATGCGGTTCCCCCACCCAGGGCAGCGCTTCATGGCCCAATAGGGAGCTCCACCGAAGGCCCCAGTGGGGGTGTTCGCATGCGTCTCCCCTGCCCTGGACAGCGCTTCGTGGCCCCATAGGGAGCTCCACCGAAGGCCTCAATCGGGGTGTTCGCATGCGTCTCTCCCGCCCAGGACAGCTTTTCGTGGCCCCATAGGGAGCTCCACCGAAGGCGCCAGAGGCGCAGTTCGCATGCGTCTCCCCCACCCATGACAGCGCTTCGTGGCCCCATAAGGAGCTCAAGCGAATGTCCCAATGGCGCAGTTCGCATGCGTCTCCCTCGCCCAGGGCCGCGTTTCGTGGCCCCATAGGGAGCTACACCGAAGGCCCCAGTGGCGGTGTCCACATGCGTCCGCGCCACCAATTTCGGCGCACCCCTAAGAAGTTTCGTGGCCCCATAGGAGCTCCACCGAAACCGGTTCCCACAATGCGGTACTCGCAACTGCCAATGGTTGGGTCCTTCGTCAGGCTAATTTTTGTCGGATGTCCGCGCGGATTTCGTGGATCGGCGCAAGGCCCCATTGGCGGCTCCTCCGGCGCAGCCCCTTGCGCGCTCCGCGCGTTTGGGAGGGGGTCCAGCGCCGATCCAGGAAATCAGCGCGGACCTCCTAAAGTTTCTGTTTATGTCATTGGGCGAAGAAGAGAAATCGCCATAAACGTAAGCTTTTGGCGCTCTGCGCTAATTCGTTACGCTCCGCACGTTAAGGAGGGGGTCCAGCGCAGATCCAAGAGATCCGCGCGGAACGTCAAAGTTCATGTTCATGCCATCGTTTCTTTTTCTAATTGGTTTGTCTGTCCGCGGAGTGACTGAGGTCTGCTCCACCCTTGCGTTTTCGATCGCTCGACCCGCGTAGCTTCCGCAGAGCCCAAACCTGTCCCCCGTCCTGCCCCCTCCATGCCCTGTCTCGACCGAGATTTGGCATGATGCTGAGCGTTCCGTCCTCGAGCGGGGTGCGCCCGTCGCTGCCGACTCGCCTCTCGCTCACCTCCTGCACGTCCTCCCAGCTCCCTTCCTGCCACATCTTCATCCTCCGTCCTCCGAAATGCTCCTCATCCGTTCCCTCTTCACCAGTCCTCCCCACTCCTCTCCCCTCTGCCCACTGATGGGCGGGCAGGCCCCGTCTCGTCGGGCTGGCCCACAGGTTATGTAGAGTAGCTCGAGTTCCCGCTCAGGGCAACGGCCCCGAACGATCCGTCACAGCCGTCGCGTCGACAAAGGCTGAGTCCGCTGTCTCCCTTCTCGCCACCCCCACTCCTGCTGTCTTCTATTCTCTCTGCCTTCTCCTGCCCCCCCGCCTCATCCATCTGCCTCCTTTCTCCTGCTCACGTCCCGTGCCCGGCGTCGGCGTCGTCGTCGTCCAGCCACAATCCGCTCAAGATCGGTTCTTAGACCACCCCCAGGGGCATATGTTTGCAGAGCCGCGCTTGGGCTGGGCGAGGAGTGGAGGCGGACGAGGAGGAGGTGGAGGAGGGGGAGGAGGCTTGGGCCAAAGTTGGTCCTGGGCCATTCAAAGGTGCGTTTTGACTAGGACTTGAGGGGGGAAGCAGCCGCGACGGCGGGATGCCTTCAGGAGGTCCAAGAAGGACGAACGGCTTCGTCGTCGTTCTCGCCTTCGCTGTTGGTGTCGTCGGCGTCGCCGTTGGTCGCCTCTGGTCGTCGTCGCCGCCGTCGCCGTCCTCGCCATTGTCGTCGGCGCCGCCGTCGGCGTCGCCGTCGTCTTCAGCGTGGTCGTCGCCTTCGGCGGCATCGCCGTCCTCGCCCTCGACGTCGGCGCCGCCGGCGGCGGCGTCGTCGGCGTCGTCGGCGTCGTCGGCGGCGCGTCGGCGTCGGCGTCGGCATGGTGGTCCTCGGCGTCGGCGCCGCGCGGCGCCGTCGCAGGCGGACGCCGCCGCCGCGCCGGGGGCGCCTGGCGGGCAAGCGGGCGCGGCGGCACTGCTTGGGGGCCTCGACGAGCCGCCCCAGGCCTCGCAGGCCCTTCGCTCCTGCAGAAGGTCGTCGGTGTCGGCGTTATCGTCGTCGGTGGGCACGGCCTCCGATGGAGGCTTCGGGTATCCATTTCGATCCGATCGAGCCAGATCTCCAGGGAGGAAGAGGTACCAACACGCTCGTTTTCGCTCTTTTGGGCCTCCCAGGAGGCCCTAGCCGCCACGGATGGATTCGCCCCGAAATTCTGGTCAGAACGACTCTGGGAGAGGTCCGACTCCAGCCGGCCCGATCTGATTCGGTTCCGACATGCGCGGATCCGATTCGGTCCGATGTTTGCACGGGTGATGACGTGCATCCTGGCGCGTCCGATCCGATTTGATCTCGACTCCGCACCGATGCGTCCCGATCCGAGTTGCATCCCAGTTCGATCCGAGTTTCTGGTTAGATGCTGAGCGATCTTGCCCACGGCCGATGAGAGCAGGACGAGAAGCAGGGGGGCGAGAAGGACACACATTTTGCCGTTACGGTCACGGAAGATGAGGGGCTAGGACCAGCATACATCGTTCAGGCTGTTCGGAATGTTTTCAGTGTTTTCAGCAGCGTTCTGGAATGGCCGCGGAGCGTGGTACATCCTCCAGACCACAGGATTTCAGAGATCTCGGATGTATACCGTTCCCATGTTGTCCAGCTCTTGGTGTCGTCTGAGGACAAGAGGAAGAGAAGGAGAAGGAGAAGGTGGAGAAAGAGAAGAAGGAGAAGGAGAAGGAATAGGAGAAGGAGGCGAATGAGGAGGAGAAGGAGGAAGAAGGTGGAGAACGAGAAGGAGGAAGATGGTGAGGGGAGGAGGGGGGAAGGGGGGGATGGGGCGGAAGGAGGACATTCGATGCGAGTTTCCCGATTCGATACTGACCGATTCTGCCCTCCTCCGCTCCGCGCGCCGCCAGGCCACGGCGGACCCGCCCGCGGCAGAGGCCTCCGCGGAGATGCTCGGCGTCGTCGCTCGGCTCGCCAAGTCCGCCATCGGGTTCCCGGACGAGATCGACCAGGAGGGGGGCCGGGAGTCGAGCTGCCCTGGCCTCCAACGCATTGAGCAATTCAATGCGTCGGAGGCGAAATCCGAGACCTACCATCGCCGATCAACGATTCAGGGGCAATTCGATGGGCGGCGGGGGTTGGGTTCGGACTTCGTCAAACGCGTGGCGAAATCCAAAACCTAGCCCCGCCTCCCATGGATTCAGGAGAATCGATAGTTGAGGGTGGGGGGGTGGGACTTTGGGAGGCCTGCATTCGAAAAAGCAAGGCATCGGATCTCTGAGGGTCGGAGAAGAAACAATTGTTTACACGTAAATTCAAAGCTCTGAGTGGATTTCGTGGATCGGCGCCAGGCCCCCCTGGCGCGTCTGGCGCCGCCCCTGGCGAGCTCCGCGCGCCAGGGAAAGAAGGTGTATCGCCGATCCGAGAAATACGTGCGGACCTCCGAAAGGTCATGTTTGTACCGCTTTGTTTCTTCTATGGGGGATCGAACTTCGAGGTGTGGGAATTGGATCGAGATTTTCGAGTGCGTCTTTTGGCTTTGTTGGTGCTCCAGGCGGCTTCTCGTCGCCACTGCTGGATTCGCTTCGAAAGTCTGACCAGGTCAGGGCCGAGGTTCGGCCCCGGGTTCCAGGGTCCCCTCGCGACGATTTTTGTTTGTGTTTGTTTCTTGGAGCTTACCAGGCCGCCGAATCGGTGAAGAGAAACGGCTCGAGATAGTCCAGATTTCTAGACCTCTTAGATGGGGTCGAAGTAGATGGGGTCGGAGGATCGCGCCGCATCCCCGATGCATCGGCGATGCGGCTCGATGTGGAGCCGCCCGATGTTCTCCACGCCGACGTCGCCGATGTGTCGCCGACGTCGGCAATGCATCGCCGATGCATCGCCGATGCGGCGCGATCGTCCGACGACATCTACTTCGACCCCATCTAGGAGGCCTTTACTGGTGGCCCCAGGGAGGGGGTCGAGCCCTCTGGGGGCCCACCCACGCCGTGAAAGAGTAATAGCGTCTGGGTCCTGGAGGAGGGGGCCCCTTCAGGAGGGGCACCGAAGACGAACTGGAGGAGGGGGAGGTGCTGAGTCGAGGACGCGCAACCATGAACAATGAAGGGGCGCTGGTTAACGATGATAAGCGACGGGTCCCGCTTCCGTGCAGGATCGTTTCGATCTGTCGCCAAATCAGCCATCTCGCCGGCCCGCGCCCCGCGTGTTGCCAATAAGAGTGCTCGGATTCGCCACCGTGAGTGCACCGCCGATCTGTTACGCCCTTCTCGTCGCATCTGCTTGAGGCGGTTCGGAAAACTTGTCGGTTTCGACATGGTCCATGGGGCAGATTCTGAACGGATTTGCCCCCGTCCCCCTCCCCCCGCACTGATTCTCTCGGGGCTCATCCAGCGCAGACCGCCTTGCCGCTTCCAACCCCTTCCTACCCTAGTTTCCTCACTCTAGGCCTTGCATATGGCGTCGGAGCAGATGGGGGCGGAGGATCGCGCCGCATGACCGATGCATCGGCGATGCGGTTCGACGTGGAGTTCGATCCTCTCCACGCCGGCGTGAATATGTTGATGGGTGAATTTATTTTATATTATATATTTGTGTGTACGCCTATATACCGATATACTTGGGAACGAGGCGCGGGTGCCCAGGACGGGGCCCTCGACAGCGCATGGCGGGACGAGGCCGCCAGGAACGACTTCAGACGGCCCAAGACAGCCCCAAAACACATGAAAAGGACCCCCGTAGCCTTTTTGGCTCAAGCCCGCTGCTTGCAGTGTGTTGGTTGCGTCCACCGCCTTGGTGTGGTGAATCTGGTGCACAAGCATTCGGCTCCAGCTCTTGCTGTTCGTGGTGCTCGTGCTCGTGCTCGTGCTCGCGGATTTGTTTGCCCTCGCGCTGACAAGTGTGAAACGTGGATTTCTGTGCCCCCGTGGATGACTACATCTGCAAAGCAAGTTGTTCATTCTATGCAAGTCCATGGATATCATGACTCCTCATCTGGAGTCCCTCATCTTTTCGCTAGACATGCCGCTCATGCTGCTATCCGTGATGGTGCTCAGGATGTTTCTTAAAAGGTTGCTACGCGTACCCGCCAGATTGCGAAACGTGCCAAACGTGAAGTTGGAATTGTAGCTCTTCGTGCCGCTACCGTCTGCGCCGCCGAGTGTGGCGACAGAGGGCGCTGACCCGCTCTATTCCCCGGGTCCCTGGGCTACCGCTGTTTCTTCGCCTCAAGTTCTTGTTCGTGTTCCTGCCGACCCTTGGAAGCAGCATCGTGGCGTCATTGCCGAGCGTCGTGGCCATGTTTCTGAAGATTCTCGGGGGGGGGTGCACAAGCGCCTTCAAACTATAGAATAATCGTTAGTACAGTTGACTAATGGGCTTTCACCCCAAAATCGAAGCGTCCTGGTTTTGTCAGAATTGCCTCCTGCAGAACAAGTAACGAAACCGGCTCCCGACTTTGTTGTTACCCCGATCAGTCCTCATTGTCCTCTTTCGCGTTGTTCTTATTCGCCATCCCTCGGCGTGCAGCCTACATTATGTATGTCGGTTGTTTGTGCTGCTGTCCTCGTTCGTGCCGGTAATCTTCGCGAACCCCTTCGTGCTAGATCTTTTCCTGATTTTTTGACATTCCTGCTCATGCCCCTGGTTACCCTTTGAATCTCAACCCTCGGATGCCCTGGACGACTACCTGAACAAGTACGAGGCCCTGAGTGGCAAGCGTCGTTTGCAAGTTAATCACTGATTCTGTTCTAATGCGAAATACCTTCGCCCCAGCTGCTGCGAGGACCCTCTTGGCATGACGAAGTACATGTTTGACACCAGCTCATTGAACCTGTTGGACGATCTCCGAAAGAGGCTTGGCAAGCCGTCGCCGAAGCTTTCTGATACACCTCATGCCATCGTGTTCCGACTGATGTTCCTCTTGTACCCCCGGCGGTCCGAGCCCTTGTGGATGTGAGTCGTCTTGGCCGCGTTCCTGAGGATGTGAACCTGTTGTGCGAATTTAGTTTCCAACTCAATTGCCCCAGTCTGGGGCAATTAACCACATGTAACCAGCACGTCGGGCAACTACTCTTACAATTGTTGTGACAGCCCTATTCGTGCCTGACACCAGCTCATTGAACCTGTTGGACGATCTCCGAAAGAGGCTTGGCAAGCCGTCGCCGAAGCTTTCTGATACACCTCATGCCATCGTGTTCCGACTGATGTTCCTCTTGTACCCCTGGCGGTCCGAGCCCTTGTGGATGTGAGTCGTCTTGGCCGCGTTCCTGAGGATGTGAACCTGTTGTGCGAATTTAGTTTCCAACTCAATTGCCCCAGTCTGGGGCAATTAACCACATGTAACCAGCACGTCGGGCAACTACTCTTACAATTGTTGTGACAGCCCTATTCGTGCCGGTGAGCGGTTGTTGATTTGCACGGCCTGTGCTATAGATATATGTGAGCCGTGTCAAGACACGGCTGCAGCCACCAAGGTTGCCGTGGATCAGTGCAAGTTTGGGGGAGAAAGGAACAAACAAGCAAAGCAACAAAAAGAGACAACACAAAGGACCCCAAGAGACCTCCACGGGGGCCCAGAGTCGCCGACATATCGTTCCAACGCGTCCAATATGACCTCCAGACGACCCAAAGGCTTCCAGCAAGGCCCAAGAGGTTTCCAAACGCATCCCCAAAAGGGCCCCAAGAGGCAAAAGGGGTTTAAACTAGATGTTCGCGTTTTTGCCTTTTGGGCTTTCCAACGTTCCAAGACGGATGCGGAGGCCCGAAACATCGCCCCGACATTCCCACGAGGGCGCCGAGACGGCCCAAGAAGCCCCCCAGACGACCCAAGAGGGCCCCAAGAACGCCTCAAGAGGGACCCCAGAGGACCCCAGAGGGGGAACGCGAACCGACATGTCGAGCTCTCCGCCCCATGGGGCCCCCATTGAGGCCCCGAGCGGCTCCCAAGAGGCCCGCAAGAGGCCCCAACAAGTCCCCGTGAGAAGCCCCAGGAGGCCCCCCAAAGCTCCCCTCCAGACGCCCTGAGACACTCCTGCCTGTCCTCGGCGCCGTCCCATCACCGAGTGCCAGTTGCATCCCATGTCCCGCTCGCCCGCCCGACTATACGCCAAAACGAACTCATGGCGTTTGCAAAAAAGCCGTTCAGATTGTGCCATCTACCTGGCGCGCGTGTTTGGGCGAAACGCCATGTTCGCAGTGCTATCTACCTGGCCCGCTTCCAACTTGTCTTAGAATGTGTGCCCCCTCGGGGCGTGTGCTATCTGCCTGGTGCGCCCGTGGGAAAGGGGAGCCTGCCCACCCCGCTCTCCCCTACCTCATCTGGCCACGCCCCCTGGCTTCGCTGCCCCCCCCGGCCACCCCCGGGGCAGTGTGCTATCTGCCTGGTGCGCCCGTGGGTAGGGGAGGGTTTCTTAGGAGGGGGAGGTGGAGGAGGAGGGTGATGTTCACGAGGAGCACGAGAGCGGCATGAGGAGGACGAGGATATATATATATATATATATATATATATATATATATGTACTTCGAGCGGCGGCGCCGCGGTTGTGAGGATGTCTCGAGCGGCGGCGCCGCAGTTGCGAGGATGTCTCGAGCGGCGGCGCCGCGGTCGTGAGGATGTCTCGAGCGGCGGCGCCACGGTTGCGTGGATGCCCCGAGCGGCGGCGCCGCGGTTGCGAGGATGCCCCGAGCGGCGGCGCCATCCCGCCCCCCCGCCCCCCCCCAGGGCAGTGTGCTATCTGCCTGGTGCGCGCCCCTGGGGAGGCCGCGGCGCCGTGGTCGTGGGGATGTCTCGAGCGGCGGCGCCGCGGTTGTGAGGATGTGTTGAACGGCGGCGCCGCGGTTGTGGGGATGTCTCGAGCGGCAGCGCCGCGGTTGTGAGGATGTCTCGGGCGGCGGCGCGGGCCGTCACCCTCCTCACCACCCTCCTCGTGGCCCCCCTCTCTCGTCTTGCACCCGCTCCCCCCCTCTCCCTCCTACTCCCGCCGCCGCGGTCAGACAGGCTCCCTGTTGTCCTCTGGGCGCAGCGCGGGGCGCCGTCCTTTGCCCTCGGAGGGAGGCCCGGGATTCCTGGGATGTTGCTGTTGCTGGTGGTTGGCTTGCTGTTCTCGCTGCTCGGCTTCCTCGTCGGCCGTTGGGTCGGTCGTCGCTGGCCGAGCGCACCACCGCTGCCTCCGATGTCGCCTCCGGCACCTACGGCGCTTCCAGGGCCGCCGCCGCCGCCTCCGGGTCCACCGAAGCCGACTCGTTCGCGGTCGACGAGTCCGCAGGAGCCACCTCGTCCACGCCGGAGGGCCCTGGCATCGAGCTCGACTCCTCATTCGGGCCCCCCCATCCATGTCTTGACCGCGCCCAATGGAGATAAATATCATTTGGGGGACGATTGCCCTGGCCTGAATCCCTCCATCGGTGCTGCTGGGGGTTGGGAACCAGGGGGTCCGAGACCACCTTCCCCCCCCTCCTGCACTATCTTCCCTGTCCTGTCCTGCCTGTGCTTTCCCTTTCCCTCTCCTCCCCTCCTCCTCCTCACTCGCGCTCCTCTTCCCCCCATTGACCCTCCTCCTCGCTTCTCCCGCTCCTCCTTTCCGTCGTCGCCCCCTCCCTCCACCTCAACTGGAAAGGCGAACCCCCCTGTTTCCCAACCCCTGTGGCAGGCCGCCCGGGCCGCGAGGGTCTGAAATATTGGCTTTTGTGTAAGCACTGCGCCAAGCACGCGTAGATTGCAGTGAGGTTTGTACTTGCTTACAGACGCGCGAGTCCGCTTGGATCGCGCCCCGCTCGATCACGTGCCAACGGACGCATTCATCCGTTTTTTTGCCGCATTTTTGCCGGCGCATTCATCCGCCAGTTTAAACATCCGCCTCCTCCTCCTCCTCCTCCTTCTCCTCCTACCCCTTCTCAGCCGCAGGGAGTAGATAGCGCGCCCAGGGAACTCCACGCGCTCTCCTTGGGCCAGGCGGAGAAGGGGGGGGAGGCGAAGAAGGACAGCAAGGAGGCGGGGGGGAGGGGGGTCTGGCCAGTCGGCACAAAATCTGTCAAAATCTGCCCCGGACCCCGATATAACGGGGTCTGTCCATGGCAATGTTGCACCTGGGATCCGTCTTCGAGAGCCCGGGGGATCGGAAATGGCGTATGGGAACCGACAGCGACGAGAGGCGTCGGACCTCGAAGGGCGAACCTCGAATTTCCTCCTGGAGGGGGCCATCCGCGCCGGCCACCCCCTTCGCCCCCCCCCCGCCCGCCGCCCACGGCTTCCCGATGAGAGGGGGCAGCTGCCCCGCCGGCGGGCCGATCAGGGCGTTCGTGGCCCACGGCCACCTCATCTGGCCACGCCCCCCTGGGGCAGTGTGCTATCTGCCTGGTAGGCCCGTGGGTAGGGGAGGGCTTCTTAGGAGGAGGAGGAGGTGGAGGAGGAGGGTGACGTTCACGAGGAGCACGACTAGAGCAGCATGAGGAGGACGAGGATGCTTCGAGCAGCGGCGCCGCGGTTGTGAGGATGTCTCGAGCGGCGGCGCCGCAGTTGCGAGGATGTCTCGAGCGGCGGCGCCGCGGTCGTGAGGATATCTCGAGCGGCGGCGCCGCGGTTGCGTGGATGCCCCGAGTGGCGGCGACGCGGTTGCGAGGATGCCCCGAGCGGCGGCGCCATCCCGCCCCCCTGCCTCCCCCCCCAGGGCAGCGTGCTATCTGCCTGGTGCGCGCACCTGGGGGGGCGGCGGCGCAGCGGTCGCGAGGACGTCTCGAGCGGCGGCGCCGCGGTCGTGAGGATGTCTCGAGCGGCGGCGCGGCGGTTGCGTGGATGCCCCGAGCGGCGGCGCCGCGGTTGCGAGGATGTCTCGAGCGGCGGCGCCGCGGTCGTGAGGATGTCTCGAGCGGCGGCGCCGCGGTTGCGTGGATGCCCCGAGCGGCGGCGCCGCGGTTGCGAGGATGTCTCGAGCGGCGGCGCCGCGGTCGCGAGGATGTCTCGAGCGGCGGCGCTGCGGTCGCGAGGGCGTCTCGAGCGGCGGCGCCGCGGTTGCGAGGGTGCCCCGAGCGGCGGCCCTGCGGATTCGAGTGTGTGCCCCCTAGGGGCGTGTGCTATAGATCTGCTGAGTGCGCCATGAGAGAGAGAGAGAGAGAGAGAGAGAGAGAGAGAGAGAGAGAGAGAGAGAGAGAGAGAGAGAGAGAGAGAGAGAGAGAGAGAGAGAGAGAGAGAGAGAGAGAGAGAGAGGGAGAGAGAGAGATAGAGAGAGAGAGAGAGGAGAAAAAAAAACGCCGTTTCGCTCGAGACACCACCCCTGTCCTCCATCCACCGCGCCTGCAGCGTTCCGTGGCGCAGCTTGCAGCGGGCCTGGTGTGCTGGGGGCGAGGGGGATGCCTCTGCACACCGATTGGCCGTGCGTGCGGGCGGCGCCCGCCCAGACGCTGGCTGATGCATTTTGCTGGCCGAAGGTTGCCATCGCGAAGGCCAAGGAGGTGGCAGGTGACTCGTTCCAGGGCTTCCCTGTCATTCTCAACGCTGGTGCCAGGCTCCGTTTCGGCAGCCTTTGCAGCGGCCTCCTGACTCCCGAGTGGGCGTCGCGCATATTGGAGCGCAATGGGCTAGGCATATCGTGGGATTACAAGTTTTGCTGCAAGGTAGCCATCGCGAAGCGCAAGGAGGTGCATGCGAGGTGACTATCCGGCGTGCGCCATGCTCAAGGCGCTCGTGGAGGCGCCTCGTTTCGGTTTCTGGCGACACCCCCCATATCCCCTGCCTGCCCCATGCTCCTCACGCTTTTTGGGGGTGGAAGGGCGCAAGGGGTTTCGGCGGGCTCTGAGCCTCTGGCCTCTGAGGCGCCCCCTCGTCGCCTGCTGCTGGGGGAGGCCCTGGGCTTCCTCCGAGCGGGCGGCCTCGAGCCCCAGGAGATTCCGCTGCCCCTCATCATTGTGCTATCTGTCTGCCCCCCCACCCCGCTTTGGGAGGGGGGTGGGGGCGGGCGGGTGGGCATCGTGGGACGCCTGCTCCTCTCTCTGGCCTCTAAGGTGTCCCCCTCGCCCCGTGGCCCTCTTCGCCTCTGCTGGATCCGGCTCGACATCCTGGCCGCAGCGCACTGCGGGAGAAGGCCCTGGGTTTCCTCCGAGCGGGCGGCCTCGAGCCCCAGGAGGTTCCGCTGCCCCTCATCATTGTGCTATCTGTCTGCCCCCCTCCACTTGGGGGGAGGGGGTGGCATCGTGGGGCGCCTCCTCCTCTCTCTGGCCTCTGCGTCCCCCGTCGTCGCCTCTGCTGGATCCTCTCGTACTCCTCCCCCTCCCCGGTGCTGAACGCCAGCGCTCTGGACTACCCCACGCGCGAGCTGTGCGCTCACATCAGGGGCGCGGAGTTGCAGGGGGGCGAGGCTGCGTTTCCAGAGGTGGACATCGCGGTGTTCGGGTCGCCCTGCGTCGACTACTCACAGCAGAAACTGAATCGCAAA
The DNA here is from genome assembly GCA_963575745.1 of Prorocentrum cordatum. Taxonomy (NCBI): domain Eukaryota; class Dinophyceae; order Prorocentrales; family Prorocentraceae; genus Prorocentrum; species Prorocentrum cordatum. Next base: position 1,925,510 of record CAUYUJ010003335.1, read on the forward strand.
GGCGTCCTTGTTGCCTTGGGCGTGGATGGGGGGGGGGGGCGCTCGGGGCCCTGCTGGGCTTCCCTGGGGGGTGGTCGCGAGGGCCTCAACGTGCCCCAGGGCCCGAACACAGCCCCTGGGGGCTGGACCCAGCGGGAAAACAATATATCTATATATGTATATATATACACATATACACGAAAATTCGAAGCAACATCGTCCTCCTTCCCCTCCTCCATCCCATCCCTGCCTCAACCTTCTCATCTTCCTCCCCATTGTCCCTCATCCTTCCCATTCCATGGCCCCGCCCCCCCCCCTCCCGATTTGACAAGGGCCCCGATATATATATATATATATATATATATATACACACACACGTATTTTCATGTGCCATTTTAATTGGCCGCCGTTCTTGACCGCCCCCCCTCCCCCCTCAGGTTCAATTTTCGTGGGCCCCAGGCAAGGATGGACCCAACCGCGCAGCGATGCCCATCTGCGAGAAGGCGTGCTCCACGGCCAAAGCGGCCATACGCATCAGTGAGAACGTCAAGGGGACCAAAGATGTGCTCTCCGAGATTGTCAAGGGGGAATGCGACTTGCAGGTTATCCGCGTATGCCCTACAGATGCAGGGTTCGGCTGCGTGCGCAGGGATCGGGAATGCATCGTGCACGTCGATCGCAGCAGAGCCCGCTTTCTGCGCAACGTGCAAGATGTTTATAACGAGATCAGCGCAGTCCTTGCGGAGAAGCAGCTACCCCAATCGGAAGCATGGTTTGCCGAGGACGAGAAGATGGTGCTCGCAGAGCTGAACCTCAGAGCACGCAAGAAGCCCAAACCTCCTACTCTTGACCCGAGCTCTGCGGATTGGACAGGTTACTTGACGCAGGGCGAGCAGACATCCATCGCCACGTACAAAGCAGGGTGGGCTTTGAGGCAGCTTGGCGACACCCAGGCTGATCCCGACTGTGTGTTTTCACTCAGGCAAAATGCTGCCGTTTGGTGGACAGCATCGCATAAGGATGGGTCGTTGCCGACGTTCTTGGAAGGCGGAGGGAAAATGTGGAGCCCCAACAGACGTCGCTGGTTGTCAACGGTTCAAGGCTATGCTATCCACGGCTTCCCCGCCACAGAGCAACTGGCGAATATTCTCAACGTGGAAATGCTGGACGTGCACGCTCTGCAGAAGCCCATTGAGATGCTGGGTGACGGGATGCACGTGGCGAACGCTGGCCTTGTGCTGCTGGCGGCAATGGCCTGCATCGAGATCCACGCCCTCATTCCAGAACCGGTCCCCCACGACTTGGCATGGCTACGTGGCCATCAAAACGGAAGGTAGCCCTTCTCAATCCCCCTCCACTGCCCCCCATCATTGTGCTATCTGTCTGCCCCCTCCCTGCTTTGGGGGAGGGGGCGGAAGGGGGGGGGGGGGCATCGTGGGGCGCCCTCTCCTCCCTCTGGCCTCTGAGCCTCTGGCCTCTAAGGCACCCCCTCGTCGCCTCTGCTGGATCTGGCTCGACATCCTGGCCACGGCGCGCTGCGGGAGGGGGCCCTGGGCTTCCTCCGAGCGGGCGGCCTCGAGCCCCAGGAGGTTCCGCTGCCCCGCATCATTGTGTTATCTGTCTGCCCCCCCCCACCCCGCTCTGGGGGGGGAGTGCGGGCGGGGGTAGGGCATTGTGGGGCGCCTCCTCCTCTCTCTGGCCTCTGAGGTGTCCCGGGTCCCCCCCCCAACTCTCAGAGCCTTCGGCCATTCCGCCAGGCCCCCTCCGCCCCCCGCCGCCGGCCCAATGGGGCTTTGGGCCTTCCGCCCTTTCCGCCCCCATCGCTGGCCCCATGGGGCTTTAGGGCTTCCGCCCCCTCCGCCCCCCGCCGCTGGCCCTAGGGCGCTTTAGGGCTTCCGCCCCCTCCGCCCCCGCCGCTGGCCCAAGTGCGCATTAGGCTTCAGCCCAGTGCCCTGTGTTTAGTTTATGAGAGGCTTTGGGTTTTGTTCGTGGTTGTTCGACTTGAGATGTTTTGTTGTTTGTTTTTTAGGGGGTTTTGTTTTATTATTGGGGTGCGTTGCTAGCAAGGGAGCCGTTTAATTGATGTGGCATGTGCTATCTGTCTGGCGCGGGTGCCAGACCCTCCCAGAGGGCCCCAAGACCCCCGAGGCGGGCCAAGGAGGAGGCCCTTTCCGCTGCCCCTCATCGCTGTGCTATCTGTCTGCCCCCCCCCACCTCGCTTTGGGAAGGGGGTGGGGGCGGGGGGGTGGGCATCGTGGGGTGTCTCCTCCTCTCTGGCCTCTGAGGTGCCCCCCATCGTCCTGTGGCCCTCTTGGGCGCTTCCAAGGCCCTAGGAAGGGCCCTGGAGCAATCCTGCAGGCAATATTGAAGTATCTGGAGTTTTCTCGGAGCTGTCTTGGGCCCCCTCTCGGTGCCGCCTTTGTAGTTTGACTGCCCGGGGGTGTCTGCAGATCGCCTTGATGTTGAGTCAGAACCCTGGCTTGCACGCAGAATGGCTGGCGCGATGCCGCGGGCCAACAGGCGCACCCTTGGACGACTCGTGGGACATCGATCAACAGGCCGAACAACAGGAAGAAGCGATGACGCAGGACTTCTCCGCGCTGCTGTGCACGAGGCTGGCCGAGGTCCCGGGTGCAGACGCCACGCTCGTGCAGGACACGATCGACCGCGTGACGTCAGGCAAAGTGCCAGACGAGCCGCACGCGGCTCTCATTGCGAGGGCACTGGGCGTGACCCTGCTGGTGCACTACCAGATGTTTGGGACCCCGTCCTGTTTCAACGCCAGCTGCGAGCCACTTCCCCAAGTCCATTTGTTCTTCCATTACAGGACTGATGAATCGGCGACCCACTGGCCTGGCCATTGGGACCTTCTATGCGAGAGACCTTCTGCAGGGCCTGCTGCGACCGAGCCTGGCCCCGCAGACGCGGCCGAGCCCGATGTTCCCGCTGCCGCAGACGCGCCGGGCCCAGCTGCCGCGGCCGAACTTGCTGGTGCAGTTGCGGGTTCCGCAGACGACAGCGGTGGGCCGCTGACCCCCGCAGGCGGCCCACCGCTGCCGCCGCCAGCCGCCGCCCTCCCCGAGCTTGCGGCCGAGCCCGATGTTCCCGCTGCCGCAGACGCGCCAGGCCCAGCTGCCGCAGCCAAGCTTGCTGGTGCAGTTGCTGGTCCTGACCCCGCGGGTGCGCCGGGGGAACTCCCGCCTGGCGTGTCTTACCATGGTGGGTGGAAGCGCTACGTCGTGGAGTTGAAAGGTTACGGCTACACGCGCAAGTTCCCGAAAGACCAGCTGCAACACGCTATTGACTGGCGCAACAAGGCGCTAGAGGCCGTGAATGGTTTGGAGGAGGAACGCCCGCTGAAGTATTTCAGGGAGATGTGCGTCACTATGGGGCTGTCGGCTGCTGGGAACAAGGTGGCGCTGCGATCGCGATGTGTGGAGAGCGCCATCGGCGCGTTGGATCTCTCTCTCCCGCCGCCAGAGCCGCCAGCGGCCCCGCCAGGCGAGCCAGCGAAGCAGCCAGGCAAGTCAGCGAAGCCTGTGGTGCTCACAGGGCTTGCCCAGCAGCACGTGCCGGCGGATTGCCTCGCAGAAGACGTCACTATGCGCATCTGGGAGGGAGGCGACGTGCCCTGCCCGCCAGTCGGCCCTGCAAATGACACCATGTTGGGGTGTGTCTGCTGCTACCCTTCTGCGATGCTGAAGAAGTTCGAGATTGCGTGCGCCCAGGCGCGGGATAGGGTCTGCAAACAGACCGCCCGCCTCCTCCTCCTCTCCCTCCATCCCCCCCCCTCCTCCTCCTCCTCTTCTGCCTCCGCCTCCTCCTCCCCCCCCTCCCCCCCGTGCGCCTGGATGCGCTATCTGTCTGGCGTGTGGACTGCTCTGAATTCTCTGTTTTATTTTTCCCGTGTGGTATTCCCAAGAGGCCTCCAAGACGGCCCAAGAGGCCTTCCTGCGGCCAGAGAGGCCTTCGAGAGGCTTCCCAAAAGGGCCCCACGTGCTGGTATACACACGGGCTCCAGAGACGGCCCAAGAGGCCTCCAAGACAGCTCAGACCCCCCCAAGAGAGCCCAAAGATTGCCCAATAGGCTTCCAACGCGCCCAAGATGGCCTCCAAGACGGCCGAGATGGCCCCAGGTGAGCCCAATCTATCCCCAATATGTCTCCAAGACGGCGCAAGATGCACCCACGACGGCCCAAGATGGCTTCAGGATGGCCAAAGACGACCCAATACACTCCCAATATATATACCTCCAAATCGCCCCCAGGGACCCCCAAGGGGCCCAAGATGGCCCAAAACGGCCCAAGACGAGAAGGTGTCACATGTGAAGGCTCTCCATTTCCTCCCCCTGCTCCTCCTCCTCATCCCCCCATCCGTACGCATTCATCTATCCACACCATCACCATCGCCATCACAATCACCATCACCATCATCATCATCATCATCACCATCACCATCGCCATCACCATCACCATCACCATCACCATCATCATCATCATCATCATCATATCATCATATCATCATATCATCATCATCATCATCATCATCATCATCATCAGCTCCCCCGCGCAAAGACCACCGAGACAACTGGGCAGGCGCGGTGGCAGGACTTCCCGCCCCCCCCTCGTTTCGGGCTGCCTCCCCCCCCCCCTGCGCCTGAATGTGCTATCTGTCTGGCGCGGGAGGGGTATTGGGGCGCTGTGCTATTTCTGGGTCGGGGCCCGTGAGGGGTCTTGGGGCGCTCTGGGGCCGTCTTGGAGCTGTCTTGAGGCGGTCTTGGGCCGTCTGGGGGCGGTCTTGGGCAATTTTGAGACTGTCTTGGGGCTATCTTGGGGCGTCTTGGAGCCTTCGTGGGCAGTCGTCGAGCCATCCTTGGGAGGTGGAGGATGATGTCGCTAGGGCAGCGCCCTCGTGTGCTACCTGTCTGGCCTACCAGGTGCCCCTGCCCCTAACGTTGCTTTTGCGTGATCGCCCCAAGGGCCACGCGCCCCTCGTCGGCTACATGCTTGGGGAGGATACGCGCTACAAGAAGAAGCCCCTCGCAGCGGCGAAGCAATTGTATATCCCAGAGATCCAAAATGGGCTTGCCGGGCCCTGGGCCCCAGACCCCACCCGTGACGCACTGGAGCAGCTAAAATGCATACAGAACTTCTTCGTCGTCGGCATAGTCAGGCACCATCCGGACGCAGATTCTGAAGTGACCTTCGAGAAGGCCGACGTGGAAGCATTGCTCCCGCTACAGAAAGAACGTGGATGCACGTTCATGGCCGTGACCCATAAAGGCAATCATACACACCACAGAATCAAACCGGAGTATCTTGACAGGGATATTTCAGAGTTCGTCGGGAGCTTTTTGTACGACCAATACTTCGCAGATGCGAACGACGTCGGCGTGGCGGTCCATGGCCCCCTGTCGAAGATGAAGCTTTATTACGAGGTCGACGTTAAGAGTGGCTCGTCTGCACAGATGCTCAAGACAATCGACAACTTTTATGCTACTGCTATGCGCAAAATCGATGCCCCGGACCCGGGGCCTGCGCCTGTGGTGGAAATTCCCGAGACTTGGCCCTACAAGAAATGGGACGTTTGCACGTGTGCCGACAGACGGGCTGCGGACGCTGACCTCAGCATTGTGTTGCAGCACTTGACTGACACTGAAGACTCTCCTAAGTGGCCGCACGGGTTCTCCATCATCTGTTCGGCTTTGTTTGGCACATCTCCGATGGTGAGGCTTGCTTTGTGCAAACATGGGTTTGGCCAGACTGGTGTGCGACGAAAAGGGTGCCCTCCAAATGCACGCGCGCTCAGGGAATCCCTCATGGATTCGCAGTTGCAGTTGAAGGTGATCGATTTACTGGACAGCGCAATCCAAAGCGCAGCAGTCTGCCTCGGGACACACCACTCCGATCCATCCTACCTGGACACCTTATCGAATCACATCCGGTCGCTGAGCGCATGCTCGCCTTCGACAACTACGTGGTTGCAGGACTGCTGGTCTGATGTGCTATCTGGTTGCCCCCCCCCCGCGATCGTTTCAGCCTGTCGCCGGGCGCCCCGTCAGCTGTCCCAATCGCGCCCGGGGTCGGTTCAGGCCCACGGCCCCACGTCGGTCCACGAGGGGCGCCGAGGGGGGCGACTAGCGGGCTCCTGATGGGCGCCGAGAGGAACGACGGCCTACACGGGGCGCCCCAGGTGCGTTTGGGTGGGAAGAGGGGGTCTCCGGGCGGGAAGGGGGGGGGCTTCGGATACCCCCCCCCCCCATGCGCCTGCATGTGCTATCTGTCTGGCTTTGGGAGCAGGAGAGCGCTAGCCGTTTTGGGCCCTCCAGGGGCGCTCGCGACTCAGCGGCCCCGGGCGGAACCTATATATAGGTCCGGGCAGATCATCGGCGCGTTTCCGCGTCATCCCGCCCCCCCCCTCGTTTCTGGCTGCCTCCCCCCCCCCTGCGCCTGACTGTGCTATCTGTCTGGCGCGTGCGATCAAACGGAGCCTCCAAGTTCTGAAGTAGATTTCAGAACTTTGGGGCCCTCTTGGGCCTGTCCTGGAGCCTCCTCGAGGCTCCCAAGATGGCCCCAAGAGGGGTGCCTAACTAAGGGGGGTGAGCTCTATATGTCCCCACGGCCCTCCTGGAGCTGTCTTGGGGCTCGCTTGGAGCCCTCTTGGAGGCTCCCAAGGAGCTTCGAGAGGGCCCAAGAGGGCCTCTTAGGGCCCTCTTGGGGTCTCAAGAGGGGTATATAACTAAGGGGGGAGGAGCTATATGTGTATATATATATATATGCCCCCGCGGGTCTCCTGGAACTGTCTTGGGGCTCGCTCGGGGCCCTCTTGGAGAGGCCATCTCGAACCTCCCGGGTCTCCCTCCCCAACTCCCAGAGCCTTCGGCAACTCCGCCGGGCCCCCTCCGCCCCCCGCCGCTGGCCCCAGGGGGCTTTTTAAGGCTCCCGCCCACTCCGCACTCCGCCGCTGGCCTTATGGGGCTTTAAGGCTTCCGACCCCTCGCTGGCCCTATGGGGCTTTAGGGCTTCCGCCCCCTCCGCCCCCCGCCGCTGGCCCAATGGGGCTTTGGGGCTTCTGCCCTTTCCGCCCCCGCGCTGGCCCCCCACAGATCCATTTGCACTGAAATTTCTTGGTCGCGCGATGACATGAAAATGTTGCCATGACAAGCTTTTGCGCGCTCGTTGAGTTTGTACAACGCTCGTTCAATTTGAACAGCGCTCGTTCAATTTGAACAGCGCTCGTTCAATTCCGCATGGCGTTGAACAGCGCTCGTTCAATTTTGAGGCACGCTTGATCGGCGGTGTGATCGCTGAGTGGCCGAGGCGCATCATGGCCCGCGCATGCGCGCGCGGTGAAGCGCGCTTGCTCACCTGTCCATGGTGACCCCGTCGGGAACTTCAAATAGGCCGCGAAACGTGGGATGGGTGTGCCCACATGCATGAGGTGCCGCCATGCATGTCGAGCATTCGATCGGTGGTCCGAGTTCCCTCAGGGCCACGACACGTGTAAGGGTTGTGCCGAAAGAGATGCGGTTCCGCCACGCGAACGCAACCACAGGGGCCGTGTGAGGGGCGTGCCATGGGTGCGGTGCCGCCATGCGCGCGCAGCCATGGGGGTCTGCGGTCCGCAGCTGCGGACGACGTCCGACTGATAAACGTACGTATTTTTGTGTATACACAACGTGTGAACACACACGCACACATATATATATATATATATGTGTATGTATATATCATTATGCGTGTAGAATCATCCTGCGATGCCCCCCTGATTAATTGTTCGACTTTCGTGTCAGGTGGGAACAGGAAAGAGTGACCCCCCTCGGATCCGTGAGGGCGGGGGTCAATGCCCCCGCCTGGATCCGCCCTTCACCTCCTCCACCTCTGCTGCCTCAGCTTGCGCGTGCCGCGGGCTCCAGGCCCGCGCCGCGGGCTCCAGGCCCGCGCGGGCCGTGCGCGGCCAGATCATGGCGATGGGGATGCGACCCACGGCGGCGGTGGGCTCCACGTTGCTGAGCCAGGGCGGCAGGGGGCTCGTGCTTGTTATTTCTGCCGCTCTCGCCCTGAGCTCCACGCACACACACGCGCACGCGCGCACACACGCACACACTCGCACACACACACACACACACACACACGCACACACACACACACACACTCACACACACACAAACACGCACAAACACACGCACACACACACACACACTCGCACACCAGCATGATCTATATATATATATGTAAATATGTATACACATACACGTTGTCCCACACATATACGGTTCCAAGGCGGGCTTGCCCCGTTATATCATAGCGTGCGCGAGCGTGCCCTATGATCATCTTCCGTCTCAGCGTTGCTCCCGCTCTTCATCTCTATCCCCCCCCCGGCCTTCTGCTCGTCCTCATCGCCTTCCCCTGCTACCACTTCTGCTCCTCTTTGGCTTCCCTCCATCAAAATATGGGGCAGGGGCAGGCCCTGCTGAGCGCCATGAATACCGCTGCGCCGACGATCGTCGGCGGGCGGGGGAAAGGGAGGATGAAGAGGCTGAAGAGTAGGAAACGGAGGATGATGAAGGAGATGAGGGGTGTCAGTGAGAAGGAGAAGGCAAAGGGCGAGGAGGAGGAGGACAAGGATGCAGAGGAGATGGGGGCGCAGGGCGATGAGGATGGCAGCGCGGATGGCAGGGGAGGCTTCGAGATCCCCGATTTCAGCAAGTACAACATCCAGTATTGCAGCAGGCCCAACGTGAAGATGATTAAGGAACAGGCGGGAGCTCTGCGTGGGATGATTAGGATGAGGATGGGGATGAGGATGAGGCTGATTGAGATCCGAATCTGGCGGAGAAGGAAGCGGTGAAGGAAATGCAGGAGGCGCGTGTGGAAGTGCAAAAGGATGATGAGTAAGAGGAGGAGAATGGAGAGGAGGAGGGACGTGCTGATGAAGGGGATGATGATGATGCTCGTGATGATGATTATTATGATGATGAGTGTGATGATGATGATGATGATGATGATGATGATGATGAGCAGGATGCTGATCAGGATGACCAGGATGAGGATGATGATGATGATGGAGGAGGAGATCCCACGGCGCAGGAGGACTCGGTGACACGGTATGCAGGATAAGCATGTTTGAGAGGAGGAGGGCGAGGAGGATGAGGAGCATGAAGAGGATGATCAGGAGGAAAAGGGTGGTGACAAAGAGGATGCTGCTGAGGAGGGTGAGGAGGATCAGGAGGAAGTGGATCAGGAGGATGCTGAGGATAAGGAGGATGAGGGTGAGGATGAGGAACTCGATGAGGATGAGCGCACACAGCGTTGACAATGGGCTTGGGATGGGAGGAGTGGGCACCTCTATGCGAAGAGCTGCAGATCCTTGGCAGAGGACTGCGGTACAGTCAAAGTACGATGGAGGCTGCGCTTGTCCTGACCCTGTCTCGTGTGCATTTGTTTCGTCGTGGGATAACGTGTGGTTGTCATGATACAATGGTGAGGGTATCTGCGACGTATCTTGAATCAGGTTCGCATTCATCTTGAGCCCCGCAGGTCGCATACATCTTGAAATAGAGTCGCGTTCATCTTGAGTTGTCTTGACTTCGGTTCGCATTCGTATACTGAATTAGGTTCGCACTCATCTTGGCGTGGCTTGACTAAGGTTTGCACTCATCTTGATTTGTAGTGGAGTAAGTTCGCACTCCTCTTGACGCGTCTTGTCCGCAGGCTGGCTGGTCGGCAGCATTCGAGAGCACATGCATCGAGACCTTCAAGAACAAACACCACAGGAAGCCGACCAAGAGCGTGATCGCTGGCATGCGGTGACCTCCTGAACGGCACGGGGATGGGACCTCGAGGGAATGCGGGGTAGAGGGAACAATGGAGGAAATAGAGAGCAGGTAACGGAGGGGGGAACGGCAGGGTGGGGTGGGGCAGGGGGCCCTCTGGCAACGGCACGACCACCAGGCCGAGGAGGAGAAGGAGGAGATGGAGGGAGAAGGAGGAGTAGGAAAAGGGAGGAGAAGGAGGCAGGAAGACTCACAGTGTGGGCGCAGAAGCTGGCACGGACCATGAGGAGGAGGGGGAGAAGGAGGAGGAGGACGAGGAGGAGGAGGAGGGGCAGGATGAGGAGGAGGAGGATGAGGAGAAGGAGGAGAGTAATGAAGAAGAAGAGGAGGGAGGAGGAGGAGGAGGAGGAGGAAGAGGTAGTGCCATCGGTAGCTTCGATAGCGTTGCCCGCCCTGTCCCGCTAGGTACGTGCAGAGCAGGTCCACCAGGAAAATCTTCAAGCACTGGCAGGTGGCCTTCAAGAAGGGCTGCGGCGAGGACGTCGCCTCATTCCTCTTTGTCCCCCCCCCCCCTCCCTCCTCCTCGGGTCACCCGATCGAGGCCATTGATCTCCATGCCCGCCTCGTTAGCATATCCAACGTGCGCCCAAGAGGTGGGCGACGCCCTCGACTTGTTGGATAGGCTAGACGCGGCGGACATTGAGATATTCGCCCTCAAGTTCGACGAAGCCTGCGACGCAGCGGGCATCCCCTCTGACGTGAACCCCGCGTATAACCTGGAGGAGGGTAAGGGGGAGGAGGAAGGAACGGAGGGTGATGAGGGTGATGAGCAGGAGGGCGAGGGGGAGGAGGAACGAGTACGACATGGTAGGCACACGCGCGCATGTTTGTATGCATGAGTGTATGTATGTATGTATATATATACATATATATATGCATATATATATATATAGATATGTGTGCGCATGCGTCGGTTGTAGATACAGGCATGCGTGAATGAAATGCGACTTGCAGCGATGCGTTCTGCAGCTTGCTGTGTTGCCATGTGATGTGCTGCCTGGTGCATGCTGCTGTGATGCATGTTGCAGTATGATGTGGTGCCGTCTGCAGTGTTGCAGTCTGTTGCGCTGCATGCTGCACTTTTGCTACGCTGCACTTCGCAGGAGTGCGAGTCGGCCCAGCTGCGCGCGATGGAGGTTGACAGCGACCACGACTGCGAGAGCTATTTTACCAGTATGCGCGAGAAGGTCGAGCAAGAGAACGCCAGTGGCATCGGGGCCAAGGTCCTGGATGGCAGGGGTGATGATGCACTCCTCAGCGTCCTCGCCCGCCATATCCTCACTCTGCCCGCCCTCGTCTCCCCCTCATCCTCCCCCATCCTCATCCTCCCCTCACCTCCCCATCATCCTCCTCCGTCTCCCCCTCATCCTCCTCCATCCTCCTCCATCCTCCTCCATCCTCCTCCATCCTCCTCCATCCTCCTCCTCCTCCTCCTCCTCCGCCTCCTCCTCCTCCTCATCCTCGTCCTCCTCCTCCTCCTCCTACTCCTCTCCCTCCTCCTCCTCCTCCTCCTCCTCCCCCCCCCATCCCCCATCATTTCACCCTGATCCCCCCCGTCCCTCCCCTCCGATCCCCCCCCCGTCCTGTCTCTCCTCCCCCGCCTTCCTCCTCCCCCCCCCCCACTCTTCCCTCCCTCACATGAGCTGCGGGGTTGATGAGTCCGGGCGTTGACTGCTTACCAGCATTCGGAGTGCTGTGAGATCGGGGAGGGATATGATAGCGAGCGCGAGACCTATAGGCCTCGCACTCGCTATCATATGCCAGCCATGGTATTCTGCGTTCTGCTACTCGAAAGACGAACAGCTGGAGGTAGGCAGTATATGGTGGGGGTGATGGCGATGATGGTGACGATGATGATGCTGCTGATGATGATGATGAGGGGGAGGAGGAGGAGGAGGAGGAGGAGGAGGAGGGGGAGGACGTGGAGGAGATTGATCGATGCACGGAGGAGCAGCATCAGCAGAGCGGGATGGGCATACATCGGAATGGGAGTCCACAGGTCGATGAAGAGAAAGATGTGGACAGCCCGCCAGCGCCTCGCTGGAAAAGGAACGTAGTCGACGATGGCCAGCCATCAGGATCAGTGGCACAGGCGGGCCTCAAGATGGCCAGGATGAAGGATCATTTTTTTGCTAAGTCGATGATCGGCTCGGAATCCAAGGAAGTCAAAAAGAGCCACATCAAGAAGGAGAAGAAAAGCAAAAAGGGCAAACGAACTAGAGGACAGGCCGCGCCTGTGGGCAGCCCTGCGGCTGCCAAGGCTGGCAGCGCTGCGGCGACGAAGGCGATGACGGGCAGCCCTGCTGCGATGACGGGCAGCCCTGCGACTGCCAAGGCTGGCAGCGCTGCGGCGCCCAAGGCGATGACGGGCAGCCCTGCGACCGCCAAGGCTGGCAGCGCTGCGGCGGCTACGACGGGCAGCCCTGCTGTCAAGAAGAGGCCCGCGGCGGCGCCGCTGGCTGCCGCGCAGAAGAGGCCAGCCGCAGCGCCCAGGGCCGAGGAGCCAGAGGCCGAGGAGCCACAGGTCGAGGAGCCAGAGGCCGAGGAGCCAGAGGCCGAGGAGCCAGAGGCCGAGGAGCCAGAGGCCGATCAGGAGCGGTCGGCCGCCCTCGAGGCGGAGGAGGAGGACTTGGGCCCAGGCCCATCCGACGCCGACGAGGGCTGCGAGGACGATCATGAGGAGGAGGCTGAAGGCGACGCCGACGGCGAGGGAGAGGAGAGCGAGGAGGAGCAGGAGGCGCCCGACCCTGCGGGCGGCGAGGACGGTGGCGATGTGACGATCCACATCGACGATGACGAGGCTGCCCCAGACGGCGAAGAGGAGGCCCCCGCGGCGCAGGTCGACGGCGAGGAGGCTCCCGCGACGCAGGCCGACGGCGCCGAGGAGGCTCCCGCGACGCAGGTCGACTTCGAGGAGGCTCCCGCGACGCAGGTCGGCGGCGAGGAGGGCCCCGCGACGCAGGTCGGCGAGGGCGAGGCTGAGGGGGCCAAGGAGGCTGCGGAGGAGCCCGAGGAGGCGGGGGCCCCGAAGCTGCCCCAGGGTGCGTTTCGGGGCAAGACTTCGGATGGTGGGCCCTGGTTCTTCGTGAAGCTTGCGCGTCGGGAGTCGGAGAAGATCTCGAGCCTCAAGTTCAAGATCATCGGAGGCGGCGATGATGGGACCTGGACCCAGAGGATTCAGGTGTCCGATGCGCCGTGGATGAAAGAGCACGCCGTCGCGACCGAGGACGAGGCAAAGCAGCGCAGCGAGACGCTCATGCAGGACGCCACCCTGCGCTCTCTCTGGGGGGGGAATGTGAAAGGAAAAAAGTGGGGGAGGGAAGGGGGGATACGGAGACAAGGGGGTCGGCAGGAGGGATATAGGAGGAGTGAGTGCAGTAACGCGGGGTGTCCTTAGAAGCATTGGCATCTCTGTTCATATACGTGATGGTGGTGTCTCTCCCCCTCTCCTCCGCGTGCTCCCCCTCCGAGGAGATAGCAGCGAAATTGTGAGAGAGTGGACTGCAAGCTCGAATTGCTCGCTTGGCAGCTGAATGCGCTTATTTTGCTGATCTGCCACTATGAAATACAAGGGGCAACTGGAAATTTGAATGGGGACATACCTCGACATATGCATTAACCTGCATACACGCATATGTATATATATATATGTGTATATGTATATATATATACATATATCTATACACAGATGCATGTATACGTATACACGTACGTACGTGAGTGCAGTTACACGTCCAAGCTGGTCTGCATCTCTCTCCCTCCCCCCCTCTCTCTGTCTGTGTCGTCCTCCCAACCTCGCCCGCCAGGAGGTCATGGCGAAGGTCGTCCGCGAGGGCATCGCGGGTAAGCAGGCGCTCAAGAAGCTCCGCGATGAGATGATCGCAAACATGTGATGGCGACGGCCCCCCACGGGGCGGGCATGCAGGGACGGGGAGTCGGCATCGATCGATTTGCGTCGTCGTCGTCGCCGTCGTTTGTCGTCGTCGTCGGCGTCTGTCGTCGTCGTCGTCGTCGTCGTCGTCGTCGTGATCGTCGTCATCGTCGCCGTCGTTGTCGCCGTCGCGGCCTCGTCGCCGTCGTCGTCGTCGGAGGTGGGATGTAAGAACTGTTCGGTTGAACTGGCCTGTGGGCCGTCGTCGTCGTCGTCGTCGTCGTCGTCGTCGTCTCCATGGAGGTTACGCGCACCCAGCTTTGAGAGTCGATATTGCACGCACGCTATCCTAAACTCGTTGCATTACTTACCCCCTTGGCAATCACGGCGCAGGGATGCATGCAACACATCGTTCGCATACCGCACGCGCAACCCTCAAATATAGAAGCCTCCTTGCACTTACATGCGTTTACGTAGACGTAAACCTACACATACATACATCGGCACAGACATACGCCTACACATAGGCACACCTACACATGAACAGGGATGGTTTGCGAGCGGCTGTTCTTGTATTTGGCGAGATATCTAAAGGGTGCTCTGGTAATCCCACAGGCCGCATCACTCATGTAGTTTTGCTTGTTCATTGCGTCCTCCCCGCTCCCCCTCTGTAGCTGGAATCATCCAGTGAACGTTGGCATCCTCTCCTCTTGAAGGGGAGGCGATCGAGAGCCAGGATGAGTTACTACCTTCGGCCCGCGCGCTGGGTATTTACAGCGGTATACTGCCCGCGCACTCGGGGGGGCGGGGAGGGCCCTCTTGTGCAGATGGAACACAGCTATAGCTGTGTTCGCGAGTGCTGGAGATGTTAGCGTGCGCGCGTGCGCCACCTGTGCACAGGTGACGCACGGTGTCCTGGACATGATGTCGCGAGTTCCAGGGTTCGAGTGTCAGGATTCGAATGCGAGCTCCAGGATTCGAATGCGATGTCGATCGAAGAGACGGATTGTGTATAGAACGGCACTCTTGCACGTGGCGGGGCGCGCCCGTCACCCTTCTCGGTTCAGCGTGGAAGAAATGAGAGCTGAGTTCGTGCGCCATGCGAGGCAGCGTTTGGATGCACGGGGCTTGGATGAGGAGGGCGTCTATATGGGCACCACACTGGTTAGAGGGAGAGTGGCGCGGAGTGAAAATGAGGGAGAGGAGGGAAAGGAGGGGCACAGGGATGGAGGAGCGGGGAGGGAATCAGAGTGACAGAGCAGGGCTGACGTGAGTGTGGGAACGCGTCACTTGTGATGCTTCTTTGTCCAATGCGAGGGCGGTCTGGTGTATAACGGTTCGACGCTCATGTATTGGAGATTCGACAGTCATGTGCTGGTGTATGAAAGTTCGACACTCATGTATTGGAGATTCGACAGTCATGTGCTGCTGTATGAAGAGTCGACATTGATGTATTGGAGGTTCGTCATGCGTTGGAGATGGGGTTGTGCTCAGCCTCTTTACGATCAAGCGGGTTCGAAGTGTTTGCAGACCCCGCCTTAACCTGGACGAGCAGCTGTATCGAGTTAGAGTGACGTGGGGGGGTGGTGCGGGCAGCAGCTCTGGCTAGAGATTTCATGTGCGAATATTCGGATCGAGGGTGGTGCCGAATGCGTTGCATCACAACCCTGGCGAATGTTTGGACCGTGGATGGTGCCGAATGCGTTGCACTAC
The DNA here is from genome assembly GCA_963575745.1 of Prorocentrum cordatum. Lineage (NCBI taxonomy): Eukaryota > Dinophyceae > Prorocentrales > Prorocentraceae > Prorocentrum > Prorocentrum cordatum. The sequence continues at coordinate 1,940,908 of CAUYUJ010003335.1, forward strand.
GCGTGTTCCTTCGTATGCGGAGTTCGATGTTTCGAGTGAGATCAGGGGCGGTGCGAGCATCATCTGCATCGCTGCCCTGGTGATTGTTTGGGTCGAGGTGTCGAATGCGTTGCGCTGCGAATATGCCTTGGCATGTGGAGCACTGTGTTTAAAATGAATATGTATGTAAACGTGTATACACAGACGCCGACGTCTGCAAATGCTACACCTGGATCCACTTGTCTAGGTGCAGTCACACGAACTATATACGCATGCATGCACTAGCTGTGTGCACACAAGCATACATACGTATAAAGCTGTGCGCACAAATGCATGCAGTACACACAAACCTTAGCAGACACACAGACATGCACACATACACGCACGCATAGACGTACATATCCATGCGTAGACACGTGTTCATGTACATGCATACGTACACACGTGCACATACGGCGACCCGTCTGCAGGCCACGGCCAGGGCGACGACGACGACGGCGGCGACGGCGACGACGGCGACGACGACGACGAGACGACGGCGACGACCACGACGAGACTAGGTGTGCGCACACAAACATGCATACGTATAAGCTCTGCACACACGTGCATGCATATGCACTAAGTACGGGTACATATACACATGCAGAAACACATACATGCACACAGACATGCAAGCATATACGTGCACGTCCATGCGTGCACGCATGTTCATGTACATGAACGCATACATGCGCACATGCATACGTGCACGCATACATATGCGCAGCCATACAAGCTACACTCGTGTGTGTATACGTACACACATACACCCATACATACACGCACGAAGTATCTGTACACATGCGTGCACACGTATATAGTAAGTAGACGTTCGTATCTAAGCACGCACTTGTACGTCCCTGCGCACGTGTATATGGCATGTACACATGTACAAATATTCACATTCATAAGCGTATCTCTCTCACCCGCGCTCTCCCCCTCTCTGCTCCCTCTGCTCCCTCGTGCCTCCCCTACCCTCTCTCTCTCTCTCTCTGATCTCGCGTTCGCCCTACCCCCTCTACTCTCGCATCGCGCCACTCCGTCTATTATCCTCCCCCCCCATACTCCCCCTACTCCCTCTGCTCCCCCCTGCCTGCGCCCCCGCCACCTCCTGGCCTTCCCCCGCGCCTGCCCAGCAGGCCTACGCGGGCAACGTGGAGTGCAGCTTGCGGCTGCTGGCTGGCGGACGCGCAGGGGACGCCGCTTTTTTTCTACACAACTACACTCATTACTGGGCACACTGGGCTGGGGAGCGCCCACGCGTTCTTTGGGGGGGGCGGCGTGCCGTCGCCGCCGTCGCCGCGCCATTTGCTGACGACGCATTTCGAAACCCATGGCCCCGCTGTCGCATTTAAGTGCAGCGGGGCCATGGGATCGAAGTGCATCGTCGGCAAGTGATAGCGGTGACGGCGGCGCGTCGGTCGCGCCCCAGAGAACGCGGGGGTGCTTGCGCCAGCCTGCAGTCACTCGGCGTGTCGCATCGTCGCCGCCACTTCGTTCGTCGCGCGTCGCGTCATGTCGTTTCACGTCGTTTCACGTCTTCGTGTCGTTTCACGTCGTTCACGTCGTTTCACGTCGTTCACGTCGTTTCACGTCGTTCACGTCGTTTCGCGTCTTCGCGTCGTTTCACGTCGTTTCACGTCGTTTCACGTCGTTCACGTCGTTTCACGTCGTTTCGCGTCTTCACGTCGTTTCGCGTCGTTCACGTCGTTTCACGTCGTTTCACGTCGTTTCACGTCTTCGCGTCGTTTCACGTCGTTTCGCGTCGTTCACGTCGTTTCGCGTCGTTTCGCGTCGTTTCACGTCTTCGCGTCGTTTCGCGTCTTCGCGTCGTTTCACGTCGTTCACGTCGTTTCACGTCGTTTCACGTCGTCGGTTCACGTCGTTTCGCGTCGTTTCGCGTCGTTTCGCGTCTTCGCGTCGTTTCGCGTCTTCGCGTCGTTTCGCGTCGTTCACGTCGTTTCACGTCGTTCACGTCGTTTCACGTCGTTTCACGTCGTTTCACGTCTTCGCGTCGTTTCACGTCGTTTCGCGTCGTTCACGTCGTTTCACGTCGTTTCACGTCGTTCACGTCGTTTCGCGTCTTCGCGTCGTTTCGCGTCGTTTCGCGTCGTTTCGCGTCTTCGCGTCGTTTCGCGTCTTCGCGTCGTTTCGCGTCGTTTCGCGTCGCGGCGTGTCCCGCTGCCCTTAAGTCCCCCCCCACGCCCCGCCCCCGTCGCGCGCGGGCCGTTCATGCGTTCCGTCGACTGCGCGTGAGCCCACCTGCGCGACGCCGTCGCCATCGCGGGCTTCAGCGCGAATTATGTCGCGCAGAAGTTTTCGCTGACGATCGACTTGCCAACGCCGCGCCCCATCGTAACCGTCGGTCGTTTCATACTCAATCGGATCGCAATGCATGGGCGCATCATGGCGCCGTTAACCCTTCGTGCGCACCCACCGCGTAATAGCAGCCCCCCATGCTCGAAACGCATTCGGATGTTGGCATTTCCGTATTTCCCCGACCACCCAATCCTCCTCGCCACGCGTTCACTCCTTCACACCGATGCCCCCATCGATGGTGCCCAGGCCCTCCAGCAATTTCGGCCCCCCACGCGCGTCGCGGCCCCGAAGGGGACTCCACCTGCAAACCTATTTCGGCGCACCCCTCGCACGTGTCGTGGCCCCTTCGGGAGCTCCACCAAACACCTCGGGTTCGCGGTAACGGCCCCGCACCCAGTATATATACACGTACTTATGAATACAGGTCGGCGCGCCCCCTGTCGTTTCGTGGCCCCGTAGGAAAGCTCCTACTTCCTGCCTGCACTGCGGTATTCACGCTATATTTGACGGGGCCCATGAACAATTCTGTTGGCGTGCATGTGCATGTAGTTACGTGTGCTACACGTATATTGCACACTCTACAAACCAAATATTATTAGATAAATGCATCTGCATATATATATATATGTATATAATGTATATGTATATGTATACGTGCAAGCCACCCTTCAGCTAGGGGGCGTGCGATTCTGCTGGGGGGAGACCCGAGCTCGAGCGAGAGGCCATCCAACGCCCGCGGACTCCGGCTCTGGGCGGACTGACGGCACCCCCTGATCCACCCTTTAATAACGGCACCCATCCACCCGTTTTTTACATACATATATAAACAATGTGTGTATATATATATATAATGTGTGTGCGTGTGTGAATGCACGGGGAGGTGATGGCCCCGAAGAAGCAGAAGAAGAACGGACAGGCCACCATGTTGCCCAATCCCCCATCCCTTCCCGCCCTCGCCATTTCCCCTCCTCACCCCGTTCCCCTCCTCACCCCCCACCCCCCGACGTTCTCTCTTTGCCTCTCCGCATTCCTGCCGCCGAACTGCGGAGCCAGGGAAAGCGCCAGTCGAAGACTGAGCGCGCGGAGAAACGCATGGAGAACAAAGAGCACGAGAACGCGCTGGCTCGCATGCGGTACTCTTGCCAGGGGATGCTGGCGGTTTGCAAGCATGTTGTATATACATATACACATATATATATATGAATATATATATATATATGTATGTATGTATGTATGTATATTACTGTTCTAGATATACACGTGTACGCACATGCTCTTGCGGGTGATGTCTACCACGCCTCTGGCGCAGCGGGAGGTCGGGGAGGTACCACATTTCGCTCAAGAGGCCCGACCTGAAGAAAATCGTGGCCGACGCTTTGCCCGCCACGAAGCGCAAGTGGGTCAAGATGTGGCTGAAGACAGGCCATGTGTATATATATATATGTATATATATAATATAGGTATGTATGTCTACACACCGCTTTAGCAATTTTCGTGTGCATATGTATTTATATATGTGTATGTACATGTGCCCGCCAGTGCTACCGTAAACATCACACTGGTATGACAACAACACGCCAAATATATGGGACAATACAGTATTGCAATTTGGTAGCTCAGCAATCTCATTATATGGGATAACGTCGGCTTGTATTCTGGTGGCATCGCAACAATCCCACTATATGGGATACCGCGTGTCTGCAGTTGCCGAAGCATACACACATACATACACATAGCTGTGCATGCCTATATACAAGCATACATTTATACATATGAACATGCTTGTACACGTGCATGCGTACAGTTAGTTACACACGTGAGTCTGAACATAGATGTACAACACGTGTTGGAAACACACGGACTACAGCACTGCATCCGCCCTCGGCCTTCGTCGCCAAGTCGTGGCTCATGTAGAACGTGTATGTGTCATGCAGAGGCGTGCGTACTTTACATATGCATACGTGTGTTTATGCATTCATTTCTACATGTACATGAACATACCAGCATGCACGTATGTGTATAGAAATATATATGTATATACACACGCATTGGGACACATCACCTCCCCCAGACCAGGAAAGTTCGAGCACATCGAATCCACGAAGATCGAGGAGTCCAGCAACATCAACGAGGGCGGCCTCTACAGCGGGTACGTGACCCACGATGAGATGTTACTCTCGTTTGGCTATTCGCAAGCTCATCCAGACAGCCCGATGTCGCAGAGGCCAGATTTCAGAATTATGGGGAGGACGAGGAAGGAAGCACGGGTGGAAGGATGGAGTACAAGGGACGAAGGAAGAGGGAGGGGACGGGGGAAGGCAGAAGAAAGACAGAGAGAGAGAGAGAGAGAGAATACGAGGGATAGGGGATAGAGTGAGACGACAGCGCATGCTGCGAGGGCGGTGGTGAGGGCCGAGAACACGGTCAAGTGGTGCGAGAAACACAAAGCTACCAAGGCGGGCTGGGACGGTGCCATGTGCTTCACGCCCGCTGGGGACTCCACAATCGATGGAGCGCGAGAGAACCTAGATCAGATGCGGGATTGAGTATGGCCAGGGAGGGAAGGGACGAGGGGTGATGCTACGAGTCGGAGGGGGTGAACAGGAGTGAGGGGACGGCAACGCAAGGCGGGAGGAGGGGAAGGAAGGATCGATGATGACAGCGTGCGGGGCAGGGGAGATTCACCACCAGCATGGTGACATCTTGTACCAGAAGGATGCCATCAACAAGAGCGAGGTGCAGGAGCTTTTGCCCCTCGTTATTTCCGTGCACATATACATACACATGTGCAAGCATCCACATAAACGCACGCACACGCGCACACGCACACACACACATACGCACGCCTACAACATCCACACCTAACAACATACACACCACAAAACACAATGCACACACGAAGCTCACAAACACCTGACCACATACACAACGAAATGTGCGCGCGTGTCCGCCCACACATGCACGCGCGCATGTACGTGCTGGGGTGTCTAGCATCTAACACGCCCCATTCTCGCTCTTCCCTCACCGTTGATATCAACGATCTTCAGCGCGACGCGAAGACGCTGCGCACCGAGCTGAGCACGGGCAAAGAGAAGGTGGACCCGAACGCCGCGTCTGGGTCTGCAGGGCCTCAGGTGAAGGCCCCAAGGGGGGGGGGGGGCGGCAGAGCCAGCATCGATTCTGAAAGTGTCGGCTGTCGGATGGGGCGACGGTGGACGCGACTGCGAACTGACGACGGCGATGGCGAAGATGACGACGAAAGGGTTTGCAAAATCGAACACGAAATGACCGCGACAATGAAGACGACGACGACGACGACGACGACGACGACGACGACGACGACTGCGACGACGGCGATAACGACGACAATATCAACGACGCTGAAGACGGCGACGACGACGGCGGCGACGACGACGGAGGCAGGAGGGTGAGGAACACCTCTCATCTTGGATTTTGCAGGCATGGAAGGCTGTTACTTCTCATATTGGGTTTTGCAGGGCGAGGAACACATCTCATATTGGACGGCGATGGCCACGAGGACGATGAAGGCGAAGATGGCGAGGATGTCGATGATGAGTTGGGCAGGCGGAGTCGAGCAACTACTCCGACTCGTCGTCGTACTCCTACAGTGAGGACATGTCTTCCGATTGCTATTCCTGGCGTGGGGTGAGGCTTCGTTGTGTGTGCCCTCGTCCATCCCATAGTATTGCATCTCCCTTGCACATTCAGACGTTGTTCAGTGTCTGCGTTTGGGGATCTCGCTCGTGCCGTCAGCAAACGACCTAGCGCTTTATTATATCCAGGGTTCCAGAAGAAAGCGTGGATCATGCACGCATCACATACAGAGTTGCAGCACGAAGATAACGCATCACAGCAAAAACACACACAAACAAATAAACACATATAAGCTCCCTCGCGTGCGCACAGGGTTTCACGCATTGGGGTCTATGCACATATAAGGGGCACACACACATGTGCACATCGGGCTCCACGCACGCACAAACACACAAGCACATACAAGTATGCACACACCACACACACACACCTAGGGTAACCCTCATCGGGTTCCATCGGCATGGGGCTCTGTACTTGTTGTTCAAGAGCCTAATGCTCCCCTCGTGACTTCTGTTGGATACGCGTGGCAGCGAGGACGAATCAGAGTCTGTCAAGGACGAGAGCTTGCCAACCTCGTCTGCCGCCACCAAGCTGGGTGAGGCAGCGCACTTGCCGGCCATCCTGTCTGGCTGGAAGGTTTCGGGGCGTCCGGCACTGCGACGAGGGAGAGGAGGGGGGAGGGAGGAGTGGAGGGAGAGGGAGGCAGCAGGCAGGAGGTGCAAATTCACGTGCGGGATTGCAATGAAACGCAGGCGTGTCAATATAGACACACAAGCGTGCCCATCCTAGTCCATTGTCTTTGTATTATATGTTAGTGAAAGGTTTCATTGGCTGGTTGCCATTACACTTTGATTGCACATGCCGATCGTCGGGTGCAGCTGTCTTGCATTGCACCTGTCGTCTGATGCCTCTGGGGCCGCGAACGGGGATGGAGGTGAAAGATATGCCGTGGCTGTCGCCATGGGAGTCGAAGCTGAAGCAGGCGATCGCGGATTTGACCAAGGTGAACAAGGACTTGACGTCCATCGTCCAGGGCTGCAAGTCACGACTTTCTTTTCTACTGCCGCCAAGACGGCATGCAGTGAGCAGAACGACGGAGAGGGAGAGAAAGAGAGAGAGAGAGAGAGAAAAAAAAAAAAGAGAGACGGGTTGGACATGTACAGTGCCAGACATGTTCAGCATTGTTTTTCTCCCGTCACGGCGGGAGGGGCAAACATTTACTTTAAGATTGTGCCGCCGACTTGATGTCTCAGTGATCGGTGTCTTTCTCCTTCTCCCTCTCCCTCCATCTCTCTCCCCACATCTCTCTCTTTCTCTCTGTCTCTGTTCCCTCCGCATGCCGCGTGTTCTGCAATAGTTCGGAGGTCTGGCAGCAGCTTCGAGGACTGCTGCGCTACGATCGAGAAGGCGCAGGCCCTTTACTCTAACATATTGCCCATCCAGCTGAGCGTGGAGGAGGCGAAGAAGAACATGAAGAAGTAGTATTATTTCGGGCAGGGTAGGATTTGCTGCACCACGCACGATCGGATCTTGTTTGCTACCACTTCCCATGAGCATCCGTGATATCCCCGTTCTGCTCTTATTCATCCCTTCTCGGAGTTATTCTCTTCTGGATTGCGCGGTGCAGCAGCGCATCGCTCGAAGTATCGCTTGGGTTTTTTTGGGGGGGCTGCTCACTGCAAGCGACAGTGATCAGAAGCTAGCCCTTCCACGTGGACCGCGTGTGCGGTCCTAGGGCACCGTTGCCGCAGACGTTCGAGTGCGAGGCTGGTGAAACACGGTGCGTTCGGGTGCAAATCGCCAGTGCGAAGCTGCAGGGATGTCGTGGAACTCGTGTCCAGGCTGCACGCTCGTATATGCACGTGTGTCCCGCTGCGCACCATCAGTAAGCATAACATCGGATGCCGAGCATGTTGAGCAACGGATTGTAACGCATCGTGTTAGAGTGTTGCACTGCATTCAATTGTTATCATGTGGTGCCATGGTCACGAGCCCTTGCAATGTTAGCTTCAGTGCTTCGCTTGGTATGCCACTCGATGCTCCCAGGGATGTCTCCTGTGTGATCGTTCGTTTCTCGAGGCGCCGCCCTGACGTAGCCTCGGCTCAAGGCCGCCAGCATCGCCCCCCCCCCCCCCCCCCCCCCCCCCCCCCCCCCAGTTTCACCCCCGACAGTGCGTTCTTGCATCGTACCCCGATGGCGTCCAGAGAAGCTGCTGCAGAATTACTTGCGGGTGGAATCGAGTCGGGGCTCGGATCTAGCGAGGTGGCTGCATCCTTCCATGCGGGGGGCTCGTCGTGCTCTTCCTCTGCGTTCCCGCGTCAACGGCCGTATGTGGGTGCCGCTCAGCAGAATGATGGTGGCGCTGGGCTTCGATCGTTTCTTTTGTGCAGGTACAAACAGGGTAGGTTGTCTGCAAAGGATGTCTGCGTGACGGCGTGGCATGCGACCCGCGGTGGGTCGCAAGGCGTATCTGATTTAGCTTTGCCTGAGGAGTGCACGCATCACACGGAGCACTTGCGCGATGCCATAGGAGCACGGGCCAAGGATACGTTTTTCACCGCCAGGGTGCCGATGTGGAATTCTACAACAGAGGAGCGCGAATATCGAGATTTTCCTTTGAATTTACCTCACGATGAGTTCGCAGCTCAAGTACGCCTGAACCCTCAAGAGTTTGACGTGTCAACGGTACCTGTAGAGAACCTTCCGCTAAATTATGCTTCGCACCCTGCCACAACAAGGGCAGGGACTAAGTCTGTGCCACTCGGGTATTTCTCCGACGCAGTGCCCCATACCAAGACTGACGGCTTTTTCGCACACTACTGGAGCAACACGCTCACAGGGCGTCGGTACCTCATCGCGTCCCTGCGGAAATCGGACCTGTGCAAGTGCGGGTGCCGAGGGCTCTGCACATTGATGACTGTCGCTCGGATTATTTGTTGGAGCTTCAACGCTTTAGCGAAAGGTAGGTACCCCTCGGCAGATCACAATGGTGAGCCGCTCGTGAATGAGCTTCGCTTCAACTCACGGGATTTTCCTTTGACGGATTCTGGACACTGCGGTGCGCTCTGTGAATACAGGGCGGACCTCTTGGAGATGATAGACTCATTGGGCTTTACCCGATGGAATAGCGTCCTGCACCCATGCTTCTGCTGCACGGTCAAGCGAAACAGCCTCTTCGACTTCCCTTTGCAAATGAACCAGTGCAAGTGGAAAACACGCGACTCGTCTCTCTACAGCAAGGCTCTTTTGAAGTCACTGACACAGCGTACTATTGATGACCCAGACCAATTGCGTCGACTTTTGGCGTCCATGGCTTTTGATGACGACTACTTTGGATTCGCTCTTTTTGAAGATTTTCCTGAGCTATCGCTGTTCAGGGGGCACAGGTTAATCGAGGACGC
>CAUYUJ010003335.1:1955261-1975261 GCA_963575745.1 Prorocentrum cordatum
TATCAGTAGCGTGCTCCGTATGGGGGGCGGTTGAGCTTGGAGCCGCTGGCCCCAGGGGGCTTTTTAAGGCTCCCGCCCACTCCGCACTCCGCCGCTGGCCTTATGAGACTTTAAGGCTTCCGACCCCTCGCTGGCCCTATGGGGCTTTAGGGCTTCCGCCCCCTCCGCCCCCCGCCGCTGGCCCAATGGGGCTTTGGGGCTTCCGCCCTTTCCGCCCCCGCGCTGGCCCTATGGGGCTTTAGGGCTTCCGCCCCCTCCGCCCCCCGCCGCTGGCCCTAGTGGGGCTTTAGGGCTTCCGCCCCTTGCCACCCCCTCGCTGGCCCAAGTGGGCTTCAGGCTTCTGCCCCCTCCGCCCCCTCGCTGGCCCCATGGGGCGTTCGGGCTTCCGCCCCCTCCGCCCCCCGCTGCTGGCCCTAGGGGGCTTTATATAGGGCTTCCGCCCCCCCGCCGTTGGCGCGCAGTGGAGCAGATATTGCCTATTGCGCAATTGTACACATCAAGTCCCGAGGCATAATGCATTGAGCTTTTATATATATATATATGTATATATATATATATATATGTTGCCAGGGCGTTGCTGGCTTTTTGTTTTCTGATGTTGCGTGAGGTTTTTGGCGCTCGGTATGTTATTAGTTTCTGAGAAGCTGTTTTTAATGTTTTGCGTTTCGACTTGAGGTCTTTAGTTGTTTGGGGGCTTTGGGTTTTTGTTTCTTGCAGCTCTTGGCTAGCAAAGGAGCCGCTTAATGAATGTGACATGTGCTATCTGTCTGGCGCGGGCGCCACCGCGCGCTTGCAGACGCCCGGGAAGGGTCTTTGGGCGCTGTGCTATTTTTGGGTCGGGGCCCGTGAGGGGTCTTGGGGCGCTCTGGGGCCGTCTTGGGGCGCTCTTGGGGCCGCCTTGTAGCCTTGTGGAGCCATCAATGTGTACTATATATATAAAGCCATGCCATAGGTCGGGGCCCTGGCGGGGTCTTGGGCCGCTCTGGGGCAGTTTTGACGCCGTGTCTTTTGCATGGTTGAGGCCGTCCTGGGGCTCTCTTGTCCAGAGGTCCGGGCAACGAGCTGCTCGAGAAGAAGATTGCTTCGGTGACCATGGGTACTTCGAAGGTTACGTCCAGGGAAGAGAGCATGAGTTTGAATGGAATTGTCCAGACAGCAAAAACGCTGGTAGCCCAGATGAACGAAGCGGCCGCTCGCAAGCAGCTCGAGATTGACGCGGCGAACAGAGAGACCGCGCTTGCCGTTATCGCTGGGCGCCTTACTCCAGCCGAGGGGCTGGCACAGCGACTGCCAGATGCCCCCAAAGCCAATCTGAAGCCCAACTTAACCTGGGCGCGCCGATGGAAACAACAGTGGGGCTGGACTAACCACGCCATCAACACAGCTGGTACATACTTGAAGTACGACGACCCAGAGTGCATTCGTTCTCGGGAGCGCTTCGCGTATCGCTGTGCTGAACACAACGTCCCATTGGGGCTGGTGCTGAATTTCGACCACGTGTGGAAATGCGCCTACAGGCCCAGGAAGAGAGCCTTCCGGAAGCAGCGACATCTCCTGGGCCATCAAGTGCAACCCGGGAGGTCAGCGGCCCAACGCCGCGCACTCATGACTACGCCCGCGACTCATGCAGTGAAGAAGCGAAGAGTGCGTGGTGCCGAATGCACGCGTGTGGATGCAATCAGAAACTGGCGCAAATCAATGACCGTCGTCACGTCGACGTGGGGGAACGGAACAAAGGGGCCTCTGGCATTTTGCTGCCCAGATGGAGTGCTAAGCCGTGAGTTTCGTGATAGTTTCAACGCGGCCAACCAGGGCACATTCTACATCATGTGCAGTGGCACGCCGTCCCACTTCACCAATGCCGAGACCAACTTGGAGTTGTTCGAGAAGTTGTATACGCCAGCATGCAAACTTCAACGGGCGAAACTTGGACTGACCCTTGCAGATACGGGCCTGATCATCTGCGACGCGTGCCCTTCGGTACATTCCACAGGCGCGCGGGTGGGGAAGTCGCGGATGTGCTATCTGGAAGCGCGGCCCCCAGAAAGCCCCCACGAGGCAACCTCAATGGGGCCTATATACGAGGGCCCCGAGAAGGCCAGGGTTAGCCGTGCAGGCCCACAGCAGCCCCACGTGGGGGCCCTTGGAGGGGGGCAGGACAGATATCACATCGTTTCCCATCCCATGTCCAGGCCACGGCGAGCAGTTCCGCAGGGCCAAGTGGGCCTCTGAAGTCAACGTGGTCCTGCCCGTCAAGGAGGCTGGCGGCTGGTCTGCAGAATGCCAAATGTGTGATAAAATACACGGCTTCTTCAGAGCAAAATGTGATACAAGCACAGACTCCTTGCTGGGGTTTTCTGGAAATGCCTTTTATCGGACAGATTATCACAACTTGTGGTTGAACAGCAGTGGGATCGCCAATACAACGGTGTCCAGCATGGATGCCTTGGCCGCGTGCGCAGCAGCTTGGGAGGCTATGCCGACTTGCTTGTTCCAATGGGCGTGGATATCGACTGGGTTCGTCTCCAAGGAGGCCATGGCTGCAGAAACTGGTCTGACTGTGGAGCAGGTGGGCCGCGCGGTTGAGGAGGGCGCTGCACAGAGCAAGGCGCGGGACTCCATCGCTGCCGATTCCGAATCGCGCTGGCCTTTTTCCCGGGACACTATGGATGACATCCTTGGGTCCATCCAGCCTGGAGAGGTTCGATACTTCTGGCAACTGCTCACGGACGCGGAGAAGCCAGACCAGCACGCGTCGTGGGTCAACATGCCAGTGATGATGGCCACAGCCGTGGAAAGGACCTTGGCACAATACATGTACGAGAAGCGGGCACTTGAATCTGGGGTAGCAAATGAAGTTATGGACTGTGTGGAGAAACTAGATAAGTTTCTTAAGGTTGGTCCTCGGCTTGTCCTGTTGAACATGACGACAGGCAAATCGCCCAGTGCACATTGGCTCAAACATAATACCGCTTATGGGCCAGATGGGGGGCTTCAGCTGCGACTCAAACCCATGAAGGATGGCCGTGCAGGGAGGCTCAAGGACATTGCAGCCTTCCACCTGGATGGCGAAAATATGACTGTGCAGCTTATTGGCGCGGTACATCCTCAACGTATTCGGTGCCTCAAACTTACCTACAATGATCACGCGCGGGTTCCTGAACACGTTGACGCGCCTTCTCTGGCGGCGCTCTTGGCGGACTACGCCGAGGCCGAAGACGTCGAGATGGGCGAGGCGACCGACGTCGGGACGGACATGGAGACGAGCGAGGACGCCGACGAGTTGGCGGACCTGTGCGGTTTTCAGCCAAACCGTTATATAGGGGGTGAGGTCGACCCAAAGGGGCGGACACGACGTCCCCAGTCCCCACCCCCGCACCGATGTGCTATCTGGTTGGCGCGGGGTTCTCGGGGCCTCCTGGGGCGCAGCAGCGCTCCGAGAAGGGGCCCCACCTTCATGTGACGCAAAAACGCTCCGAGAACGCCTGCGGGTGACCCAGAGGCGCTCCGGGGGCTTCCTGGGGGCACCTGGGCGCTCCTTGGGACCTGTTGGAGCCGTGCGTGTGTGTAAATATATATATATATATATATATATATATATATAGATGTGTATATAGATTCGGTTCGCGTTCCCCTGCGTGAGCCCCTCTTGAGGCAGTTTTGGGTCTCCCTTGGGCCGTCTTGGGCGCATTCTCTGGTTGGGTCTCTCCATGGCGAGTTGCAGTTTCTCAGTAAGGTATTTACCAGTGAGGTATGTATGTATATTTATATATATACATGTATATATATACATATATATATATATATATAGATATCCAGGGTTGTCTTGGGGCCCCTGGGGCGGTCTTGGCTTCCTTGTGGGGCCGTGGGTGTGCTATCTTTTTGTGCTCCTGAGGAGGCCGCTGGGGCTGCCCTCGAGACGCACGGGCACCTGGGCCAGGAGCCCGGTAGCAGCAGCGAGGGCGCCGCCGACTCCGATGACAACAGTTTTCTGGTCATTGCACCCCTTCTCCGATGTCCTCCCTCCATCCTCCTCCCTCCTCCTGCCCTGGTCCCTCACCGGTTCCCCTCCTCCTCCTCGGCCTCCTCCTCCCCCTCCTTCCTCCTCCCTCCTCCTGCCCTGGTCCCTCACCGTTTCCTCTCCTCCTCCTCGGCCTCCTCCCCCCCCCTCCTCCCCCCCGCTCCTCCTCCTCCTCCTCCGCCCCATCCTCCTTCTCATCCTCTTCCCCTTCTTCGAGGGGTGCGGCGGCGACGCGGACGACGCCCTCGTGGACTTCGTCCTGGCTTCGGACACAGCCGAGGTTGACCCCGCGGCGTTCCCGCCCGTGGAGGGGATCAGGCTCTGCAAGCGAAAGACATCCATCCAGTGCTGGTACCCTGGTGCACATGCGCCAGCGTCTACGTGGTGGCGGTGGGTCGGCCCCGCCTCGGGGCACACGGTGGCGTCGTTCGAGGAAGCCGTTGCGCGCTGCGCCAGCTGGTGCTGGGAGTGGCATGCCAAGCTCGCCGCCGGCGGCGGCACCGCGACCCCGTAGGTAGAATTCGGTGCGTTTGCAGCTGCTAGGAAAGGGGTGCGCGAGCGACTGCTAGGGGTTCGCTGCTCGCGCTGGCCTCCTCTGTTCTGTCCTGTTCAGCTGTCTGCAGCAAGTCCTGCCACCGTGCCAGCCCAGCACTTTTCGTGTTTCGAGACGTTTCAAAATTGCCATGGCGATGCCGATTGCGGCGCGGGCGATGACGATTGCGATGGCGACGCCTGCGATGCCGAATATTGCAATGCCCCCCCCCCCCCCTCCCTCTCTCACCCCCGGCGCCCGCATGTGCTATCTGCCTGGCGGGGGGCATATTGGGCCGTAGCGGGGCCATCCTGGCCCCCTAGGAGCCATCCGGGTCCATTTTGGAGGCATATGTTTGGGTCATCTTGGCAGCCCCGTGGCTCCACAGGGCCGCCCGCGCGCCCCGGGAGGGTGGGGGCGCGCAGAAACCTTGCCAGACAGCACGTGGGATTCTGACACTCGGCCCCGCCTCGGGGCACACGGTGGCGTCGTTCGAGGAAGCCGTTGCGCGCTGCGCCAGCTGGTGCTGGGAGTGGCATGCCAAGCTCGCCGCCGGCGGCGGCACCGCGACCCCGTAGGTAGAATTCGGTGCGTTTGCAGCTGCTAGGAAAGGGGTGCGCGAGCGACTGCTAGGGGTTCGCTGCTCGCGCTGGCCTCCTCTGTTCTGTCCTGTTCAGCTGTCTGCAGCAAGTCCTGCCACCGTGCCAGCCTAGCACTTTTCGTGTTTCGAGACGTTTCAAAATTGCGATGGCGATGCCGATTGCGGCGCGGGCGATGACGATTGCGATGGCGACGCCTGCGATGCCGAATATTGCAATGCCCCCCCCCCCCCTCCCTCTCTCACCCCCGGCGCCCGCATGTGCTATCTGCCTGGCGGGGGGCATGTTGGGCCGTAGCGGTGCCATCCTGGCCCCCTAGGAGCCATCCGGGTCCATTTTGGAGGCATATGTTTGGGTCATCTTGGCAGCCCCGTGGCTCCACAGGGCCGCCCGCGCGCCCCGGGAGGGTGGGGGCGCGCAGAAACCTTGCCAGACAGCACGTGGGATTCTGACACGCCTCGACGCGCGAGGAGACGTGCCCGTCAGGGGTACAGGCCTCTGTGATGACAGCTCTCTTCTTCAACGCTGCGACGGGGCGCGGCTCGACGTCGGGGGCCCGAACAAACCTTCATCCACCCACTCCTCCTCGTCCCTCGTCCTGTACCTAATAAGCGCCCCTGCCCTCCTCCCCAAATCTCCTTATCCCTCCGCCCCCCCCTTCCATGCTCGCCCCCTCCCCGTTGTCGGCGCCGCTCCTGGGCCCAAGGGGGCCCAGGAGGGCCCAGGCTTGTGCTATCTGTCTGGCCCGCTCCCCTCCTCCTCCTCCTCCTCCTCCTCCTCCTCCTCCTCCTCCTCCTCCGCCGCGGTTGCGAGGGTGCCCCGAGCGGCGGCGCTGTGGTTGCGAGGATGTCCCGAGCGGCGGCTCCGCGATTGCGAAGATGTCTCGAGCGGCGGCGCCGCGGTTGCGAGGATGTCTCAAGCGGCGGCGCCGCGATTGTGAGGACGTATCGAGCGGCGGCGCCGCGGTTGCGAGGATGTCTCGAGCGGCGGCTTGCGAGGATGTCTCGAGCGGCGGCGCCGCGGTTGTGGGGATGTCTCGAGCGGCGGCGCCGCGATTGTGAGGATGTCTCGAGCGGCGGCGCCATGCCTTCCCCCCGCCTTGCCTCCTGTTGAGCGCGTGCCATTTGAAGGTTCCCCTCTGTGCTGTCCCTATGGACTGTCCCCGGGTGCGGACGCTTGCGCTTTTTGATATGCGCCGGTTCGGGGGTGTGGGGGTCGCGCGGTGCCGTGTGTCTTGGTCGGTGTTTGGTGCCATATATATATATACTACACTCGCATGCCTCAGGGGCGCAAGCTGTTGGAGGGCTCCAATTCCCAATCGGATTATGTACTATATAGCTTGAAGTACAGACCCCATAGGAAAGGGAGCTCCCGCCTGAGACGTCCTTGTAATCCACTCACGAGCGAGGCACCCGCTCGAGACACCCCGAATGCGTGGCGGCCTACTCAAGCCTCGAACACGTGTGTGTATACATAAGCGTTTGAGCTCGCACCGGTGCGTTCGCGACGGAACCGACGCCCACGCCCTTCCTGCCTCTTCCCGAACGCACGACCCATGCCACGCGCGCCAGCGGCGGCTGCTGACATGGGCGCGCGCGTGACTGGCACGGTGCTGTGGTTCAACATCGAGAAGGGCTTCGGCCACATCGTCCCGGATGCCGACGCCTCGCAGCGCGTCTTCGCCCGCGAGAACTGCGTGATCGGCAACGTGCTGCGCGCGGGAGACCACGTCACCTATGCGATCTTCACTCTAGGCAACGTGGCTGTCGACATCACAGGTGGAACGAGTTCTTCCTCCACTCGTGAGGCCTGCACGCCGCCTCGCTCGGAAGCACGCTGTGTCACGCCGCGTGCCCCGCGCAAACGAGCGCGCAATGACGCCGCGTAACACACACACACATATATAGATATAATCGCTTCGCTCATTCCGCCGGCCGTCGAGCGCTCTATGGGGCCTCTTTGGAGCCTCTTGGGGGCCTCTTTGGGGCCTCCTAGGGGCCTCTTGGGGGCCTCTTGGGGGTCTCTTGGGGCTCATTGGCGGCGTCTTGGGCCCCCCTTAGGCCTCTTGGGTGGCTCTTGGGGGCCTCTTGGGGCGGGGTAGTCGAGTACACCCCCCTCGAAGGCCGCGATCCTCGTGAGGGGTGTCGAAAAAAGGCCTTCAAAGCCATCTCTGATCCGACTCTGCCGGGGATCGCCCGGGGACGCCTGCGATGCCGAATCTTGCAATGCCCCCTCTCTCACCCCCGGCACCCGCATGTGCTATCTGCCTGGCGGGGGCATATTGGGCCGTAGCGGGGCCATCATGGCCCCCTAGGAGCCATCTGGGTCCATTTTGGAGACATATGTTTGGGTCATCTTGGCAGCCCCGTGGCTCCACAGGGCCGCCCGCGCGCCCCGGGGGGGTGGGGGCGCGCAGAAACCCGCCAGACAGCGCGTGGGATTCTGACACGCCTCGACGCGCGAGGAGACGTGCCCGTCAGGGTTACAGGCCTCTGCGATGCGGCCTTCGTGCACAGGCGGGCCCATATAGCTTTTTGACGCTGCGACGGGGCGCGGCTCGACGTCGGGGGCCCGAACAAACCTTCATCCACCCACTCCTCCTCGTCCCTCGTCCTGTACCTAATAAGCGCCCCTGCCCTCCTCCCCAAATCTCCTTATCCCTCCGCCCCCCCTTCCATGCTCGCCCCCTCCCCGTTGTTGGCGCCGCTCCTGGGCCCGAGGGGGCCCAGGAGGGCCCAGGCTTGTGCTATCTGTCTGGCCCGCTCCCCTCCTCCTCCTCCTCCTCCTCCTCCTCCTCCTCCTCCTCCTCCTCCCCCCCTCCTCCACCTCCTCCTCCTCCTCCTCTCCTCCTCTTCCTCCTCTCTCTCCTCCTCCTCCTCCTCCTCCTCCTCCTCCTCCTCCTCCTCCTCCTCCTCCTCCTCCTCCTCCTCCTCCTCCTCGCCCTCATCCACGCCGGTTGTGAGGATGTCCCGAGCGTCGGCGCCGCGGTTGCGAGGATGCCCCGAGCGGCGGCGCCGCGGTTGCGAGGATGTCCCGAGCGGCGGCTCCGCGATTGCGAAGATGTTTCGAGCGGCGGCGCCGCGGTTGCGAGGATACATCGAGCGGCGGCGCCGCGGCTGCGAGGATGTCTCGAGCGGCGGCGCCGCGATTGTGAGGATGTCTCGAGCGGCGGCGCCGTGGTCGTGAGGGTGTCTCGAGCGGCGGCGCCGCGGTTGCGCGGATGCCCCGAGCGGCGGCGCCGCGGTTGCGAGGATGCCCCGAGCGGCGGCGCCATCCCGCCCCCCCGCCTCCCCCCCCCCCCAGGGCAGTGTGCTATCTGCCTGGTGCGCGCCCCTGGGGAGGCCGCGGCGCCGTGGTCGTGGGGATGTCTCGAGCGGCGGCGCTGCCGTTGCGAGGATGCGTCGAACGGCGGCGCAGCGGTTGCGGGCGCCTCTCCTGGGCCCAAGGGGGCCCAGGAGGGCCCAGGCGTGTGCTATCTGTCTGGCCCGCTTCCCTCCTCCTCCTCCTCCACCTCCTCCTCCTCCTCTTCCTCCTCCTCTTTCTCCTCTCTCTCCCCCTCCTCCTCCTCCTCCTCCTCCTCCTCCTCCTCCTCCTCCTCCTCCTCCTCCTCCTCCTCATCGCCTTCATCCACGCCGGTTGTGAGGATGTCCCGAGCGGCGGCGCCGCGGTTGCGAGGATGCCCCGAGCGGCGGCGCTGCGGTTGGAAGGATGTCCCGAGCGGCGGCTCCGCGATTGCGAAGATGTTTCGAGCGGCGGCGCCGCGGTTGCGAGGATGCATCGAGCGGCGGCGCCGCGGCTGCGAGGATGTCTCGAGCGGCGGCGCCGCGATTGTGAGGATGTCTCGAGCGGCGGCGCCGCGGTTGCGAGGATGTCTCGAGCGGCGGCGCCATGCCTTCCCCCCGCCTTGCCTCCTCTTGAGCGCGTGCCATCTGAAGTTTCATCTCTGTGCTGTCCCTCTGGACTGTCCTCGGGTGAGGACACGCGCTCTATCTGATATGCACAGGTTCGGGGGTCTGGGGGTCATGCGGTGCCATGTGTCCTGTCTGTTTTGTGCACCATGAGTTCGTTTGTTAATATATGCTTCTTTCGCGCGTCGTCGTCATCGTCGCCGTCGTTGTCGTCGTCGTCAGTGGTGGGGCTACCTGAAGGGCGTGATTCGCGTCTGGTGGTGATGTTTTAGCGATTCGGTGCTTTCTTGGGGCTGTCCTGGGAGTCGTTCGTGGCGTCTTTGGGGCCTTTTGGGCAGTGTGGCGCCCTGGAGGGGGCCTCTGGGACCGTCTTGGGGAGAGCTTTGGTCCTTCTGACGCTGTTGTGGAGCGCCAGCAGGCCGAAATGGCGGAACACAGCAGAAACAACCAACAACTAACGGTAAACAAATGTGGTTTGTGTTTAAGGGGCTCGTGGAACCTCTTGGAGCGTCTGCTGGGTGGCGTTCTGGGCTGTCGGGAAGCTTGTGTGGAGCGCCTTGGGAGCGTGGCGGGCCATCTGGAGGCGAGAAGGAGGTGGAGGAGGAGAAGGAGGATGAGGACGAGGAGGAGGAGGAAGAGGAAAAGGAGGTGTAGGAGGAGGACGCGGAGGAGGAGGGAGGAGGAGGAGGAGGAGGAGGAGGAGAGGAGGGAGGAGGGGAGGAGGAGAAATAGTAGTAGGAGGAGGAATAATAGGAAGGAGGAGGAAGAGGAGGAGGGAGGCCGGAGCAGGGAGGAGGGAGCAGGGAGGAGGGGAGGAGGAAAACAGGAGGAGGCGGAGGAGGAGGTTGAGGAGGAGGAGAAGTAGGAGAAGCGGAGGACGGAGGAGGAGGAGGAGGAGGAGGAGGAGGAGGAGGAGGAATGGCGGAGGAGGAAGAGGAGGAAGGAGGACGGAGCAGGGAGGAGGGAGGAGGAGGCGGAGAAGGAGGAGGAGGAGGAGGAGGAGGAGGAGGAGTTGAAGGAGGAGGAGGAGGAGGTAAATCAGCGCGCTGGAAGGAGGACCGGGAGGAAGAGAGGGAGTGAGAGGACGAGGTGGATATAAGACCCAAGAAAAGGAGTGTGGGGGGGGCCAGGGCAGAAGCAGTGGGCCGGGGGCGGGTTGCGAAAGAAGAGGGTTTGGCACCAGGACGCCGCCCTCATGGACGTCGGCATGGACAGTCTCTCGGCAGTGTCCTTCCGCAATGGCGTCCAGCAGAGGAGCTCTGTTCTGCACCCCCGCTGTTGCGCTGCCCCCCCTCTCCAGGACGAGGCGGAGGACGGAATATGTAGAGGACGAGGCGGAAGGGGGGGGGGAAATGAGGGTTACCCACCCACCCCCTACCACTTCCGCCCGTCGAACTTCAGAGGGGTCGTCATCCTGCTCCTCCCTCTCCTCCTTCCTGTGTTTTCTGCTGCCCAGCGCACTTACATGTTTAACAGCACCGACGGAGCCCAGGCACAGGACGACACGACAAACGACCCGCTGACGACTGACGAACGACAGGAGGCGGCGCGGGGGAGGGGTGGGGAAAGGAAGGGGGGCGGACGGCCCTCGGGCGCCCGGTCCCGACGCGGCCCTGCTCAGACCCAGGCGTCGCGGCGGCGCGCCACGCGCCAGGCCAGCTCGCGCGGCCCCCGCCACGTCGGCGTCCCAACCGCCGCCGAGTCGGCCTCCACTGCAGGAGCGCGGTACGTTCAGGACATAGTTGTAAACATATACTGTCTGCAACCAACGGTACACATGACGCAAGTAGGATTTCATGTTTCATGGTTGAACACAGTCAGATTTGAGCCCGCAGAAGTACTCACCATTTGGGCTATAACCCGCCTCTGATTCATCGCGGACCCATGATTTTGTCGCAATGTATCTTTGTTCACAACGTAAAAAAGGGAACTTAACTCTAAAACGCAGCCGGCCGACCTACGTATGATCAGCCCGAAAGGCGAGCAGTCAAGCACGCGCTTCGAATCAATGCAAACAACAGAACACATGATATCAGAGCCAACGCCCATGTGCGGCCGCCTTGCGCTACTGGATTTTGCGCGACGTCGACAATCGGTGCAAGTTTATGCAGGGGGAGGGGCGCAGGCGCTGGTGCGCGGGCCGTCTTGGATGCTTGGAGAACGAGGAGGGCAATTAGCCTGGCGAAGGACCCAACCATACGCAATTGTGGATACAGCAATTGCGAATACCATCTTCGCCCGCACTCCCTATGTAGTTACATCTTCCCGCCGGAACCCGACATGCTCAAGGACACGTTTGTGGCCGTCTTCGCGGGCGCCGACGACCACGAGGACGGCGCCCCCTTGACCCAAGGGCAGAAGCAGGAAAGGGTTCTGAGAGCCATGAGGGAGACTGCCATTGGCGCCTTCGGTGGAGCTCCTATGGGGCCACGACCCTCATGAGGGGTGTGCCGAAATGGCCCGTGGCCGCCATGCGAACGCTGCCATTGGGGGCCTTCGGTGGAGCTCCCCATGGGGCGACGATCCTCGTGAGGGGTGTGCCGAAATGGCCCGAGGCCGCCATGCGAACCCTGCCACTGGGGCCTTCGATGGGGCTCCCTGCGGGGCCACGATCCTTGTGAGGGGTGTACCTAAATGGCCCAGGGCCGCCATGCGAACGGTGCCACTGGGGCCGTCGGTGGAGCTCCTTTATGGGGCCACGATCCTCGTGATGGGTGTGCCGAAATGGCCCGTGGCCGCCATGCGAACGCTGCCGCTGGGGCCTTCGGTGGAGCTCCCTGTGGGGCCACGATCCTCGTGAGGGGTGTGCCGAAATGGCCCGGGGCCGCCATGCGAACGCTGCCACTGGAGCCTTCGGTGGAGCTCCCTATGGGGCCACGATCCTAGTGAGGGGTGTGCCGAAATGGCCCGGGGCCGCCATGCGAACGCTGCCGCTGGCGCCTTCGGTGGAGCCCCCTACGGGGCCACGATCCTCGTGAGGGGTGCGCCGACGTGGGGCGGGGCCGCCTTGCGAACGCTGCCACTGGGGCCTTCGGTGGAGCTCCCTGTGGGGCCACGATCCACGTGAGGGGTGCGCCAAAATGTGGCGGGGCCCACATGCGAAGGCAGCCACTGGGGCCTCGGTGGAGCTCCCTATGGGGCCACGATCCTCGCGAGGGGTGTGCCGCGCTGGGGCGGGGCCCACGTGCGAACGCTGCCACTGGAGCCTTCGGTAAAGCTCCTTATGGGGCCACGATCCTCGTGAGGGGTGCGCCGAATTGGGGCGGGGCCGCCATGCGAGCGCTGCCACTGGGGCCTTCGGTGGAGCTCCCTCATGGGGCCACGATCCTCGCGAGGGGTGCGCCAAATCGGGCGGGGCCCACATGCGAACGCAGCCACTGGTGCCTTTGGTGGAGCTCCCTATGGGGCCACGATCCTCGTGATGGGTGTGCCGAAATGGGGCGGGGCCCACGTGCGAACGCTGTCACTGGGGCCTTCGGTGGAGTTCCCTCTGGGGCCACGAAACGCTGCAGCGGGTGGGTGAAACGCAGGGAGGAGGGGGGGGAGGAGGAAATGAGGAGGAGGAGGAGGAGGAGAAACGCGGGGCGACGTCTCTTCAAAACGAGGACCCAACACCACAGGATGGTTGGGAACAAATGACAGTGCGAGTCCCTTCGAGGCCCCCATGGACCCCTCTCGAGGCCACGCTGGGCCCTCTCGAGGCCCCCTCTCGCGGGCTTTTCGGGTCCCTCTTGTGGCCCTCCAGACTCATCGTGCGGGTTCCCAATGCTTCCCCCAATTCCCGCATGGCGACGACGACGACGACGAAGGTCGATGACGACGACGACGGCGACCACGACGACGACGACCCCAGACCTGTCCTGAAACGCGTTCAGTTTTTTTTGGAGACCGAAGCAGCCGTTGATGACGTTCTACTATTGCATCGGACCAGCGAAGATCTCATTCCATACCCCATGCCAAGCGAGCGGCGCAAACAGTTTCTTCGCACATGAACCAAGAACAACACGGTGGAGCACGGCATAAGGCAAGAACAGACCGCGAAGGACTACGTCAATGGCAGAGAGGGCAAGGGCGATACGGGCAAATACCACGTTGCAACGGCCAGTGGTGCGTGTACGAGATTGCCTAGGGACGATGTTTCCCACGAGTCTACGACGGCGCGCGCACGTAGAAATAACAGCCTTCTTCTCAAACAGAAACACATGGACGCGATCGGGGCATTTAGTATCGGCGTAGAAGATAAGCGCGGGCACTGCACCCCGACAGACCTCGGCGAGCCAGCGTCCCATCATCCGACCACAAAACTAGACATCACGCGATGGCGGTAGCATTCGCAGCAGGCGATCAGTTTGCGAGCGGCAATTGCATAGAAGAAGGTTGGGCCAGAGCGGGCGGGGGGGGGCGCAGCAGAGAGAGAGCGAGGAGAGGGGTTTCGAGGCTTGATGGCGGGGGGCGGGGACAATCTGAACGCCGTTTTGCTTTCGAATGCGAACATGAAGGAGTTGGTTATGGGGTGGCGTTGCGTTGTAAGGAATCAGCTTTGACGGGCTCGCCGTGGGTTTGAAGCGTTTTCGCGCGCCGCCGTTTCGGCTCGAGGATGTCGTCGTCGGCCCCGCGCGACCCGCCCGAGGCGAAGCGCGGGGTCGTTGAGATCTAGGGCGCAATGGCATCAGATAGCGTGGGTCGGATCTCGCTGGCGACCGGTTGCAAGGTTTCCGCGCGTGGCCGCCCCGCGATTGATGCAGGCGTGCGTTATCTCGCAGTGCGCGGCCGGGTCGACAAAGTGGGGGCGCCCTGCAGGATGGCCCGCGACTGCGTCGTGCCCCGCGGCGCCAGCGCCGGGCGACGGTGGCCCCGCTCTGTCCTGCCCGCCCCCCGTCGGCCCGGGCCCCCCGCGTCGTTGCGCGAACGGCCGCGCCGCCCGCCTCGGCCGAAGCCAGCGCCGTGGCGTCGCGCCGCCGGCGAAAGTCAAAGTCGGATGTCGGACCCGCCCAGATGCGATCATAATGCAGCTGGAGATCGGGGCCCGCGAACTGTCGGAGATGACCGCCCTGCCGATGGGATCGGATCTCACGACCGCGCGCGGCCCCTGGTCAACTCTTTGCAGATGAAGGTCGAAGATCGCGACCCGTCGGAGATGATCGATTTGCAGATGAGGATCGGCGCTCGCATCCGCACAAAGTTGATACTCCTGCAGATAGCGTTGGTCCGATGCGCTCGGGGACTCCTTGGACGTCGTCGGCGCCGCCCGCGCCGTCGGCTTCGCTCTTCGCCCGCGGCGTCTGGTTCGAGGCCGCGCCGAAGAGCTCGACTGGCGCGGCAGCGGCGGCGGCCCGCCTTGAAGCAGAGGCAGCATATGAGCGCGCCGCGCGCGTCGAGTGCAGGTTTGACGCGAGGGAGAGCGAGACCTTCGCGCTTCGTGGGCGGCGTCGCTGGCGCTAGACGCGCGAGGGCACGCGCGCCCTCGATGCCACGGGAGACGGCGGTCCCGTTTTGGGCGGCGGCCCCCGCGCCCCGTTCACGCGGCAGGCCGCCGGCCCCTCCGGCCCCGCGCTGAGCAAGTGCCTCGCGGAGGAGATCCAGGCTGTCAAGTCCGGTCGCCTGGTCGACGCCGCGCGCGCACGCCCGCCCGCCTCGCCCCCCCAGGGCCGCTTCGCGGACGTCGACGAGGCCGATGAGAGATTCGATCGCCGCGCCGTGGTCCTGGAGGCTACCCTCCGGAATGGCCAGCGGACTACGCGCCCAATCGATGAGATCGAAATGGGCAGGGCCCCGGGGCGCAGCCTGGACCGGGAGCGCAAGGACGTCGAAGAGGACCCGCGAGAGGTCAGCCGACGATTCGCAGGCCATCGAGGCCAAGCAGGCGAAGTTGGAGGCCGAGGTGGGCCGCGGCGACGAGGAGATGCCGACGAAGATCGGGGGGGCCCAGCCCGGAGGAGATCTCCGCTGCGCGCTCGGAAGTGCAGGCGGAGATCGCAGAGGCGGGGGCCTTGGCGAGCGCGAGATTGCGCCGCCATTCTTCGCGGCGAAGCCCTTCGCCGTCCGCAGCGTGGTCAATTATCTCAAGGCAGCGTGGAAATACATCGCAGCGGATGACCCGGTCAAGAAGAACTAGGTCGCCAACTTGCCAGCCGATGCAACAGAGCTGCGCGAGCAAGCGACGGCGACGCGACGCCCGCGCGGGTGCAGGTGATTGCGGAGACCTCCAAGGAGGCATTCTGAGGGTTCCAGCTCGACAATCGTAGACCTCTCCTAGCTCCCGACGACGACTGCGTCGCGCCACGCTCGACGCGCCCGGCCTGGGCGCGGGCAGCCGCGCGCCGAACCCTCTCTAGAGGCACGCGTGCGTTTAGTCAGTTTACAATGGTATGTTGGCCGGCTGGGATCAGCAATCACGTTGGCAGGCGGCTCGCAAGGTTCGGTATTGCTAATCAAATGATCACATCTTCCATTCCCTATCTCTTCCCCCCCGCTCCTCCCCGCTCGCACCCCGCCCCCCCCTCGCCCCTCCTCGCCATCGCTCCTCCTCCTCGCCCCTGTCGTCCTCGTCATCCTCTTTGGCGATCCAGGAGCGGGGGTAATGGGCGCCGCTCTTAGGAAGTCCAGCGGGCGCAGCATGTCAGGGGAAAAAAGACGCCGCAGTGTAAAACATGGCATCGAAGTCGCAATCTCGCTATCGGAGGGGCCAGCGAGCTCGCGGCGGCGCCGAGCGGGATCGAGCAGGGCCGAGAAAAGGATCGAGGCGGATGGAGAGGGGTCGAGGCGGGCCGAGGAGGGGGGGTCGAAAGGGGGGCCGAGGGGGGTCGAGGGAGACCAGGGTGGGCCGAGGGAGAGCGTCGTCTCCGGCGCTGACCCATAGAGTGTTTTTACAACGTCACGCCTTTTCTTCCTCATCCTTATCGCTCCACCTCATCTCCCTCGCCCCCGTTTGCGCGCTTCTCGCCCTCGCGCCCCCCCGCCGACCCCGTCGCCCCCCCGAGCCAGGCACGCCGGCCCATTGGCCGTTTCGGCCGCTGCGACCGCGTAGTATTCGCATGCGTGCCACCAAATAGACGTTGCGATTGAACCGCCGAACAGCCCCGGGAGGGATCGCCGAGTCAACGTCCAGCGTCGCTGGCCAATGCGCGCGTGCAGAGCTGCGTAGATTGACGAGCGCGGCAAGACCCGCGAACTTGAGGAAGCACTTCAAAGATAATCACGCGTTATCTTTCGAAGATGGCACTGCCATCGCAACTGCACTCCACGCCCCGCGCGCAATTTTGCATCATCGAATGGGCTCTTGTCCACTAATTCGCTCACACGTTGGAAGTCACATATATTGATTGGAAGGGGCGCGCGGGCGACGCCGATAGGCTTGCAGATGGCGTCGCCACGGGCAATCCGCTAGCGCCCAATCTCACGCCAAAGCTAGTGATGGTATACTCGACTTGTGCGTAATTTCCCGAATTGCTCCGTTCGAGAATCTGCGGGTGTCTGCGATGCTGTTCCATCCCATGTGCCATTCAATGCAGAATGTTTGGTGGCCATGCGTTGATAGCGAAACGCGCAGTGCGTGAATTTTGCGTTCGCGGAGTCAAATTCAAAGTCGGCGCGCGCCTGCCTCGGGGGCGACGGGGGGGCGGGTGGATCTCGCGACGTGTTTGCTCTAGACAAGGCGGCGCGCGAGTTTTTCTATTCCATTTTAGGCGCTGGAGGATCCAAATTTGCCTAAACACAAGCAACTCATTGGTTACCAGCACCTTGGTGATGATGGGCTCCACTTTCGAAATGCACGATCGGCCCGGCCACGCTCATTCGACCCGCAAACGAACGATGTTCTTCGAATTGGTGGACATGGTGACGGACGCATCTGCGATTCGTTTCGCACGTGGCGGGAAAACGCGCACTGGTAATGCGCGGCAGTTGTCATGTGCGATGACAGCCAACAGGCTTGAAATTCATCGCTGCGTTCTGGCCGTCGGTTGACCCGGCGTCGCACCGGCATTGGAGCAGGCCCGCTTTTGCGCCGCTCTCGGGGCCCCGGTGGCCCTACCCGCGCGCCTTCAGGTCCACCGCCGCGGTAGCTGCCGGCGGCGGCGGCGGCGGGCCCGCGGTCGTTCCCAGCGTCACGGCCTCGCCGCGGTGCTTCCCGAACTGCTCCCTGAACTGCCCCCCGCGCGGCTACGCCCCGCCGCTTACGCTGCCCCTCGTGCTCCAGGGGCGGCCGGCGTTGGCGCCGCCCACGTCGGCGCCCTGGCCGCCGGCGCTCGCGGCACGGTTCCATTGAGCGCCCCCGCCGCCAGGCCGGGAGCGGCGGGCGCTCCGCCCGCGACGGGGGTTCGCCAGAGCTGGATCTGGGAAGGCTGCGGCCCTGGCGGCGTGCTGCCGCGGCCTCCGCCGCCTTCAGCGTCGTGGCGGCCGCCGCGTGGGCCGGCCGCACATCGGCGCGCTGGCGACGTCGCGCACGTGGCCTACGCGACGAGGGAAGTGGCGCGCACAGGAGAGGCATTGCTGGCGGGGCGCCGAATGCGCGGAGCAGTTCCGGATTTCGCGCGGGTTCATGTACACCCGGTGCTAGTGCAGTCGCGAGCGGCGCCCAGTAATTTGGTTCTCGGGAGCTCAACGCCAGTTGCCCCGGAGCTGGCTCTCGCGGGTTTCGCCCGCGCCGTCGCTCTCAGGCAGGGCTGCCGCTGGGAGCTTGCACCAGCCGCGGCTTGCTCGTCGGAGGCACCGCCCACGGGGTCGGCGCCCTCAGAGGACTTACCGGGGCTCGCACGCCACCGGGCGCCGCCACCCGCGGAAGTTGGCCTGCCGGCGTCAGCTGCGTCGCGGCCGGCTTGGGCTGCGGCAAGGCCTTCGAGCGGGGGCGGGCCCACGCCTGGCGATGCCGTCGGTCGGGGACGGTTCATGGCCGCTTTCGCCTGGCCCAGGCATCTCCCAACAACATGGAAGCGACCACCCTGGCGGGAGGTGCGCCGGGGCGCCCGCGTTGTCGCCCGCCCGGCAGGGCCCGCCGAGCATGGCCCGCCCAGGCCGCGCCGCTGTCCCAGCCGCCGAGCCCCGCGCGGCCGAGGGCTGGGTGGCTCTTCGCTGCGCCGCCCAAGTCGTTCAATCCACTTCGAGTTGAAATAGCTGGAGCCAAACTGGCTACGGACTGCCCCGCGCACTCACACAGATGTCATAAGGGGAATGGGTGCATCTGCGCAATATGCACGTGTATATTTACACAGCAGCTACGTATCAAGGTATGATTGCACTTGTTTGTATGTGCGTATGTACATACACATGTGTGTATGCAGATCATGACATGTTCGACGGCTGTGTGTTGATTGTATGAATGGATGTGATCACGGATGTATGTCAGAGAGAGGACACAAAAAACAATTGATCATGAGAGAGAGAGAACGAGAGAGAGAGAGAGAGCGAGAGAGAGAGAGAGGCGAGGTGAGTCACAATGAGGCGGGCGAGCGGTCTTACTTTATCCTTGTGTGCGTAGCTGAAGCGGGCTCCGCGGTGGGGACTGTCCGTGACGTTGTCGGTGTTACCGCGACCCGCCGACGACCCGCTTCGCAAAACAAATGCGCCCGCTGTGGGTTGTCCGTTTCGACAGTATCAGCCAGCCGCGACGGTCCCCAGCCTCTGCAAGGCATTCGTTGCGCCCCCTCAGTGTTACGTATTCGCATTGTGCAGAGGGGTTCTCTTCTCCTGGTAGATGCTTTCGCTCAGACTGCACAGGCCCTGCGCGGTCTTTCTAGGGGCAACCCCTCCTCGGGAGGGCGAGGGGGAGGGATAGTTATGCAGAAAGCTCTGCCGTGCATGACGTCTATCCTCGACCGGCGCCTTCGCGCAAAGGACCGAGCGCCCCGCCAGAAGAGTTGGGGTAAGGGGAAATGCGGCCGAAGGGTTCCATCAACCTCGATCTGCCGCGCAAGGGGTCGACCAGGAATCCGCTGCGACCCGAAACGATGGGGAGGCCCAGCAGCCGAAAAGACAACCACGCGGGCGCCGGAATCGCGCAGAATCGGGCAGGAGGAGAAGGAGCATCACAACGACGACGGCGATGACCGCCCGGCCCCCAGCTTGGGGCTCAAGCTGCCGAGCACGCTCGTGCTCGACCACCCCACCCTGCGCGAGGCTGCGCGGGGCCCCAGCTCCCGCCGCCCGTCGCCGCCGTGCTCGATGTACCGCCATCGCCGCCGTCCTCGCCATCGCCCGTCGTTGTTGCCACCGTCGCTGACGCTGACGCCGTGCCGTCGCCGTTGTGTGTTCCTCATATTCCCTCTCTTCTCCTCCTCCTCCTCGGCCTCCTCCTCCTCGTCGTCCCCCTCCTCTCCTCCTCCCTCGTATCCTCCGTCCTCCTCATCCGATCTACTCCTCCTCCTCCTCCCCCTCCTCCTCTTCGTTCTTCTCGAACTCGAGGGTCGAAGAGTTTTGGTGGACGACTTTTGCTGCCTCGGGGCCTCACGAGCATCCGAAGGCGTCCGGAGACCTCCGAAGGGGCCTCGGATCCTCGGCCGCCTTGGCGCCCCGGCCAGGCCGTCCTCTTGTTGCGTGGCCTCTGTTGGGGCTTCGGGTGGCACCTTCGTCTGGCAGGGGGTGTCACCAGTAGGGCGGTCACCGCCTCCTCGTGGAGATCGAGGAGGGAGGAGAACGGATAATCGATTTGGTTTGAGGCGTTTTTGGGCGCGTGTGGGAGCCCTGGAGGTGTCTAGGGGGGGGGGGGGTCTCCCCGAGGAGGCTGCGAATCCCCTTGGCGGTGACTCCCCCCCCTGGCATTATTTGTTTCGCTGCTATCGCTGGACGCAGTCCGAAGGACTGGACACAGCCCGCGGCGCAGGTCCTTCGATTGATACGCGAGGGATGGGGTCGACAGCCTTTGGGACCGAGAGCGGAGAGCTTTCGAGGTCAAGCGGTCCTCGCCATGGGGGCAGCGGGTCTTGAGGGAGACGGGTCCTGAGGTT
>CAUYUJ010003335.1:1980261-1990261 GCA_963575745.1 Prorocentrum cordatum
ATGTGGCCACGATCCTCGTGAGGGGTGTGCCGAAATGGGGCGGGGCCGCCATGCGAACCCTGCCACTGGGGTATTCGATAGAGTTCCCTATGGGGCAACGATCCTCGTGAGGGGTGTGACGGAATGGCCCGAGGCCGCCATGCAAACCTTGCCACTGGCGCCTGCGGTGAAGTATGGGGCCACGATCCTTGTGAGGGGTGTGCCGAAATGGCCCGAGGCCGCCATGCGAACCCTGCCACTGGCGCCTTCTGTGGAGCTCCCTACGGGGCCACGATCCTCGTGAGGGGTGCGCCGACGTGGGGTGGGGCCGCCATGCGAAGACTGCCATTGGGGCCTTCGATGGAGCCCTATGTGGCCACGATCCTCGTGAGGGGTGTGCCGAAATGGCCCGAGGCCGCCATGCGAACCCTGCCACTGGCGCCTTCTGTGGAGCTCCCTATGGGGCCACGATCCTCGTGAGGGGTGTGCCGAAATGGCCCGAGGCCGCCATGCAAACCCTGCCACTGGCGCCTGCGGTGAAGTATGGGGCCACGATCCTTGTGAGGGGTGTGCCGAAATGGCCCGAGGCCGCCATGCGAACCCTGCCACTGGCGCCTTCTGTGGAGCTCCCTATGAGGCCACGGTCCCCGTGAGGGGTGCGCCGACATGAAGCGGGGACGCCATGAAAACTCTGCCATTGGCACCCTCGGTAGAGCTCCTATGGGGCCACGATCCTTGTGATGGGTGTGCCGAAATGGCCCGAGGCCGCCATGCGAACCCTGCCACTGGGGCCTTCGGTGGAGCTCCCTATGGGGCCACAAAACGTTGTACTGGGTGGGTGAATCGCAGGGTGGAAGGAGGAGGGGGGAGGGGGAGGAGGCAGGAAGGAGGAACGTGGGGACCGTCTCTTCAAAACGAGGACCCAACACCACATGATGGTTGGGAAAAATGGATGGCGGGAAAGATCGGGAGGAGGAGAAGGAGGAGGAGGAGGAGGAGAGCGCATTTTGGGAGTTTCCGGGGGCTATCTTTGGGCCTCCTGGGAACTTCCTGGGAGCTTCTTGGAGGCATCTTGGGGGCCTCCTTGGGCCTCTTGGGGGGCCTTGGGATATTCTTGGGGGCTTCTTTTGCTTGTATGAGGGCGTGTCTGACGCCGTCTGAAGCCGTCTTGGGGGCCTCTCAGGGCCGACTTGGGGCCCTCTTGGAGTGCTCCAGGGCCGTCTTGGAGGCTATCTTGGGCGTCTTGGAGGCCTCTCGGGCCGTCTCGGGGCCCTCTGAGAGGCTTCTTGGGCGGTCTTGGGGCGGTATTCGGGCCTCTTGGGCCATTTTGGGCCGTCGGAAGGCCGAACACCGAAGGAGAATCAATGATTTGGTTTCTTCGGGCCTTGTGAAGGCCCTCTTACTTGGGAGCCTCTTGGGAGCATCTTGGGCCGCCTTGGACCACCTTGAAACCATTTTGGGCCGTCTTGGGTGCATCTTGGGCCGTCTTGAGTGCAACAGGGGGGTCTCTTGGGGCCGTCTTGGCAGTCTTGGAGGCGTCTTGATGGCCATCTTGGGCCATCTTGGCCGTCTTCGAGTCGATCTGGGCAACGTGCATCTTGGCCGTTTCAGATGCGAAATTGGGGAACCTTTTTGGGTGGCGTGCAGGGCCGAAGCCCCAGGTGGAGTTCTCGTGAAACAAATATTTATAAGATTTAGCACGCCAGGACCGTTATGGCAAGCCAACAGGGGGGCGCCGGATATAGTGGCCTTCGGTCCATCTCGTTAACGTGCTTGCGTTGTGGGTCATTGGCCTCCAGGATGTTCGTTGGGAGGGATGTCGTGGGAGACCTTCCAGGTGCCTCGTGGAAGCAAGTTTGATGTCTCTTGGGGGCCGGTCGGAGGCATGTTTTTTTGGCCTCTGATTTGGAGGTTTCAAAGGGCTTCTTCGGGGCATTTTAGGGGCCTCTTAGGGGCCTCTTGGGGCCTTTTGGGGGCCTCTCGGGGCGGAAGGCTCGGACTTTCGGTCGCGTTCCACCTCTTGGGCCCTTCTTTGGGCTGTTTTGGGGCCCTCTTTGGCCGTCTGCGCCTCTTGGGCCGTATTGAAGCCCTCTCAGGCCGTCTTGGGGCCCTCTTTGGGGCTCTTGGGCCTTCTTGGGGCGGTATTGGGGGCCCTGGACCGTCTTGGAGCTTCGGAAGCTAGAACAGTTTGCAACCTGAACCTTCCAAACATTACAAACCCCAGCAAACATAAATGATGTTGGCCTCTCAGGGGCACGGTGGCGGATTTCGCCTCGCGGGCGGCGCCGGCGCAGGCCGGGAGACCCGGCCGCCCAGGCCCCCGTCGGCGTGGCTTCGTCCTCTCCGGTCCCTCCTTTTCGCTGCTGCTCGCCGCTACTTTCTCGCTCGTCCTCGTCAGACAGTGATTGTATCCCCTGGCAAGAACTGGCGTGATCCAGGGGGGGATCAGGAGCGAAAGAAGGACGTACACGTAACATGAATCCATTTTGTTTTCTAGAGTACACATCGCGCGAACGCTCGTATTTTGCGGCTGGCCTCGCGGATTGGGGGACCATGTTCATGTAGGTGGTTGGGCGCGTATGTCCTTTGTGGCTTAGGGGAAG
The DNA here is from genome assembly GCA_963575745.1 of Prorocentrum cordatum. Lineage (NCBI taxonomy): Eukaryota > Dinophyceae > Prorocentrales > Prorocentraceae > Prorocentrum > Prorocentrum cordatum. Next base: position 1,982,844 of record CAUYUJ010003335.1, read on the forward strand.
GGGGGAGAGGGCCGGTCACGTCGCTTGGGGATGCCTGGGATTGGTTCATTTCTCGAAGGTTGATAGACCTCCTACCCTGACACGTCGATTAGCGAATTGGACGTTTTCGGTTCGCGATCGAACGGTCGTCGCGGCCGTCATTTCTGCGGGTCCAGGTCCGTCGGTTTCGGTCCTAGGCCGTTTGCACTAGAGGGTGGTTTACTATGGAGGTTTGTCTAACGCCGAATTCCCAGAGGGAGCGCCAACCTTCCAGCTTTCGAAGAACAATTATCCTGGCGAAGGACCCAACCATATGCAAACGTGAATACCGCAGGGCAGGTGAGACGAAGCAAAAGGAATTCCCAATGCGGCCACGAACCGTGTGAGGGGTGCGCCACACTGGGGCGGGGCCGCCATGCGAACCCTGCCACTGAGGCCTTCGGTGGAGCTCCCTATGTCCCTGCGGGGCCACGAACCGTGTGAGGGGTGCGCCAATATGGGGCGGGGCCGCCATGCGAACCCTGCCACTGGGGCCTTCGGTGGAGCTCCCTATGGGGCCACGAACCGTGTGAGGGGTGCGCCAAAATGAGGCGGGGCCGCCATGCGAACCCTGCCACTGGGGCCTTCGGTGGAGCTCCCTATGGGGCCACGAACCGTGTGAGGGGTGCGCCAAAATGGGGCGGGGCCGCCATGCGAACCCTGCCACTGGGGCCTTCGGTGGAGCTCCCTATGGGGCCACGAACCGTGTGAGGGGTGCGCCAAAAAAATGGAGCTCCCTATGGGGCCACGAACCGTGTGAGGGGTGCGCCAAAATGCGGGGCCGCCATGCGAACCCTGCCACTGGGGCCTTCGGTGGAGCTCCCTATGGGGCCACGAACCGTGTGAGGGGTGCGCCAAAATGGCGGGGCCGCCATGCGAACCCTGCCACTGAGGCCTTCGGTGGAGCTCCCTATGGGGCCACGAACCGTGTGAGGGGTGCGCCAAAATGGGCGGGGCCGCCATGCGAACCCTGCCACTGGGGCCTTCGGTGGAGCTCCCTATGGGGCCACGAACCGTGTGAGGGGTGCGCCAAAATGGGCGGGGCCGCCATGCGAACCCTGCCACTGGGGCCTTCGGTGGAGCTCCCTATGGGGCCACGAACCGTGTGAGGGGTGCGCCAAAATGAGGCGGGGCCGCCATGCGAACCCTGCCACTGGGGCCTTCGGTGGAGCTCCCTATGGGGCCACGAACCGTGTGAGGGGTGCGCCAAAATGAGGCGGGGCCGCCATGCGAACCCTGCCACTGGGGCCTTCGGTGGAGCTCCCTATGGGGCCACGAACCGTGTGAGGGGTGCGCCAAAATGGGGCGGGGCCGCCATGCGAACCCTGCCACTGGGGCCTTCGGTGGAGCTCCCTATGGCGCCACGAACCGTGTGAGGGGTGCGCCAAAATGGGGCGGGGCCGCCATGCGAACCCTGCCACTGGGGCCTTCGGTGGAGCTCCCTATGGGGCCACGAACCGTGTGAGGGGTGCACCAAAATGGGGCGGGGCCGCCATGCGAACCCTGCCACTGGGGCCTTCGGTGGAGCTCCCTATGGCGCCACGAACCGTGTGAGGGGTGCGCCAAAATGGGGCGGGGCCGCCATGCGAACCCTGCCACTGGGGGCTTCGGTGGAGCTCCCTACGGGACAACGAACCGTGTGAGGGGTGTGCCGAAAGCATGCGGAGGGTGATGCTGATGATGACGCCGAATATCATGGTGATGTTGATGATGACGATGATGATGATGACGATGATGATGATGGTGGGAGGAGGGAGGAGGGGGGGAGGAGGAGAGGAGTGAGGACGCGGGCGCTGTCTCTTCAAAACGAGGACCCAACACCACAGGATGGTTGGGAAAAAACGATGTTAGCCTAATTTCTCGGAGGTCCGCGCGGAGTTCTTGGTATGCTCCTGGCGCGCTCCGCGCGGCAGGGTGGGGCGTTTAGCACCGTCCCAGGAAATATTCGGGGACCTCCGAAATTTTCTGTTTATGCCATTTCTTGATCCTCTAAGCTTGACGAGACGAGCATGGAATGCCGAGGCCTCCGTGCTGGAGGAGCTTCGCCCGAGGGTGGCCAGCGTGCCAAGCGTCGGCGCGCCGACGTGGAGCGAATCATCAAATACCTTCACTGGGGAGCGCCGAGGACAGGGCGGCGCGCCACCGTGGAAGCGCCGGGACTGCTGGTCGAGGATCGGGCCACCCCTCGGGGCCCGGCTCGATCCGATTCGATATTGATTCGGGCCCGACTTGGTTCGGTTCGGTTCCAGTGATGTTACGTTGATCTGCTGTTCGATTCCAACCCCTTGAAGGCGGCAGCCCGATCCGACGCGATCTTCGGTAAGGGGAGCTGGTTTCTAATTTGGCCCCGAAGCTCAAAAAACGAACCGGAATTATTGAACCGTGTCTGCCGTAGTTGGTGCCTCTTCGGGTGGCGGCAGTTTTGGTTGGTAAAGTGGGGCGGGGGGGCGTCCCTCAGCACATCACTAAACAGGTCCCGCTAAACTCGGCTACGCGTAAAGGGCGACTCTTCGGCAGAGTGACTTTTGGTGCGGGCTCACAGAGGTTCCCAAAGAATTGGCCTGCGCGCTTGGATTCTGGCCCCTTCAAGCCGCGCGCCAGAGGTCACTCTTGCCTGGTGCCACTTGCGTGAGTTCGATCAACCCTGTCCTGCCAACGCACGACCGACCCGACCGCGCCCGAGCCCGAGCCCAAACTCAAAGCCCAGCCCGAGCCCGAGCTCGCGCCCGAGCCCGAGATCCAGTAAGCCACCGCCCTGCCAAAACCCGACTGCCCCGACGTCCCGAAGCGGTGCCGACGGAGACCGGCACTGGCGAGCAGCAAAGCGCGGGGCGCGGAGCGAGCTGACCGAGCCTCGAGGCCCGTCGCTCGCTGTTCGGGAAGGCCCCCCCCGGCCTCCGCATGGTCGCGGGCGGGGCAGAGTGTTGTTGGTGTGCGGCGCTGGCCGCGGGCCCATCGCAGGGCCGAACGGGATTTTCGGACCCATGCCGATCCGATCGGCAAGCCACCGCATCTCGCGCATCATCTTCGCGCCCTCGTGCCCTTGGGGAAGGGCGGTCGTTCTGGCCCCGACCGCGATACGCGAAACGATTAAGGTCGGGGATAGAACGTTGCGATTGATACATGCGCATGTATGTTTGTATACACATATATACATATATATCTATATATGTGTATGTATACGCACGCACGCACGTGCATGCATTGGTATACGCGTATGAACAGTACGCGTGCAGATGTTCAGGCGACTTCGGTCGACGAGTCGGTAGTTTTCGATTTATTGGGACACTGCACGTACGTATGCGCACGACTGCGCGCGCGTGCGCGTCCAGTTCTCGCCCTCGGTATTATTTGGTGTCTGCTGGGCCCAGCGCCCCCGCGCGCGCCTCCCGCGCGCGGCGTGCGCGCGCGCGGTTTTCCAATTCGGATTACGCGTCTGGCTTCCGCGTCCAATGCGGCAAATTCCGCGGGGCCGCCGCGGGCGCGACGGGTTCCGCAACCGAGGCGTTGCGGCTTTGCCTTGCGCAGCTTGCGCGTCGTCCAAGCGGCCTTCCCCTCGCGCGCTGTGCGTTTTCCTGCGCAGAACGGGCGCCATGATTGTTGTGCGCGCGGCGGCCTTGCCCCTCGCGCTGTCGGTGTGCCGCGTGGCCCCTCGCGCATGGGGTGTTGTTTCCTGCGCAGAATGCGCCGGGCCCGCCGCGCGCGCGGCGGCCTGGCCCTCGCGGGGAGTTTGTTTCCCCACACAGACTGGGCCAAGCACGCCGTGCGCGCTGCGGCTTTGCCCCTCGCGCGCTGTGTGTTTCCCCGCGCGGAATCGGACCACACAGCGCGCGACGGGCAAGGCCGCCGCGCGCGCGCGGCGGCCTTGCCCGTCGCGCGTGGTGTGTTCTCCAACGCAGGATGGACCAGGGCCGCCGCGCGCGCGGCGGCCTTGCGCCTCGCGCGCGGTGAGTGCCCCACACATAAACGCGCAGATTAAGCCAGGGCCGATGCGCGCTCGGTGGCCCTGCCCTTCTCGCACTGTGCGCTGTCCACGCAGAGTGGGCCGAGGCCGCCTCGCGCGCTCGCGCGCGTGGCGGTTCCCAACGAAGATTCGGTCAGGGTTGTCTTCTGCGCGTGGTGTGTTTTCCCGCCGGGTCCTCGCGCGCGCGGAAGATTGGCCTTCCGCTCGCTGCGCTTCCCGCGCCGCGCGCGCAACGGCGATGTTGTTTCGGGTACGCGCGTTGTTCCACGCAGCGTGGCCCAGCGCCGCAGCGCGCGCGGCGACGGCCTTGCCCCTCGCGCGCGGTGGGTCTCCCACGCAGAATAAGCCAGGGCCGCCGCTCGCGCGACAGGCCAGGCCCCTGGCCTTTCGCGCGCCGCCCCCCCCCCCCCCCGGCGAGCGGGCCGCGGCCGCCGCGCGCGCGACTGCGTTCTCACACGCGCTGTCTGTCCCGCGCAGAATGCGTCAGGCCGCCGCGCGCGCGGCTGCCCTGGCCCCTGGCGCGCGGCGCGTTTCCCGGCGCAGAATTGGCCAGGGGCGACGCGCGCGCGGTGGCATTGCCCCCGCGCGCTGCGCAGATTCCCACGCGCAGAAATGTCTAGGGCCGCCGCGCGCACGGAGGCCACGGCTCTTGGCGCGCGGCGCCGCTGCCCGCGCACAGTTGGCAAGGGCCCTTGCGCGCGCGGCGACCACGCGCGCAGAGGGCATTTATCCCGCGCGGAATACGCGGGCCAGGGCAGCAGCGCGCGCGGCGGCCGCGGCCCCGCGCGCATGGAGCATATCCTAACACAGAATGAGCAATGGGCGGCGCGCGCGCGGCGGCTTTGGCCGCGCGCACTGTGCATGATCACACGCGCGCACAGAGGCGTCGGCCCCGGCTGCTCGCGCATGGCGCGTGTGCCAGCGCGCAGGATGGGCCGCCGCCGCGCGCCGCGCGCTCGGCGGCGTGGCTCCTCGCGCGCGATTTTCCTTGAAGCAGAATGGGCCAGGGCCGCCCCGCGCGCGCGGCGGCGTTGCGCCCGCGCGCCCGGCAGCTCCTCCCACAGACTTGGCGAGGGCCTCTGCGCGCGCGCGGCGGCCCCCTATGCGCGCGGTGTCCGCTCCAACGTAGAATGCGCCAGGGCCGCCGCCGCCGCGCGCGGCGGCCTTGCTCCCGCGCCGCCGATTGCCCCGCGCGGAACGGGCCGCGGCCCCCGCGCGCGCGGCGGCCCCGCCCCCGAGCGCCGCGCATTTTCCCGCGCAGAATGGTCTCGGGCCGCCGCGCGCGCGGCGGCCACGCCCCCCTCGCGCGGGTTGTTCTCCAGTGCAGATTTGGCCAGGGCCTTCGTAGGTTTGGCGGCCTTGCACGCAAAGGGCATTTTTCCAACGCGGAATGAATACACCAAGGTTGGCGCGCGCGCGGCGTCCTTGGCCGCTCGCGCACAGTGTGTTCCCAAACGCAGAATGAGCCAGGGGCGCCGCGCGCGCGGCGCCCGCGCCCCTCGCGCACGGCGCGTTCTCCAGTGCAGAATCGGCCAGAGCCGCAGCGCGCGCGGCGGCGTTGTCCTGCGCCCATGGTGCATTCCCCAACGCAGAATGAGCCGGCGCAGCTGCGCGCGCGGCGGCCTGGCCCCCATGCGTTGCCCATGATCCAGCGAGAATGGCCAGGGCCGCCGCGCGCGCGGAGGCCCTGGCCCGTCGCGCACGTTGCGTCTTCTCACAAATGATGCGTCAGAACCGCCGCGCGCCGCGGCCTTGTGCCCGCGCATTCTTCCCCACAAAGAATATGCCCGGCGTGGCCTCCCACCCGCAATGGGCCAGGGCCGTCGCGCTCGCGCGTCGGCGGGCCCCCGCGCGCTGATCAGTTTCCCATGCAGGATGAGTGGGCCGCAGCCGCGCGCGTGGCGGCCCTGGTCTTTCGCGGATGTTTTTTCCCAAGCAGAATGCGCCAGGGCCGCCGCGCGCGCGGCGGCCTTGCCCCCCTGCGCCGATCAGTTCACCGTGCAAAATGAATGAGCCAGGGCTGGCCGCGCGCGGGCGCGCGGCGATTTTCCCGGCAAAGAAGCGTGCCAGGGCCGCCGCGCGCGCGACGCTTTTGCCCCCGCGTGCTGTGCATATTCAGACGCAAAAGCCCGTCGCGCATTTCTGTTCCCCCACGCAGACTGGATCGGGGCCGCAGCGTGCATCTTCCCATGCAGAATCTGCCAGAGCCGCCGCGCTATGTATGCGCATTGTCAAACGCAGAATTGGCCATGGCCGCCGCGCGCGGCGGCCTTGAATGGGCCGGGGCCGCCGCGCGCGCGGCGACCTTGCCCCCGCGCCTTGTGCGTTGCCCGGCGCAGAATAATTGGCCAGGGCCGCCTCGCGCGTGGCGGCCCTGGCCCCTCGCGGACAGTGCGTTTTCCCATGCAGAATGGGCCGGGGCCTCCGCGCGCGCTGCGGCCTTGCACGCGCAGTGCATTTCCCGCGCAGGATGGACCAGGGTCGCCGCGCGCGCGGCGGCCCTGCCCCCGCGCACTGTCATTATCCGAGCGGCCTGGCAATTCAACGGAACCCTTAACGGTAGACCGAGCGATTTTCGGGTGACGTGCCCGAGTTTGATGCTGTTGACAATTTAGAACTTTCAACGCGCGCGCGTGGAGAGTTCTGCACTGCCTCCAACAGAGAGGTCGCCGTACCTAGTTGGAATCTGAAGGGGGGCCCTCTCGCCGATCGTCGCTGCACCTGTCATCATGGGGGTCACATTAGACGAGCGCCGATCGTCGTCAAAGTATATGTTTATCGTCGCCGTTTTTTTCTGTTTGCCCCATTCCCCAGGACTGGCTGGACATCCTGAGTCGATGTTGGATTGGATCGAGCCCCCCCCCCCCCCAGAGGGTGAAAATAACGCAAAACCGTTCGGCGTGTTTTTTGCTAGTAATTCGCGAGGGTATGGAGAGCCAGTGCCGCCTTATTGTTGTCCCAGGGCTCGGCCTAGTTGGCGTTTTGGCGATATCGTGGGATGTTTTCGTTTCCGCGTCGTTCTGGTGTACAGGCGGAGCGAGATTGGGGCTGGGGGAACAACGGCAACAACCCAACAACGGAAGCCATTGGCTAAGTCGAACCCTGCGTTGCCCTTCACGTTTGCCTCCCCCCGCGGCTCTCTCCCTAGGCGGGCGCGCGCGGCGCCCCACCCGCATAAGCGAGACCGTGCCAGCTCCGCGCATTACCTCGTGCTGGGCGGGCAGAGAAAGGCCAGCGTGCTCGAGGAGAGGAGGGAGGGAGGGAGGGAGGACGACATCTTAGCAGGAGGCTGCTTTTCAGAAGGCGCCGGTGCTCCATCTTTAGAAGAAGCCCGCGCGTTCTAAGAAAAAGCCTCCCACGCAGCTTCCAAGAAGCCTTCCCCGGCCCCCATATCCCTTTGTGCCTACCGTCAACAGATGAGAAGGGGGGAAGGAGG
>CAUYUJ010003335.1:1995261-2095261 GCA_963575745.1 Prorocentrum cordatum
GATGAGCACGCAGAACGACAAGATCAAGCAAGTCAAGGCCACGCTGAAGGAGATGCACCGCAGGCTGCTGGTGCAGAGGGAGGAGGCAGCTCAGGCTAAGGCCGCCGACCACGAAAAGATCGCCATCGGAGGGGCGTAGATGTCTCTCGATCCGTTGCAGTCGCCAGTAAGATCACGCGCCACTTGAGTTGCAGTGCATATGCGGCCGCTGGTCTGTATCGATGCCGTCGAGCAGCGAGTCGTGGGTGAGCCATCTCTTGCGCCAGGCTTCTTTTAGTTTTCCTGCAGGCGCGCTCTCGCCAACGCGTTTTAGTTTCTTCGTTTGCTGTTCTACAGTGGCGTAGGCCGCTTCGTTTCTTCGTTTTGCTGCAGGCGCGCCTTCGCCAAGCAGTTTAGCTCGTGGCTTCATCATCGGGCTTGGGATCAGGATCAGGAGGAGGTTGGATCGAACGAATGTCTTGTGATAGCAGTTCCAGCGATCATGTGATCGCACCAGTGCAAGCGTCGTGGTGCAACAGGCTTTTATGCGATATGCCTCAGATATCGCTCGCAGCTCGGGGTGTAGGTCGGTAATCCAAGATTGGTTTCTCTTGGCGCGACTTCGCAGTGCGGTCTGTTACGGCTCCGTCGCATAGTCGCCGCAGCGGGAGCGCAGGAGTGAACAACATATCAGACATGTCGAGCGGTGAGCTTGAGGGCTGGATGAGGAGAAGGAGGAGGATGAGGAGGAGGAGGAGGAGGGGCAGGAGGAGGAGGAGGAGGAGCAGGAGGAGGAAGAGGAGGAGGGGGGAGAGGGGATGCGGGAGGCGAGGGGGAGGAGGAGGAGGAAGAGGAGGAGGATGATGAGGAGGAGTAGGAGGAGGAGGGAGGAGGAGGAGGAGGAGGAGGAGGAGGAGGAGGAGGAGGAGGAGGATCAGGAGAGGGAGGAGGTTAAAAATGCATCGTATGCGACCAAGGCGCGTGCTGGATTCCATGTTTTTTTTTACAAAATACATGAATGAACTTGTTCTGCGCTTGGCTCTGCGGGACGAAGTCTGTTGTCTCATTTTCCTTGTGGAAATGCATGTGATTCTGCGGATCGGTGAACCGCGCGGGGGCCACTTTGGAACCCTCTCGGGGCTCCGTTCGGGCGGGCGGTCTCCTTCTCCTCCTCCTCCTCCTCCTCCTCCTCCTCCTCCTTCTCCTCCTCGTGCTCCTGCTCCTGCTCCTGCTCCTCCTCCTCCTCCTCGGCATCCGCGCCTCTGGGGCTGCGGAGCGGGGGTGGGGTCCAAGGTGTCCGATCCCAGGGTTGCCACCCCCCGCTAGGGACCACTCGGGTTCCTCATGGGGCCCCAGCGGCATGCGACCTCCAGGACCGACGAGGAGGGTGGGGAAGGGGGGGGGGGGAGGAGGAACAGGAGCAGGAGGAGGAGGAGGAAGAAGAGGAAGAGGATGAGGAGGAGGATGAGGAGGGGGAGGAAGAGGAAGAGGAGGATTGCCTTTACCCCCTGTGTTGCACCGTTGTCGTTGCCGTCCGCCTCACGTCACCCTCTTCCGCCAGTGGCCAACAAGTTCTATCTAGTGCTTGCTCGGGCCCTGGGGCGCCCGCCTGGGCGCCATGGATGACACCCTTCATGCGTGCAAGGAACTCGGTCAGGCGCTTGCGGGCACTCAAGAATTTGGACGTGCTGACAAGAGGAGGAGTAGAAAGCGGAGGTGGAGGAGGAGGAGGAGGAGGAGGAGGAGGAGGAGGAGGAGGAGGGGCTTGGAGGGCCGCTTTGATGGGGCCCTCTTGGAGCCCTCTTAGAGCCCCGAGGAGGGGCCCAAGAGCAACATACAATGAAGGCATTTTTGTATGTTGGTCTCGGGTCAGCGTGAGGCCCTCTTGGGGCCCTCTTGGAGCTCTCTTGGGGCCCTCTTGGAACCCTCTTGGAGCACTCTTGGAGCCCTCTTAGAGCCCCGAGGGGGGGCCCAAGAGCAAAATGCAATGAAAGCTGTCTTGTATTTTGGTCTCGGGTCAGCGTGAGACCCTCTTGGAGCCCTCTTGGAGCCCTCACGAAAACACCCCACGAAAACACCCCACGAAAAGAAATGAGAGAGAAATGAGAAGTGGAGAGAGGAGGGTGCCTTTCGAAGGCAGGGCCGCAGATCGACCACCGAATCTGCGAAACTCGCACAGGCCAGACTGAGCACCGCAGGGCTGCGCCTTCGACGCCGTCGTCGTTGTATCTGTCGGCGTCGCCGTCGTCGTCGTGGTCGTGGTCGTGGTCGTCGCGGTCGTGGTCGTGGTCGTGGTCGCCGTCGGTGTGCATCGCGCCGACCAGCTCAGTCCGTGCTCTCACCCGACTCGACGCTCTTGGCTGCGACGTCTGCCGACTACCCTGCTGACGCTGCTGCTGCCGATCCCCCTGCTGACGATGCTGATGCGCGCTCGGCACTTTTCTCCTCCTCCTTCTTCTTATGTTTTTGAGCCTCTTCTGGTCCTTCTCCTCGCTGAGCTCGTTCACCCTCTCAAGCAAACGATCGTTATGTTCCGCGAGCTGACTGTTCTGAACCAACGCCTACTGGAGTGTGGTTTCGAGCATGGTGATATGATCCTTGAGAGACCTCTCCTTCAGGGCCAGGGCCTGGTTGCAAGTCGTAAGCTCGGAAATTTGGTCGATCGTCATTGTTGTGAAGCGGAACCCCTCAGCCATTGCCTCGAGGGCACCCCGACCCCCCACGCCCAGACCAAAGCCCCCCCCCCCGCCTCCTCCGCCCTCCCGCCTCTCCCTCCTCTCCCTCCTCCTCCTCCTCCTCCTCCTCCTCCTCCTCGCCCTCCTCTTCCTCCTCCTCCTCCTGCCCTCTAAGAGCCCTCTTGGAGCCTCAAGAGGGCTCCAAGAGGGCCCCAAGAGAGCTCGGTGTTTTCGTGGGGTGTTTTCGTGAGGTGTTTACGTCGGGTGTTTTCGTTGTGTGTTTTCGTGGGGTGTTTTCGTGGTGTGTTTTCGTGGGGTGTTTTCGTGTGGTGTTTTCGTGGTGTGTTTTCGTTGGCTGTTTTCGTTGGGTGTTTTCGTGGTGTGTTTTCGTGGGGTGTTTTCGTCAGGTATTTTAACGAGAACGAGGCAACGGGTCGGCGCCCTTGACCGAGCGGGGGCGCAGCAGGGGATCGCAGATCGTCCTTGCTTCGCTCTGTGCCCCTGCTTAGCCAAGGACGGCGTCCCGTTCTCTCGTCCTCGTGCCCTCATCCCCCCTTTGCCCCCCACTACTACCCGTCGCCAGTTCCTTTGAACATACGCTGTTTGAGAGGCCAGGGGGGGAGCGCCATGGCGAGGGCCAGTGAGAGGACGAGGCTTCGGGAGGGCCGACTTCGACAGACCACGTGGCCCCGAGGAGGCCGACCTAGACCGATCTCGTGGCCTCGTGCAGGCCGGCCTAAACAGATCCAGCGGCTTCGAGCAAGCCGTCCTGAAACGATTCCTGGTCTCGAGCGTTCCGCGTGCAAGTCCGTGCAACTGCACGCGCCTGCGCGCAAGGCTCAGGGGGGGCGTGCACTTGCACGCTTGCACGCGAGAGGTCCTCACACTTGCACGCCTCAGGCGCTCGCTGGTAGGCCCCCTGGCGTGCAAGTGGCGTGCAGTTGCACGCTCCCCCCTGGGCGTCCCTCCCATGCACCCTGTGCTCGCGCTCGTCCCTACCTCCCTCCTCCTCCTCCACCTGCAGCCGTTTTGGGCTCTAGCTTCGCGCTCTTGGCAATTAACCGCTGTCCTAAGGATGGCGTCGCAACCCAGCGCCACGATGCGCGCCGTGTCCGCTCGCCTGGAGTACTTGTCCTGCATGGCTGGCGGTGGCCATCGCGACATGCAGGGCGTGGGTGACAGGGTCACCGAGGGCCTCGTGCAGCAGATCAGGATGGCGACGCTCAGCGTGCAGGACGCCACGGATGTGATTTCAGCAGTCAACGCTTGCCAGTGGCTCACCGATACCATGAAAGAAAGGGTGACACAGATCGCAGACCAGAGGGCCAACCTGCTAGGAGAAGTCGGTCGGCCAGCAGCCGCGGTCAAGGACAAGCAGAACGCGATGTGCCTCCAGCACTACCTGAGGGCGTCGGATTGGGAAATCTTCTCAGGAAACGGCACAGTGGACACTAAGCTGTTCCACATGGCTGGCTTGATGGTTCGCCTCGGCATCGTGAAGGCGAACGCTCACAGCTACGCACACGCTGTATCTCTCGCCCTCTTCGTGCACGCGCCATTGAACACCGATGCGGCCTACAACCACGGCAACGCGCTGAAGGAGTTCGTTCGCAAGGCAGCTGTAACCTCCGCCAGAGGCCCAGATGAGTACCCGCCGTCCATCCAGGATTTCAAGAACGAGAACCCTGCGCTCTACAACTCGCTCTACGCCCAGGAGCCCCCCGTCCCTTCGAGGCTCGACGCTGTGCGGATGGCCATGTTGGGCGGCGGGCCTTGTCGGAGCACCCGCACAGGCGTCGTCACGTCTTCGAGGGCGAAGACTCCCATGAGGGCGCTCTTTGGGGCCGACTCGACGCAGCTTGCGCTCCCAGCGCCATCGTACCGCCGCCAGCCGACGCAGCTCGCGCTTCCAGGACCAGTCGGTTGGCATTCCGACGCGCCCGTACACGTGGCACCCACCGTTGTCGCGCAGCCAGCGCTGCCATGGTATGGCCCGTCGTTCGGCGGCCCTCCGCAGCAGCAGCAGGACTCGCAAGGCTCGAACTCGTCGAGCGTGGTGGTCAACTACGGTGGCCCAATCGCAGGTCAGCACGCGCCACCACCTGCAGCTTCGCAACCCGCTGCCGAGCCTCTGCAGTCAGCTGCTACGCCGAGCCCGCCACCTGCGGGCACTGTGCCGAAGGATAGCTTGACCGCGCTGACCGACAGGATCAAGAAGACGCTGTCGAAGAGGCCTGCCGCTGCCACTGGCGAGGACGACGGTGACGCAGACGAGCAGGAGGAGGACTTCGCCGACGACGACGACCAGACGCTGCGCAGGAAGAAGAAGCCGCCGACACCTGTGGCGAAAGGCAAGGCCAAAGGCAAGGCCAAAGCTAAGGCTAAGGCCTCTGCCAACAAGGCCAAGTCGACCCCTTCGAAGTCCAGCAACGGCTCGGGCACCTCTGCGGCTGGCGACGACAAGCTGTTGTTCTCGCCCAAGACGTCTCTCCCGCCTCGCCACTACAAGGACGTGACGATCTACACGATGGAGAAGGCCCGCACGTGGCGGGTGAAGCCTGGGGCTGGCCGCCGCGACGACTGGGCCTTCAACTGGGGGCCCGACCTCAGCTCAAAGAAGGCGCAGTGGGCCAAGCTCGTCGCCTTGGTGAAGGACATCGTGAAGCACCCGAAGAAGTACGAAGCCCGCGCCCGCTACCGTTATTAGCAAGGCGCACTTTTTCGCCGACGCCAGCACCTCAGCCTCTCCGCCTCTAGAAGGGCCCACCGTGGCCCAGGCGCACCGTGTTTGCTCAGGCTTGTGGGAGTTGCCGCCACTGCATAGCCTTGCAATGGCAGCAAGCACGCGTACGGCTATTCCGGCGCTGGCTGCCTGTCTTTAGACAGAATTTCGAGCACATTGAAGCATTGCATCCGCCAACTCAGATCCCTCCTCCCCCATCCTCTCGTCCGCTGTCTCACCATCATGCTGCTACTGCTCTGCTGCGAACGGCATCGTTTCCAGATACAAGTGAAGTTATCGAATGTGAGGGGGAGGGGCGAAGCCCAGCGGGGGGACTTCTCCTCCTCCTCCTTCTCCTCCTCCTTCTCCTCCTCCTCCTCCTCCTCCTCCTCTTCCTCCTCCTCCTCCTCCTCCTCCTCCTCTTCCTCCGCTTCCTTCCCCTCCCCCCTAAGAGCAGGGAGGCCCCCCTCCCCCGTCGTCTCTGGACCTCTGGCCCTGGACCACCTCCTCGGGGCGCCTCTGGACTCGGGCCCTGGACCACCTCCTCGGGGCGCTTCTGGACTCTGGCCCAGGACCACCTCTTCGGGGCGCCTCTGGGCCCAGTGGAGTTTCGAAACACTGAGGGCGGAGCGAATTCGTTTGGGCTGGGGGGGTGGGCTCGAAGAGGCAGCGATGGCACCAAGACGTTGCTTCATCAATACGAGGGCCTAACGCCGCAACCTAGCGCGTGGAAGGGAGCCATGACCCAACAACATGCACCGCGAGGACCCAACATCGCAACAGTGCTGTTCAAATCGGGGACCCACCGATCAAACATGTCTATTCAAAACACGGACCCGACAATTATTATCCTGACCCTGGCCTCGAAACGTCCAAACACACATGTTGTGCACGTAGCCTTTTTTGGCTCTAAGATGAATGCGTGGCTTTTGCGGTTGGTTCTTTCCTTCCACATATGTGGCCAGATGGCCGTTGCTATCTTAGATGATGTATCGCTGAGGGGGCTGACTGGAGCCCTACTGGACGCGAATGTCGCCTCGCTCGGTGTCCTCGAGTCTGCCAGGCGGTTGAGGCAGTCGCATGGCCTCCGCACTTTCTCGGTCAGCCATTTGCAGAAACTGCGATCGCAAGATCTACATGCTCTCGGATTGACGCAGACTCCGTATGGCACGCTCGTTCAGTCACATGTGATCGATGGAAAAAAGAGCAACATGGAGGTAGACATCATTTCGCCACAGGCCTGGCTATATCACGCCACCGAGACGTTTGAGAATTTCGGCACGTTTCTGCAGAATTGCATCGCTAGTTCCAGTGACGGTATTCTTCGGATAGCTGTGTACGTTGACAAGGCAACCCCTGGAAACGATAAGCGGCCCGATGCTGGCAGGGCGGCTGATTGCGTGTACTGGACGATATTGGAATATCCACCCTGGTATCGTTCCAGGGACGATGGGTGGACCACATTCGCTTATGTACGTAAGCACGAGATGAATGAAAATGGCGTGACGGATTCCATGCTGTTGAAGTTCGTGTTGTCGAAGATGTTCGGTGGGAGATGCTGGGGTCTGGATCAGATTGGTATCAGGCTTTTACTTGACGGCAATCGCGTGCTCGTCAAGTTCAAGTTCACAGTGTTTCTAGCTGATTTCGAAGCTCACGCTATGGGGTTCAGCTTCAAGGGTGCGTCTGGGAGCGTTCCTTGCATGCGATGTCGGAACGTCGTCGGCAGGTGCGGCTACTTTGACAATGACCCGAACCTCCTGCATATCTGGAGTCCGTCGTTTGAAAGAATGCAAAGGAGAACCCACGCTGAGCTTGCTACTATTGTCACGAGGCTCTCGGACCTTGACGCGCGGGGAGAGTCGAGAAGACTCAAGGAAGACTCACAACTCCACGGCGTCAGGTACGACACGGACTCGTTACTCTGGGACGCCGAGCTCTTCAACATCACGCAACCTCCGAACTGCGTCTACATGGACTGGATGCATTGCATCGCCGCATCAGGTGGCGTCGGGCAATATGTTCTCAACGGTGTTCTCGGTGCCATGCTCTCATTTGGTGACGGCTTTGAGCTCACGGCTCTGGACCAGTGGGCGCAACATGTGAAGCTACCTCGGAGCCACACTGCGCTGCCGAAACAATTCTTTAGTGAGCGGTATGTCCCTGGGAACGGCAGTAAAATAAAGGCATTTGCGTCAGAAGTATTGTCTGCAACTCTGGTGTTGGTGATGTTCGTAGATATCGTCCTGGGCAATGATTATAATGAGGGTTTGTCAGACTACGTCTTGATATTGAAAACCGTTGCTGCCATCTACGAGATGTTGGAACGTGGCGATGTGGCAGACTCTAGGGCTACACTTGCAGCTTATTCCCAGTTTTCAAAACTGTACGTGGCGTTGTTTCCGTCGTGTCGGAAACCCAAGTTGCATTTCGGGTACCATGCTATAGAAGCGTGGGTGGAAACAGGAGTGCTTCTGTCGTGCTTCTCACCAGAACGTAAACATCGGCGTTTCAAAAAGACGTGCACATATGCGTACAGAAGGGCATGCTCTACAGCGTTGGCTGTGGAGCTCCGTCGGATGGTGAACAGTTTTGCTCGTGGTAACGGCTTCCGAATGAACTACCTCACTGATCCCGTGCGTCGGACGAACACGGTTCTAGACTTGGGCGGTGGAGTGAACGCGCTAATCACATCTTGGTCTCTAGGGATTTGCACGGGTAAAGGGCGATTTCTGAACAAGGATCTTCTGTGCTGGAAGCACGCCGATCAGATTCGATGTGGGGTTGCTGTAGGTTATGCCCAGGGGCAGGCTGGCATTCTTCGAGGCTTCGGAGCTCTCGTTTACGTTTGCGACAGAGTGCCAGGCACTGGCCTGTGGAGCGCACAGGCTGGCTTGTCTTTGATTCCAATTGACATTGTGATCTGTGCCCTTACATATTTGAAGTGTGATGACGGCACCTTTCGGCCGCATTTCCCTTCGTACGCGTGATTCGTTGTGGTCGGTCTGCGACCCTTGCGAAAAATAATCATGCTCATGCTCCTGCATCTCCGCCACCCCACCTCGTCTGGCGGCCGTCTTGAAATCATCTTGGGCCACCTTGGGGCCGTCTTGGGTTCGTCTTGGGGTCGTCTTGGGCTGTTTCGGGGGCGTCTTGGGGTCATCTTGGATACCGACATCTTGGAGCGTCTTGGGCGCCAGCAAGGCCTTTGGAGGTGATCCCGAGGCTGTCTCGTCACTCTGAAGGGGTGCTCTTGGGCCGTCTCGGGCTGTGGCGCCTAAGTTTTCGGGATCTCGTCGGGCTTGGATCTTGGAGCTGTCTTGACGTCATCTTAGGCCGTCTCGAGGGGGCTTTCCAAATGCCTCTGGAAGGCGAGGCCCACGGCAACAAGGAAAAACAAGGCAACGCTTGAAAATTCCTGAAAAAATTACGAAATTTTATGGAATTTTATAAAATTTTGTAAAGCAATTGTGAACAGCCTTCTAAATATTAACATGAGCTCAACATACAAACCAACATAATTCAGTACAACTCAGTTACAATCCACACAAAAACCAAAATGTACAAAGTGCGTATTGAAAAATCGGCGCCTGCGGCAAGCAAGCAAGCAAGAAGTCATACACCCGGAGGTGCGTAGGACACTGCGGGATAGCGCAGCGCTGTGCACCGGCGCCTGCGGCGAGCTTTCCAATCCAAGGCGACATGCAACGTCGCCACATCACATCACGTTCACGATCACAATCACACTACTGCCGTCTCAGGGTCGTCTTGGGGGCCTCTTGGGCCGTCTTGGGGCCCTCTGGCGGCCTCTTGGAGGGCTTTTGTTGTATCTTGGAGGCTTCTTGCGCCATCTTGAGGCCGTCGTGGGCGTCTTGGAGCGCTCGTTCGGCGACTCGGTGCCCCCGTGGATTCATAGGCGGGTTCGGGAGGTCGCTTTGCCGGGGCACAGCGTCCACAGGAGGCGCAGGAAGCAACTCAGAACTCACGGGAGCCAGCCCAGAAAACCCTGAAAGGCCGAGACGAGCTCTGAAAGCCTTACAACTCTCGCTGCAGCAGCAGCACAGCGTCTACCTCTCAGTTCTTCATGATCCTTGGGGCACTCCACTTCGTGCCAGGGGCACGGTGGCGGATACAGTTAAGACGCTGAAAGAAGCTACAGTTCGGGTCTGGAAGGGGTTGGATGTTCCTTAGGTCCTTCTATGGCTGTTCCTCTAGCCCTCCCCATGAACAAAGGCTGCTTGGGGGACTAAAAGGGGCTCCGTTCCTTGTTTAGCGTTCCTATGTCAACGGCCCGAGAATATTGTGTTTCTAACGCCCGATGAGGGAGCTCAGGCCCCCGAAATCGGTGGCGCATCGTGCCCCCCCCCCCCACCCCAGCTGGGGCCCTTGCAATCGGTGGCCCGTCGTGGCCTAGCAGGCTGTTCAGGGTCTTCGTGTCATTGTCGACCGCATCGAAAATGGGCCCGGGTTGCAGGAGGGCGCGTGTGCTCCCACCCCATGGAAAGGGCAGGGAACACGGTGGTTGGAGAGAAAGAGCTGGTCTTAGTACGCAGAGCCCCACTGCCCAAGACCTCCTTCCTACCAGGACTATATCGTGTCGCTTCCGTCGTCGTCGTCGTCGTTGCCGCCATCGCCGTCGTCGTGGTCACCGCCATTGGCGTCGTCGTCCTTCTTCGGCGGTCGAAGCTTGATATGGGACCCTCAGGCTGCCTCCAACTCTCAACGCTTCTGGGGGGGAGGGCATGGATCAAACCGCCCAGCCTCTCCGGAGGCTAGGCGTTTACTCATGATCCTACTTTGGCCCCTTGCGGGAATGGCTGTTGGGACGTGGGTAGGGGCATGGATCAACCCTCGAGCACATAATTATCTGTCGCCGCCGCCGTCGTCGTCGACGTTGGCGTCGGCGTGGTCGGCGCTCGGGGAAAATAACGAGGAGGTGGGTGGAGGACCCACCATTTTTTCGCCGGCGAGGCGAGGTGGGTGTAGTAAGAGGGGCCTGAGGGGCACATCCATACCGGGGGGGGGGGGGGGGGGGCACACGTGAGCACCCCCCCCAGACCCTCGACGTCAAGATTTTGTTCATGGCGTCGACCCCCAGAGGTCTCGACCCATTCCCCGGGACCTGGTCCTTTATCCTGATCATTTGTTGACGGTCCCGAGGCTCGGTAAGGGTCTCCAGAGGCCGACAGCAGCGACAAATTGTCCGTCGTGATTTTCGCATGACTCGAGAGGGTCTCAGTCCCGAGCCGCTCCGCAGTTGGCCCTTTCGTCGAGCCTCGCGCCCGAGCGTGCCCTGGGCCGAAGTCCGATGGCGCCCATCGACGGCGATGCGGCCGTGGCCGTGACCGGGGCCGCCGGCTTTGTTGGCGGCTGGACCTCGATGATCCAGGTCTCCCAGGTGGGGTCGTAGTACGGTAGGTTCGCGTCGTGTCGACCAGCGGCGACCCCGCCGCCAGCGTACAACGTTGAGCGCTGCCGCCGACCCAGGATCGGTCGATGCTGAAGGATCTGACGTTTCGGAAACGGCCGATCGTTCAGGGTTGAACGACCTCCGCGGTGTCAGACAGAAACTAACGCCGTCACGACACGAACCCGCCGTAGGTGTGGCCGGAGGGTCGCGCCGCATCGCCGATACATCAGCGATGCGGCTCGAGGTGGAGCCTGAGAACCTCCACGCCGACGTCGCCGATGCACCGCCGATGTCGGCGATGCATCGGTGATGCGGCGCGATCCTCCGACCCCATCTACTCGGATCCCACCTAAGACGCCTCCAAACGAGGATACACCTGCACGAGCGTAGCACTTCGGAGAACCTGCCAGGGGGGTCCTGAACATCCAATTCCAGTGCCGATTGTTTTCTCGTCCAGGATTTCAGGATGCAACTCCCTCTAATTTTAATTCGGCATCGGCGCTGATACAACCGTAATTAGTCGAACACCTCACCATTCCAACCTAATCCTACTCAGTCGCCGCCATTCCGCTTAACCCGGCTCAATCCCAGTGAGTCTGGCTTAATCCCACGCTGCATTTGGCCCAACCTTGTTTTTGACGGCCATTACATTTGGATTCAAAGTTTCAACTTGTTCGCGCAAAAGACCTCCTGGGAGTTGCTTCCTGAAGGATTGTGCGGCGCCTCTTGGACAAGGGCCACCTCGTCCGGGCTTGCGTGCGCGACGGAGACCACCCGAGGGCGGCCTTCCTCAGGCAGATGCCCGAACACGGGGCGCGGCGGTTGGTGGTGCTCTCGTGCGACCTGGGTGAGCCGGGGGCCTGCGACGAGGCGTTTCGGGGCTGCCAGCCGAGGAACGAAAAGTGGCATAAACTTCCGGAGGCCCGCGCTGACTTCTTCGATCGGCGCTGGTCGGCGCCTTCGGCGCTGCCCTTGACGCGCTCCTCCTATCCAAGAAATCAGCCCAGGCCTCCGAAAGTTTACCTTTATGCCATGTTCCGTTCCTTGAGCCAGGGGGTTGTTCACGCGGCCGCCGACCCAGACATGCCCCTTTTGATGATCCGTTGGACGTGCGTCAGTCCAATTGCATGGCGCCCAGCCCCCAATTATCTGTCGAAAAGGTTTGGGACCGAGCACAAGTCCACAGCCCGAAAACGAGCCCGAACTTGTCACCGAAAACGTAGTGCGGCCGAATGTGCAACGGAAATTGGCAATCACGTTGGCTTCGAATCAACAATTTCGGTCACATGTAGGCGCAGTCTCGGTCAATGCATTCCCCTGATACAGACGAAGGTACGTGACCAATGTGTCTTTACCCCGCTCGGCTACACCGACAGCACGCAGCCTGTGTGCGCCCTCGTTCCGCCACGCGCATCATGCTGAAAGGGCAAGCACACGTCGGCGCCAACGCACGTTCAGAGGATCATCGACCATCGCGCAGCGCCTGGCGGACTACACCAGGATCAGCCGAGGGATCATCGCCAGCGTGGAGGAGTCGGGCTCCGTGCGGCGAGTCATCTACACCTCGAGCGCAGCCTCGATCGCGGGCGACCAGGACATCCAGGAGTTGAAGTTGAGGCCGATCATCGACGAGCGCAGGTCGCCGAACCTGGGCAACCCGATGAATCAGGACCTTGACTCCATCGAAGAGCGCTAAAAGCGGCACACGCTCGGACCGAGGTACAAGATCGAGGTCGGTTCGGGGAGTGTACCCTAATGCTATTCGTGTTTGTTGGACGTTCTCGAAGAAGGCTCTTGAATGGATGGCAGGGCGGAGCGTCTCATGATGTCTCATGTTCTTAAAGGCTGTTCGTCTGTCCTAGGCTTGGTCCGACCGCAATGCAGAGCTGACCACAGACCTACGGAGGCCCGCGCGGATTTCTCGTGCCGGCGCGGAGCCTTCCCTGCGGGGGCAACGTTAGAGGGGGACACGTTCGGTTTTGAGTATAAGATTGAGGTCGGCTCGGGGAGGGTATCCTCGGTGATCCTCGTGTCTGGCGTATGTTTCCGTGCATCCTGGGGAAGGGTCCCCTCGGTGATCTGTTGGTTGGAAGTGTTTTGGTCGGCGGAGGGTCTCATGCTCTTGAAGGATGTTATGGCCTTGGTCCAGCTGTAGGCTCAGCGGGGGTGCACCAGCCCCCAGTCGCCAGTCGATCACAGACAGGGGCCTGATAGCCCACCCCGCCCAGGATCGTCGGCGAAAAAAACATGTCCGCGAACCCGCGGATACGGCGCGTTTTTTCGCGGACGACCCGCGCGGAACGCATCCGTGCGACCGCATGTCCCAGGGATCGCGCCCCTGAATCCAGACCGCAAGGGTGCGGATACGGATCCAGTGCGGATGCGGCTTCGTTCGCCGCCCGTGACAGGAAGGCGCGCTTCCGTTGTCGGGGGCCTGACGTCGACCTATCGGCGATGTATCGCCGATGCCAGCTGGATGCTTCCCCCTGAGCCTGTCCCCCCTCCCCCTTGAGGTTCCCCCTCAGCTTCGGCAGTGCAGGGGGGTCCAGCGCCGACCCCAGAAATCTGTGCGAACGCCCTGTGCACGCTGAAGGAGGCCACCTGACACTGGATGTGCCTCCCGATGAGGAGCCTGATCAACTCAAACTCCACAAACATCTGCAGGGAAGTGGCCACCCAAGTGTATCGAGTGGCTGCTCTGCGCGTGAGAGAATATGCATGTTTGGTAAGCTTTTTCATTGGTCCGCACTGAATTGGAAAGGCCCAAAGAGTGGTAGTCCGAGTGCCACCAGACTGCTTTTGGTCAAACTCGACGAGATGACTTTGCCCGCGATGCGCATCACGAGCAGCTTTGGGTCAGCGACGCCTTGCGTTGGGGCTCTTGCCAAAATGGTAATTCCCGAACCAATTATCCTCAAGAGGCTTCCTCGAGCGGCTGGATGCCACATATTGGTTGATGGTAATTGCCCCGCGTCACGTCACGATAATGATGCCGCGAACATGACAGCGCCTTCCACCTCAGCACGCGCCCACGTCGGCACCTTGACGATGCTTGGCAGCACCCCGCAGGGGATGCTGCCCTCCGTCCCTGGGGCTCTGCGGCACCAACAGAACTCTGGCATTCAGCGTCAGGCCTTCTCACGCCCGAACAGCGCCAGGGCGATGCGCAAGGAACGGCCAGCACCATGGTGGGTTTTTTCTGCAACTGAAGGCCGGACGGCTGCGGTCTGGCGGTTCTGCGTCACAAAGCACGGCTGTCCGTGCAACATTTGGCTTGACGGCCTGGTCCAGGCGTAGAGTCTGGGCCTGCCCTGCGGCCTCGGGGTCGTTCCCCCGCGCTGGCCACGCAAAATGCGTCCGAAGTCCGTGGAGCCGAAGGTGCTGTCCACGAGCGGCGCCCCCGGCAGAGGTGTTGCGAAAGCCCTACGAAATTCTTCGACCCATTCCCCAAGACCATGGTCTCGACCCATTCAACCCATTCACCCAGTGTCGTTTTTCAACGGTCCCGGGGGCCTGGCGAGGGCCCCCAGAGGCCCAAAGCGACGACAGATTTTCCGTCGGACTCCTTCGCATTTCGCACCCCGCGCGTCGACAGCGTGGTGCGCGCGCTGGCCCAAAGTCGACAGCGTGGTGCGCGCGCTGGCGCCCTGCCCTCTGAGCCGCTGCCCCGCCCCCAGTCGCTGCGACTCAGAGCAGGTCTGAGCCCGACAGCCGACGGGGGACAGGCAGTGGTGTCACACACCCCTTCCCCCTTTCCCCCCCCCCTTGCTGCCACACAAGGCGTGAGCGGCGGACGTGCGCCGCGCATCAGCCGAGAAGGTATGTGACCTAGAAATTCGGTGACCGAGAAGGTGCCCGAAAATGTGACCGAACACGTAGCGGGACCGGAATTGTAGCCGAAATTGAAAATTGCTTTGGTCTCGAACCACGAATGCTGGTCACACTCTGGCTCGTTCGGTTGTATCGGGCGCCGATCTCGGTGACCCTGGGGCGGACGTTTGGGCACAGTAGGGGCCTCTGCACCCTCCCCGATGGAGACGATGTCGTGAGGGTCCAGGGCGCGGGGAACGGTTCTGTTCGCGCCTGGCGCCGTTTTTGGCTCTTCCGCTCCATGGGCTACGTCCTCGGCAAGCTGGAGTGCGAGCGGCTGTTCGCGAAGGCCGCCGCCGGGAGCGGGGGCCGCTGGGACGCCCTCGTCGTGAACCCGTCCGACAACATCGGCGCGATCCCGAGGGGAGAAACACGGGGACCATGGCCAAGATGCCGCGGGATGTTGTCGATGCCAATTTTGGTCATGGTCCATGCCAGCCGTCGCCGATCCGCGAGGACGGCCCGCGAAGTGACGTCTGCCAAGGTCGACGGTGACCAAGGTCGGCACGACGTTTCCTCGTTCAGTCTTGGTCGTGGTCCCCGTTGTTCTTCCCCGCCAGGCCCGATTCTCTCGAGGCACCACGCGGAGGCCAGGGCGGCGTGGACGCCGTGGAACTGTACGCTCGCCAGGACAGGGTCCGTCTCGATTCGCTCGCGCCGATCTGACTCGATTCCGACTCGATTCCGATATTCAGCGATCCGGTGCGGTCCGGGACACGGTGTGGATTCGGGTGTTGTTAGAAGTGCTTGTGGCCCAGGGTGCCCCCCAGAGTATCCCAGGAGGCCCCCACGGCCTCCAGAGCAAGCCTCACCATCTTGCTGCCCTTCTCTTTTGGCCAGATCGATCTATGTTGGTCCCAGGGCCCGAACAACGAGGCGAAAACGCCCGGTGTGAATGATTAAGAACGAGCGCTTTCTGCAGCTACTGGCAAACCCCCCTCCCCCCCCCGTTCGAAGCGGGCGGCGGGTGGGGTGCAGGGGGGGGGGGGAAACAGCGAGCTCTCTAGTTCGAACTGGGCGGCGGGTAGAGGTTCAGAACCCCACACCTCTTCTCGTGTAGGATTCTATCAGAGATGGATCTAGGATTGAATTAAAGCTAGATCGAGCCCAGTTATGGTTGTATTCAAGCTGGGACGAGCCCTCATAATATTACATTAGACCTGTATCCATATTATGATAAGTCCTGATTGAAGTTGGATCGGGCACTCGTAGGATCCCATTATAATGGAATCCGACTAGTGCCCGATACAGCTCTCAGCTCACAGTGGGATGGTATTCAAGTTCGATTGGGCCCCAGTCGGTTTCTATTAGAGCTGGATCCAGCCCTATTAGCAGGGGCTCGATGAGAGCGAAATCGAGTTTGTGTACAATTCCATTCGATCAAGATCCAGCTCTGGCAGGATTCTAGTGGAGCCGAAGCTAGCCTTTGTAGGAAAAATGCGATCGGATTTCGTAGGATTGCATCAGAGCTGGATCCAGCTCTGGAGGCAGGATTCGATTTGAGCCTGTTCGATCCCCCCCCCCTCCCCCAGTTCGAACCGGGCGGGGGGAGGCTGCATAACCCCCCGTCCCCCACCCACCCCAGTTTCCGGGGAGGGGGGGGGGTCCGCTCCCAGTTCTCAGGGAAGGGGGTGAATGGGGGGGGGAATTTGTCACTCCCCCCGCCGTTTCCCAGAGGGGCAGGGGAATCTGACCCAGCTAAGCGACGGTAGTACATCGCGCTCCCTCACAAATTAGAAGACCCTCGTTCTCAGGGCGCCTGTGTGCGCCGCCGGTCGCCAGGATCCTCGAGGGGCGGCCCTTCCCGCAGAGCCACCGGCTGCAGCCCTGGTGGCCCGTGGACGTCCGCGACACCGCGGAGGCCCACGCGCTGCTTCTGGCCAGCGTGGCGGCGGCGCCTGGCGAGCGCTACTTGGTCTTGGGGGGGGGGGGGAGGGGAGGGGGGGGAAGGGTCCAGGCCTCCTCCTTCTCATCCTCCTCGTCCTCCTCGTCCTCCTCCTCTTTCTCCTCCTTCTTCCTTCTTCTCCTCCTCCTCCTCCTCCTCCTCCTCCTCTGTTTTATGTTATATACGTTGGGCAAAATTAGGCAGCGGAGCTGGAGCGTTCTTCCGTTTCCTCTTTGTTTACAGCGTTGGGCAGATTTGAGAAGCGGAATTGGAGCGTTTCTTCCTTCTCCTCCTCCTCCTCCTCCTCCTCCTCCTCCTCCTCCTCCTCCTCCTGTCGCTATCTGCACTGCTCGTCGTCGTCTTGCACGCGCCCGCCTGCGAATGCGGCCAGGCGCGGCCAACAGAGGCTTGTGTTTTCCCTCGGTCTGGGTCAGGGGCTGCGGCTCGCAGGCCGGAGTGGTTCAAGCGAGTATGTGCACTTTGTCTTGATTTTCTAGACCATGTGACGTCTTGAAACACGTTTCTGGTATATTTATGCGTGTTCTGGGTTTCCTGACCTTTTCGTTGGTTTTTTGGGTTTTCGATCGCTTTCGCTGGTTGTTCTGGGTTTTCCTGCCTCGGAATGCTCCCCAGCGGCTGCGCCTAGCTGAGAGCGCTCTGGGGGAGCCCAGATCATCCCGAGCGGTCGGCGGGGAGCAGAGTTGTGTAACGGAAACCACACACGATCTGCGTCGGAGGAGGGAGTGATGCCGCTGCCGCTACTCGTCCTGGAGAGGCCTCGTCGTCCCGGCTGGATTCGCCTTGAGATTCTGGTTAGAACGCATCCCAGGAGAGTTTCTGAGTAGTGGTACCGGTGTATGTGTAATTCCTTTTGCGTCGTGAAAAAATCGCGTAGACCCAGACCCAAACCTCTCCGCGTCGTGAAACCTTGAGATTTGGGCGTCGCATTTTTTTCACACCAGGCGTTTTCGCTCAGTTTCCAGCCCTGGAGCTCTCCAGTCGTGAGTTCTCCCAATGTTGCATTTTTGTTCGCGACGTCGGATCTCAGGAAGACTCAGACTCCTTCGCGTCGTGACAGAAACCTCGACGGCAGGTTTTTCCCCAATTTTCGGTTTCGGGGGGCCCTCGCCGGGTCTCGAGATCATCAGAAAGCGACCCAGGATGAGAACCCAGTCCCCGGGAAGGGTGCAGTCCTCCTGGGGAGCACGTAGTGGACAGAAATTGCGACTTCGGGGATTTGTCGATACCTCTGACACTGCTCGTCCTGGAGAGCCCTGGTAGCCACGGTTGGATCCCCCTCGACACCGTTGTCAGAGCCCGGTTAGATCCAAACCCTACCTTCGCCGATGAACGATTCAGGCAGCTCGATGGGCGGCGGGGGTAGGGGTCGGAATTCGTCTCGGACACTTCCTGCGAAATCCGAACTCGACCCCCGCCTCCCATCGATTCAGAAGAGTCGATGGTTGGTACAGGTTGGGTGTAACATCGGGTTCGGATGCCGCTACCGAATGGTGTGTGAAGACCGCTCCTCTCCTCCTTCTATCCATCCATCCTGCTGTCCTCTCGTCTCAGGTATTGGATTCGACGTTGCGCCTGACCTTCATCGGGCGTGAAGGGAAAGAACGCTTTCTCTTCCGTTCACATCTGGCAGTCTCAGTTTGTCTCGGGGTTACCACAAGAGAATCAGACCGATTATAACCACGTCGGACTGTTCAGAAACTACTTCGGTCATACTTCAACCTTTGGAAACGGGCTGGTCGTAACCCGACCCAAGAACTTCTGAAGAGCTTCAGCAGAGCTTCTGCAGAGCTTCAGCGGAGCTTCCGAAGAGCTTATGCAGAGCTTCTGCCGGGCTTCTGCCCAGCTTCTGCAGAGTTTGCGCAGAGCTTATGCAGAGCTTCCGAAGGAATTCCTAGGACCCCCCTGGATTCCCTGAGAGGCTTTGTCTTTTCAGGAATCTGGAACATGGTAGGATCTTCAGGAGTCCCCAGGATTGCTTAGGAGGCCCTCGCAGGAATGTGGGAGTGGGTGGGGCCCCTAGGAGTTCCCAGGATTCCCTTAAAGACCTTGCAGGGATCTGGACTTTGGAAGGATCCCGAGGAACTCCCAGGATTCCTTGGGAGGCCTTCCAGGAATCTGGGCAATCGGTCGGATCCTTCGGAATTCCTCGGCATCCTTAGAATGCCTTCTCTGGAATCTGGGCAATTCGTGGAGTCAGCCCATGGAGGTTCTCAGGACTCCGTTGCTAGCCCTCTGAGGTACCTGGGCAGGATCGCCCGGAGTCCGCATGATTCCCTAAGAGGCCCTCGGGGATCTGGCATTTGGTATGGTCCTAGGGAATTCCTACTACTTCCTAGGAGGCCACTCCAGAAATGTGGGAGTTGGTCAGGTCCATAGCAATTCTTAGGGTTCCCTGAGAGGCCCTCTCAGGCATTTGGTAATTGGTGGGATCATTAGGAATTCCTAGGACGCTGTCGGAGGCCCTCTCAGGAATTTGGGAATTGGTAGGAGCCTTCGGAATTCCGAGGATCCCCTCCGCAGCCATCTCAAGACCTTGGTGATCTGTAGGATCCCCAGTAGGTTATAAGATTCCCCAAAAGGCCTTCCCAGGAATCTGGAAATTGATGGCATCCTTAGGAATTCGTAGAATTGCCCAGGAGGTCCTCTCAGGAATCTGGCAATTGGAAGGATCCCATGGAGTTCCAGAGGGGTCCTGAGGAGGCCCTTCTATGAATCTGAGCAATTGGTGGGATGCCGTCGCATTCCTGGGACTGCCGAAGAGCCTCAGGAATCCGGCAATTGGTGGGATCCTTAGGGATGCTTATGTTTCCTTAGGAAGCCCTCCGAGGCATTCGAACAAGTGGTAGGACCCTTGGGGAGTTCCTAGGATTTCCTAGGCGGCCCTCCCAGGCATCTGGCAATTGGTAGGACCCGTAGGACTTCATAGGGATTTCCTCAGAAGCCCTCTCAGGAATCTGGGAATTGGTAGGATCCATTGGAATTCCTCGGAGTCAGTCGGAGGCCCTCCCAGGAATCTGGGAAGTGGTAGGATCCGCGGGAATGTTTTAAAAGTCCTCAGGGATCCTTCTCAGGAGTCTAGCGAGTGGTAGGATCCCTGGGAATTCTCCGGATTCCTTAGGAGGCCCTCCCAGGAATTTGGGAATTGGTAGGACCCGTAGAAATTGCTCAGATTCCCGAAGAGACCCTCTTAGGGTTTTGGCGAAGTCCTCAGACGAATCACATTGGTATCGTATACGAATCACATCGGAAACGTCTACGAAGCACATAGGAACCGTAGAACAGAAGAGTGCAATAATCACGTTGGAATCTTATACGGATCGTGGCCACGTTCGACTCGAAAGTACATGTGGTTAGCTGAGATCATGATCGGCCGTCGGTGATCGGACCGGTCGCAACCGTTTTCTCGGATTCCCATCTGGGCGCCTTACAGGAGTTCAGTGAACCCAGAAGCGCTCGTATGATCTCTCCCATTAATCGAAACGTTATTGAAGCGACCCAAAAACATCGCAACCAATTCTGACCGATCGCAACTGGTTGTGATCAGCCCGAAGTGGTCGACGATCGGTCCGAAGTGGTTGCGGTCGGTCTCCATCGCGTTGCCCCATGTGTCCCTGGCCCACGGCGCCCCAGCCTTCCGCTCCCTTGTGAAGGCCGTGGGGGCCTTGGCAAGCTTGGCTGCACCTTGGGCCGGGGACACGTCTAGCAACACCCGAATCCTTGACATCCACCGGCGCGTTTTTCTCTATCCGCGGACCCAAATCTCCCGACCGCTTCCCTGGTGGGGTAAGTTTTTGCGCCCGGATCTATTTATGATTGTCCCGCGGCCCGGAAATTGCCCGAGATGTCGAAAACGAGGACATTTTGGATCTCGTCGTCCTCACAGGCTTAGTGGGCCCTGGAAACGTCAACGCAGTTTTATCGTACCTCTTTCGTTGTTCAGTTTCGGGCGCCGCCGTTGTTGCGGCCGTTTGGGGCGCCGCTGTTTTACTTTCCGTCTCCCTTGGTGGCGGCCCTGTACAGATCACAGCTTGCTTGCCCGATCCGTACCCTTTTCGAACTAGTCCCGAACGTCCTTCGGAGCCCTGGACGGCCCAGGCCGTGTCGGCGAACCGTTTCTTTGACCGTTTCGGTGAACCTTGTTGCTTGCGTTGTCACGACGACCAAGGGACAGTTTTTTGAAGACGGCCGTGGGGGACACACGTCCGTATCCGCGGCCTCGCGGGCCGGACCATTGGGCCGCGACCCCGTGTATAGGGGGCATTTTGTTTGTAGATTCCCCGCGAGGAACGCCTCCGTGCGACAGCGTGTCCGCGGGGGGTCGCCCTGGAATCCAGACCGCGAGGGCGCGAACACGGATATTTTGGCTGCTCATGAGACGGTGGAAATGAATTGCCGTCCAATTGTTCCGTCCCTTTCCTTACAAATAATTCTCCCGCGTCGCATCCCGAGACGTGTCGGTAGGTCGGGATGGGCGTTTCGCTTGATAATCCCATATGTTGCTACCACCTTTAGGATTTCAAGAGTTTTACGGATGGAGGGCGGGCGGTTTCCTGCATGTTGGTCTCGCCTTAACGCCGCGTATTCGTCTTAAGACTTTCCAGCAGTTTCAATGAGTCTTATTGTTGACCAGAAGTTCTGCATTAGAATGATGTAGGACCTTCAGGGCGTAACAGTCACGCTGATTGGCGGTGTGAGTGTTGTTGTCTGGGTTCTTGGGGTACCACACGTTATCCCCCATGTCTCCCCCCCCGTAACGGTATCGCCTGGGAACCTGCCACAGGCGTGAATCCTTGCAGTTTCCATCGGAGTAGGCATTCTCATGAGGAGGAGGAGAAGGAGGAGAAAAAAGAGGAGGACGAGAAGGGGAAGGAGGAGGACGAGGAAGAGGATGAGGAATAGGAGGAAAACGACGACAACCAACGTGGCCCAGAGGCTTCCGAAGGTGCATTGTCATGGTTGTCCTCATCGTCGGCGTCGGCGTCGTCGGCGTCGTCGGCGTCGTCGGCGTCGGTGTCGTTGTAGTCGTCGTCGTCGTCGTCGTCGTCGTCGTCGTCGTCGTCGTCGTCGTCGTCGTCGTCGACGTCGTCGTCGTCGTCGTCGTCGTAGCGTTCCTCCTCTCATCGATCTCATCTTCTTCGTTATATTGCGAGGTGTTTAGCGCAAGTGCTGTGGCGTCGACAGGCGCTGTGCTGTGGTGTACACAAGTGCTCTGGTCCACGCAGGCGCGGTTGTGTACGGCCACGGTGTGCTGCACACGGCTGGTATGATAAACGCAGGCGCCGTGGTGTACAAACAATTGTCCAGTGAACGCAGGTACTGTGGTGGTGTGTAATAGCTAATATCACTTTAGCGCACGCGGTTGTTGAGGTGCGCAGAGGCGCTATGGTGTACACAGGCGATGTGGCGCCATGGTTCGCGCAGCAGGTGCTAGGGTGAACGGAGGCACCGTGTTGTACACAGGCGCTGTGGTGCATGCAGGCATTGTCGTAACACGTTGCGCCTGTGTTGCGGGCGCGCCTTTGGGGGTGCACGCCAGCCGCCGTTACAGCTACCCCCTCCAATCCCCTTTCCCCCACCCCAGGTACATGTTTTACCCCAATGGATTAAAGAACACGATCTCGGTTTTGAACACAGGATCGGTGTTCCGGCACGATTCAGGATCGTCCCGACGCAACAGTACCGTTTTTTTGCGGCGTTGAAGTCCCAGGAATTGTGTTCTGGCACGGTTCAGGAATTTCAGACAGTTGTCTTTCAATGGGGCGCTTCCCTCAATGAGCATGAACTCTTGTGGGTACTTGTGAAGAGGGTGCTTAGAGGGTGGGCTCCTCGCAACATCGCTTATGCGGCAACTTATGCGTTATTGGTTAGCACTGGTCAACCTCCTTATCCTCCTCCTCCTGCTCCAGCTGCCCCTCTTCCTTCCCCTCCTACAGTCGGCCCTGACTGGTAGGTCGACAGTGCCAAATCGAGGGTACCCTTGTGTCCTGCCCTGTCTTGTGTCCTGCCCACATGTCCTTTGGTGTCTTAGGGCCACGTTGCCGTCGGATGAGTCCTGTGTCTTCTCGGGTGCCTTGCCCAATCAAGTGCGACTGTGCTCTTTCTCGGGCTCCTCCTCAGCACCTGCGCCTCCTCTAAGCCCCCAGGTCTGCTCGGGCGAGGCGGTGCGCGTGGAGGAGCTCGCTGGCATGCTAGCGGAGCTGCTCCCCGAGGCGGGCCGTCTCGGTCCCTCGCCGCGGCCAGTAGCGGGCCACGGCCGGGTGGAGCAGCGGTCCCAGCTCTCAGAGGGAAGGTCCAATCCGCTCATTACGCGCAGAGGGTGGTTACGCGCAGAGGGGGGTATGGTATATGGGGGGAGGGGGGCAGGTTTCTTAGAAGGAGACTGCTTCTTGGAAGGCGCGGGCCTGATCTGTAAATGCAGGTCGGCGCCTTCTAAGGAGCGACCCTCCTTCTAAGAAGCATTTCCCCCCCCCTCCTACCCCCTTGTGCGCACCGCCAATCTAAGTTGTTCGATGCCTGTTCCTGGGAGCCTTCGGCGGCGACGTTGAAATCAGCGGCTCCTGGTTTTGGACCACCTTTGGCCCTTCCTCCTCATCCTCCGCGCCGCTCCTCCTCCTCCGCGAATCCGCTCCACGTCCGGTCCCAAGTGTGTTCCAATCCTGGTCCAAATCACGCCTACATCGGACAGCGCAGGGGGGCACGTAGGCTCCCATGGAACAGGGACCAGAAAGCTGGAGTATAGTGGGTCTGGCGCAAATGGTCCAGGCACAACATAGAGCCACAACCACAACCAAATGGAGGATTCTTCGGGAGGGCCCCGTCGGGGAAGAAGAACCCACCGAACTCAGCATGATCACCTTGGTTGTGGTTGTGGCGTAGTTGTTGGCCGTTCCAGGACGCCACATCGAAGATAATCAGCACTTATGTAGCTGGCTTCGGTGTTCTGACGATTGCTGACATGTCATGGGTATCCCCCAAGAGTGTGTCCTTGATGTGGCTGTGGCCGCTTGATGTCCCTGCAGAAGAGTCGGCGGCGAGAGGTGCAGTCGTTCTGTGATGGCGCACTACTGCACGCAATAGTACGCAACAGCGGCGGGGCGGGGGGGACCACGCACTATTACACAGGCAGCAAGTGCTGCAGGGGGAACACGATACACAACTGCATTCACCTGCAACTAATGCATCCAGCGCGCAAGCTGTTGCATCCAGGCACCCACTGTTGCAATTACTGTTGCACCTCTTCCCGCGGGCCCAGCTGCGCCAGCCCCGCGAGCAAGATCCCAGAGGATTTGATGCCTTGAATCCTGCAGTGTTCTTGTTTGAGTTCGGCCTCCAGGCCATCGGGCCCCAGGGCCACCGAAAATGAATCCAGGGCGCAAACTTGGCCATGTGGAAGGGGTCAAACATCGGCGGCGAGCCGGGGAGGAAGCACGAAAGGGAGGCCCTTCTCAGAAGGCTCGGGATGCCCCAGGCCTTCTGAGAAGTTTCTACGCCTCCCCCGAAGACACACACAATTCCTCGGAAGGCGCGAGGGCTTCTGAGAAGTCCCGCCGCCTTCTGAGGAGGCCTTCTCCTTGCCACTTCCCCCCCTCGCCCGCTGCCGAGAAGGGCTCCAGGGCCGCGGATGGAATCAGGTCGGCTCGGAGGACGTCGGGGGTCCCACCTCCGCGCATGGCCCGTCGAGGCAGCGGCGGCCCTCCCTGGGCGTGTGCTCCTCCTTCCTGGGCCTCCCGGAGGCCTCTCGTCGCCACTGCTGGATGCTTGTCGGAGAACAGGTCGAGATGGGCTCTGGAGTCCAGACTCAGAGGAGGCAGTGGTACCCATGCTCCTTCCCTGGGCCTCCTGGGCGGCCCTCGTCGCCTCCGCTGGGTTCGCCTCGAAATCTTGGTCAGAACGCGCCCCAGGAGAGGTCCACCGGTATCGGTGCCTGTTGGTTTCCCCAAGGTGGATTACGGGATCGAGATAGTAGATCACTGAAGCTTCCGTTCGTGTTGGATCGAATGTATATCGCTGAGTCGCGCCCCGTAGCGCTGCTTCAATAGCGCCGAATAGTGCTCTAAAAGCGCCCGAGAGCTACCAGTAGCGCCCCATGGTGCCGAATACCGCCACGTGAGGAGACGCATTATGCCCGCTCTGCACCCGATTGGGCGCGCCATTGGGCGCCATGCGACCACCAACCAAGACCTTCGCGAGTTGCTTTCTAACAGGAGGTGTCCGGATGGACCGGTCTTGAGCGGAGTTGGGCCTGGCGGGGGAGCCGCTGTTGTTTCGATTCGCCCTCATCCGATTACCGATTACCCCCCTGGTGGGGGAGCCGCCGTTATCTCAATTGGTCCTCCTTCGAGTGCCGGCTGCCCTCCTGGGGGGCCCATCGGCGTCGACTCCGCTCTCAAGAGCTCGTCCGTAAGATGGGCTCCTCGCAGGGGGGTCAATCGAGCACAGTTCCCCCAGCTGTGGCTGGCTGGCGTGGGGTTTGGGCTCGATGGTATTCAGGAGGTGTGCTACAGTTAACGCGCAAAGTAAGGATGAGCAACTTTCCAAGGCTTTCGTTGGCCGCGCCCCGGTCGCAGAATGTCGACATGGACCTGCAAAGCCCGTGCATCTTTATCGCGCATCCCCACTGGGTTCCCTGGCATTTTATTCACAAGGGACCGTAGCTTCGGGGACGCGATCATGGATGAATTTATAGGAACCGTTGCCTCGAGGGCGCGAACACTGCGTAATTCATTAGATGCCGTGGTGTCGGCCCGAGCCTTGCGTAATTCACCAGTGGTGGTGGCCTCGGGGACGCGTATATGGTGTAACTTGTTAGAGTGTATGGTTTCGGGGCGTAATATCATGTAATTCACAGCGAATATTGTAAGCTTTATCGCTTCGGAGAAAGATATAGTGTATCATTACCAAGGGAGTCTGGCTGAGGGGACGCAAGTATCGTACACTTTCAGAAGGAGAATAGTTTTAGGAACGTGACTACCGCGTGACTTATGAGGGCTTAGGCCTTGGGAACGTAAAGACCGCGTAATCTACGAGGGGGTATGGCCTCGGCGACGCGAACATCGCGTTCTGAGGGTTGATTGTCTCGGGGGCGCGATTCTCATGTATTGCTACGTTTCTTACGACCCCCCAGGAATTCTGAGACCACCCCGAGGGCGTGGTGTAGGGTGGTTTTGGGCTTATCTCCGTGTTCGGACTTCAACCGCTTCCAGTTGGAAGCAGAAAGTAGAACCATCACATTGGAAATTGGAATTTAGAATTTGCTCAGGGAGCAGCAAGGGGCCGGCCGGCGAATAAAACGTTTTATGGTTTGCACGAATTGTTCTTAGAATGTGTTTGTATGAGGCAGTTTTGTTTTAAAACGTCGGCCTTATGATGATGGTTCTTATTATTAAATTTACACACACATATATATATATATATATATATATATATATATATGTCCCTGGGGGCGAGGCCGGGGGGCCACAAACAGGTGCCCCCACCCCCCATGGGGGGATGGGGGCTCATTTTCCATGTGTTTTTACAGGGTTTCCGCGTCCTGGGCCTCGGAGGCCGCCGCCTCCGACCCCCCATGGGCCAGGAGGGCCTCCAGAGGCTCCCAAGACGGCCCAAGCGGGCCCCGAGTCGCCGAAAGACCGCTCCAGGACGCCCAAGATAGGCCCAAGACGGCCCGAGAGGCGCCCCAAGGCACTCCACGACGCTTCAAGACGCCTCTCCAGAGCGCTTCCAGAGGCCGAAATCGTCAATTTTACGAAGGTTTTCGACCGATTTTGGCCTTCCAGCCTTTTCGGCTGTCCGACGTTCCAAGATGGCTCAATAGGCCCCCAAGAGCGCCCCAAGACGGCCCAAGAGGGCCCCAAGACGGCCCCAGAGTCGCCCAAGACAGCCCAACAGAGCCCCAAGACGGCCCCAAGATGCGCCCAAGAGGGGGACCACGACTCCCAAATTCGACCCTCCGGCTTGAAGAGTGCCCCAGGAGGCCACAAGGAGCCCCCAAGAGGCCCAAGGATGCCCCCAACAGGCACCCAGGAGGCCCAAACGAGGCCTACAGAGGCCACAAAACAGCCCCGAGGAGGCCCCACAACGGTCCCAAAACGGCTACCGAGAAGCTGCGAAACTGCCTTCACGACGTCCCCGACAGGCCAACCACGAGATCCAAAGCAACACCCATGAGGCCTCTGACCCACCACCCAGGGCACGGTGGCGGCTGCAGTGACAGCACTTGCGCACAGCATGTTCCGGCGGGAGCCTTCCGGAACACGCTGCAGGAGGAGGAAGATCAGGAGGAGAGAGAGCTGGAGTGGGAGGAGGAGGAGGGGGACGAGGAGGAGGAAGAGGCCTCCCAGACAGCTCCAAGATAGCCGAAGAGGCTTCCAAGAGGGCCCTGGGCGGCCCACGAGGGCCCCAAGGCTGTGCCTGAGGCTCCCAAGACGGCCCGAGAGGGCCCCAAGACGGCCCCAAGAGAGGCCCAAGAAGGGAAACACGAACCGAGAATTCGAGCTTTCTACCCCGAGAGGGTCTCCGGAAGTCCCAAGAGGCCCCCAATCGGATCCAAGAGGCCCCCAAGAAGCTCCCAAGAGGGCCGACGAGGTTCCAAGAGATCTCCCAAGGTGGCCCCAAGAGGCACAACACATTGTTTTACGATTGGGCTTTGACGTTTTTTTTCTGCCTTTTGGCATCCCGATGCTCCAAGACGGCCCCAAAGGCTTCCAATACCGCTCCCATCATATAGAGGAAGAGGCCTCCAAGAGGGCCCCCCAAGACGGCCCGCGAGGGCCCCAAGACGGTGCTTGAGGCGCCCAAGACGGCCCGAGAGGGCCCCAAGAGCCCCAAGAGAGGCCCAAGGGGAACGCGACCCAACAGCAGAGCGGTCCCCCCACAAGGCCCACAGGAGGCCGCAAGAGGCCCCCAAGTGGTCCGACGAGGACCCCAAAAGCTTCCCCGAGGGCCTAAAAGGCCACCAGGAGACGTCCAAGAGGCTTTCAAATAGCCCAAGAGTGCCCTCGATGCGTCAAAACTGCTTCCAGGAGGCCCCTGGGAGGCTTCCGGATTGCCTCAATCTGGCCGCAGGTGGCCTCAAGTCGGGCCTCCACGCAGCCAAGACGGCCAATGACGGCTTCAGATTGCAGAACCGATGCCCCCAAGGGACCCTCAGACGCCCCCCCAAGAAGCACCCAAGAGGTGCCTCCAACAGCCAGTTGACGAAGCATGCGGAACACCCCAGAAGATCCTCAGATGCCGTCGCGCGCCTGTGCTTGATAGCGTTGTCCAAGATCGTCCAGCGCCCCCCCGGCCTGGGCTAGAACCTGAGCGCGCGCGAAGCGCGCGCGATGGTTCTAACCCAGGGGCCCGAAAACAGCTGCCCGACCCTCCATGCGAGTACCGGGGCTCATTTTCGCTGTGTTTTCACGGGGTTTCGGCGTCCCGGGCCTCTGAGGCCGCCGCGATGGTCCCGGACATTTTTCAGATCCTCGGCGCGGGCTCCAAGACCATTCCGCAGAGGGCTCCAACAGGCTCCAGGGCAGCCCAAGAGGGCTCCAAGACGGCTCCAGGAACGACTGCAGGGTCTCATTTTTCTTTTGTTTTCTGCAAGACGGCTCCAGGAAGACTGCATGTCTTCTGAGGATGGCTTCCGCCTCTTGCCCCGAGCATCCCAAACTGCCTGATCGGTTCCCACTCGCCTTCCTCAAACCCAGCGCTTGCCCAAGCGCGTTCCGGACGGTCTTCGCCGGAACGCGCTGGAATGATCACGCGCTGCGGTTTCCCATGCCAACGTCCTCGGACGTGGGCGCCCTGCCACGAGCGCGTTCCGGGAAGATGCTCCTGGAACGCGCTGAAAAGATATGGCCACATCTCGGGGACGCTCCCGGCACTGCTGCCCCAGCCTTTCTGGGCAGCCTCCACAGCGCTCCAGGAGGGCCCAAGACGCCCCCTAGGAGCCCCCAGTATGCGAAAGGATGGCCCAAGACGCTCCCGAGCAGCCCAAGTCAGCCTTCCGACGGCTCTCGAAGCTCCCAGGTGGCCTCCAAGAGACCCCAAGAAGTCTGATAGGTATCGCGTTTTGGCTTCTCGCGTTTTCGAGCTCCCATCGGTCCAAGAGCGCCGAAAAGCCTCCATGGGGGTACTGGGGCTCATTTTCCCAGTGTTTTTAAAAGGGTTTCCGCGTCCTGGGACTCGGAGGGCGCCGCCTCCGACCCCCCATGGGAGGAGGGGCGGCCGGGGAGGTCCAAAATAGTCCAGGAGGGCCTCCAGAGGCTCCCAAGACGGCCCAAGCGGGCCCCGAGTCGCCGAAAGACCGCTCCAGGACGCCCAAGATAGGCCCAAGACGGCCCGAGAGGCCCCCCAAGGCACTCCACGACGCTTCAAGACGCCTCTCCAGAGCGCTTCCAGAGGCCGAAATCGTCAAGTTTACGAAGGTTTTCGAACGATTTTGGCCTTCCAGCCTTTTCGGCTGTCCGACGTTCCACGACGGCTCAATAGGCCCCCAAGAGCGCCCCAAGACGGCCCAAGAGGGCCCCAAGACGGCCCCAGAGTCGCCCAAGACAGCCCAACAGAGCCCCAAGACGGCCCCAAGATGCGCCCAAGAGGGGGACCACGACTCCCAAATTCGACCCTCCCGCTTGAAGAGTGTCCAAGGAGGCCCCAAGGAGCCCCCAAGAGGCCCCAGGAGGGTCCCCAAGAGGCACCCAGGAGGCCCAAACGAGGCCTAAAGAGGCCACAAAGCAGCCCGAGGAGGCCCCACAACGGTCCCAAAACGGCTACCGAGAAGCTGCGAAACTGCCTTCACGACGTCCCCGACAGGCCAACCACGAGATCCAAAGCAACACCCATGAGGCCTCTGACCCACCACCCAGGGCACGGTGGCGGGAGCAGTGACAGCACTTGTGCACAGCATGTTCCGGCGGGAGCCTTCCGGAACACGCTGCAGGAGGAGGAAGATCAGGAGGAGAGAGAGAAGTGGAGTGGGAGGAGGAGGAGGGGGACGAGGAGGAGGAAGAGGCCTCCCAGACAGCTCCAAGATAGCCGAAGAGGCTTCCAAGAGGGCCCTGGGCGGCCCACGAGGGCCCCAAGGCGGTGCCTGAGGCGCCCAAGACGGCCCGAGAGGGCCCCAAGACGGCCCCAAGAGAGGCCCAAGAAGGGAAACATGAACCGAGAATCCGAGCTTTCTACCCCGAGAGGTTCTCGGGAAGTCCCAGGAGGCCCCCAATCGGATCCAAGAGGCCCCCAAGAAGCTCCCAAGAGGGCCGACGAGGCTCCAAGAGATCTCCCAAGGTGGCCCCAAGAGGCACAACTCAGTGTTTTACGATTGGGCTTTGACGTTTTTTTCCGGCCTTTTGGCATCCCGATGCTCCAAGACGGCCCCAAAGGCTTCCAATACCGCTCCAACATAGAGGAAGAGGCCTCCAAGAGGGCCCCAAGACGGCCCGCGAGGGCCCCAAGACGGTGCTTGAGGCGCCGAAGACGGCCCGAGAGGGCCCCAAGAGCCCCAAGAGAGGCCCGAGAAGGGGAACGCGACCCAACAGCAGAGCGGTCCCCCCACAAGGCCCACAGGAGGCTGCAAGAGGCCCCAAAGTGGTCCGACGAGGACCCCAAAAGCTCCCCGAGGGCCCAACAGGCCCCTGGGAGACGTACAAGAGGTTTTAAAGTAGCCCAAGAGTGCCCCAAATGCATCAAAACTGCTTCCAGGAGGCCCCTAGGAGGCTTCCGGATTGCCTCAATCTGGCCGCAGGTGGCCTCAAGTCGGGCCTCCACGCAGCCAAGACGGCCAATGACGGCTTCAGATTGCAGAACCGATGCCCCCAAGGGACCCTCAGACGCCCCCCCAAGAAGCACCCAAGAGGTGCCTCCAACAGCCAGTTGACGAAGCATGCGGAACACCCCAGAAGCTCCTCAGATGCCGTCGCGCGCCTGTGCTTGATAGCGTTGTCCAAGATCGTCCAGCGCCCCCCCGGCCTGGGCTAGAACCTGAGCGCGCGCGAAGCGCGCGCGATGGTTCTAGTATATATATATATATATATATATATATATATAGAAATCGTGCTTGCATTATTCACGATCACTGGATCTACGAGAAATCTAGCGGCCAGCCTGCAGGAATACTAGGACGGTTGGCCCCTGCTCAATCAGGGTTGAAGGGTGCACACAGTGTCAGTCAGAAACCAATGCCCAAGTTGGTGCGACGTGAATTTGACGTGCCCTTACCCTCTACGCGCGTGTCTTCCCGTTCGCGGTGAACGCCCAGGTTGTAATCAATGGTTGGCAGGCTTCAGATGCCTGGGCCTCCGATGGCTCCAATGTTTCAAGTCACCAGCTCCTGGAGCTCTCGACCCCTTCTCGCGGACCAGCTTTTCTTCCTGAGTTTCTGTTGACGGTCCTGGGGCCTGGGTAAATCCCTCCGACGCTGACATACGTTGCGGAAACCAGATCTGACCCGAGCTTTATCCGGGTCGTCAGAGGTTAGGATATCTTGCCCGCAAGGCGTTTTCAGAGGACGTCCAGGGATGCCTACCCCCCCTTCCTCAGACGCTCAGCCAAAACGCCCCAAGTAACCCAAGACGCGCCCATGACATCCCAACAGTTGGGTTTGCCAGACTGCCCCAAAGTTGTTCATAATGTGGACTGTTTTTATGACCTCCCCTTTCTCCGGTGCCCCTCCTCCTTCCCCCCCTCCCCTACTAGATCCAATTGGCCATGGCCTCCCCCATCTGGTCTTAGTTAGGCGCGGACATCTGTCCATTGTGGTGGTTCGTGCCCTCCCCTTCTCCCATGTCTCTCCCTCCCTCCTCCGTCTTCCGCCCTCTCTCTTTCAAACCCCTCCAACTTCTCTCCTCCCTCTTCTCTCTCTCCCTCCTCCTTGCTCCCCCCCTCCCTTCTCCCTCCCTCTCCTTCTTCCCCCTCCCTGTCCTCTCTCTCCTCCCTCCTCCGTGCCCCCTCTGCCCCCATTCCCCGTTCCCATCTGAGGCTTTCCTTTCCATCTTTTGTCGGCGCAGCTTCTCCCGAGAATTCAAAGATTGAAGAAGAATTTGTTACACGCCGCCTAGGGCTTGCTTGACACGGCCCGCAGTTAGCGGTCGCGTGTGGCAATGTCTTCTTGTTGTTTTTTTGTGAGCGAGTGTATCGCCAGCGCCAAGTTGCGTACATACCGTGTTGGTATCCATGGGTGAGGTGTTGGCAACGGCCCAAAGGCCAGATAACTGTCCGATGAGGGTTCGACCGCAATGGGGATGCAAGACGTGCCGCAAAGAGTTCTCGACCTCCCCGCCCCTCCCCGCCCTGGCCCCCCCCCCCCCTCCGACGCTTCCTCGCACGTCTCCCCCTCCACCGCCTCGCCGCTCACCCCCCTCGCCCCTCATCCTGTGCCTCATGCGCGGCCTGGCGACTTTGGCGGCCTTCCCCGTCTTGCCTGGAGTTGTCCAGGGGCGTGGGCCTCGTGGCGCTGGAGGTGGTCCACCTCGGCCTCTTGCGAAGTGTGTCGGGACTCTGGGGAGCCCCGCTTCCCTCCGACCTGACGTCGTATCCACAAAAATGAGCATCGCAAACAAAAACAAGACCCGAGCCCCAGACCCCATCTTACTGCGCCATGTTTCGAGCCGGATCGACATGGCAGGGTTTGGGGGGGCGAATCCAGGCGAAATCACATGTTGTGCAACAGCTGCGCGAGGCCTCGTCTCCTCGCTTTCCCGCTTCCTCCTTGCACGGCTCCGCAGGCAGGCCTCTGCGGGAGCCTCCGCGGGCACCTCCTGGCGGCCGTCGGCGCCGCCCGTCGGCTGCGTCGCCCGTCGGCGAAGTCGCGTCGGCGTCGTCGTGCCGTTTGTGTCGCCGTCGGCGCCTTGGTCGTCGCCGCCACCGCCGCTCCACCCTCCTCAAAAGACTCCTGCATCGAGAGCACCTGGGCGGCGAAACAAAACCAGGTCGACTGCGCCGTCATTGGCGCGCGAGCTGCCCGCGTAAGATCGCGCGTGATCGCCCTCGTCTCCGATGAAACGTGCCACGCTCGCGCCCCGCATAAACCACCGCGTAAGATCGCTATGCCATCTTGCGTGCGACCATTTCGTCGTTGCTCATATGGCCCCCCAGGAACGCACGGAAACAAATTGCGCAAAAGCAGGTCGGACAGTCCTGGTAGAAGCAGTGGCTTGCTTGCAAGAGAACTTGGCGGCATACAACCGAGGTCAAGCTGGTGGCCCGACCTCGACAAGGCGACGCGAGGGGGGCGAGCAGACGATTCCGCGCACTGCATCCGCAAGCCTCGTGAAGAACCTGAGATTCTGAAGGCACGAACACCCCCGATCCCAGATAAACCTCGAGAAGCCGATGGGGCATCTCGCGCGAAGTTGCATGGGCCCTGGCACCAGCGGCGGCACGCTCCAGAACTCCGCCACTACATTGCCCTTCAGCTGAGACCCCCACGAGGCGGCAAACACGACACCACACTCGACCGCTCACCGCAACTGGCACATGGCCTGTGCGGTCCCAGTCGTCCATGAGGCGGAGGCCAAGACAAGAATGACAAGAATGCCAGAATGCTGAAAACCCTAGAATGACAAGAATACCTGGAATGCCCAAAATGACAGAACAGGAATGACAATACTAGTGTATTTCTAGGAATCTACAGAAAAGAATGTTTTTTTCATATGCGTTGTACATCTGAACGACGTTTTCAAGGACATGGTCCCCGGGGAAAGCAGATTGCGCATCCGCGCGCGCACTGTGTCTGTGGCTTCCCAAAGCCGAAAGCGGCACCCATGGGGGCCCCATGGGCCCATGGAGACTCGTGTCGCGTGAAATATGTGCCGTATGGACAGACTTTCATCATTTGCAGGGCCAATGGGCCAGCGAAGTTGCCGCGGGGCAAAATGCGTGTGGCATGTGCAACGCAAAAACAACATGGCAGACATGTTGCGCGCGCTATTTTTTGCTCTTTCTCAATATATTTCCTCTTTCCCCCTCACTTTCTAGATCTCGCTCTCTCTCTCTCTCTCTCTCTCCCTCTCTCTCTCTATATATATCCCTCTCTCTGCCTGTTTCCCCTTTCTCCCTTTCTTTGTTGTCTGTTTTTTGTCTCGGTCATAACTCTGCTTTGGTGTTGGTGATATTATCCAGCCTGTCGCTCTCCCGTTCCTCTTTCCTCTTACCTCTTTCCCAAGTTCTCAAGCTGCGCGCCGTTGCGAGAAGTGCCCCTGTGAGCGCTCGAAACAAAACGATGCGACGATGCGACGATGCGCATAACTGCAGCGCGTGTGCCGCTTTATCTCTGGAGTCTAGACGCATCGCATACTTTACATATGACACATGACACACCACATGACATATGGCACATGACACGTCACACCACACAACACACACCATATAGCATATAGCACATACCACATGACATAACAACATACCATGACGCATCATAGTGGCATATCGGATATCAGGTATGGTCCCCACGGACCCAAATTTCATTTATTACTTCATCATATTACTTATTATGTATTATTGTTCGCAGCTCGCATAACACATCGTTTCATCATACCATGCACAATGCAAACAGTCATTTTCACACTGCGTAGTGCATAATGAATGACGCATAGTGCATTCACCGCCGGGGAGGCGCCCATGGAAGGAGGCGCAGCGGATTTCCTCTTGGGCGTCTGGGGCGTCTTGGGTCTTGGGCTTCTTGGGCGTCTCAGGGTCTTGGGGCTTTTGGGCGTCTTGGGTCTTGGGTCTTGGGGTCTTGGATCTTGGCGTCTGGGGGGTCTGGGTCTCGGGTCTCGGGCGTCTCTGGTCTTTTGGGCGTCTTGGGTCGTGGGTCTTGGGCGTCTGGGGGGATCGGGTCTTGGGCCTTGGGTTTAGACCCGCTCCTCCTCCGCCCCCTCCACCGTATTGCCGTTTTTGCCCCAACGCACAAACGCGGTCATCATTCACATTCGATTGGTATGCTAACCATAAGAGTTGACAACTTGCTCGATGATGATGTTGACAAGCTGGAAGACCTTGCAGCCCCTTGCCAGCCATGCCCTGCCAGCCCCTGCCAGCCCTTGTCCGCAAACAGCCCTAGCCCCTTGCAGAGTCCGCGCCGACCATCTCCGCCAGGATTGGGCGCTGATGCACATTTCGACGCAGGATTGCCCGCCGCATTACAGGGATTGGACGTCACTGATGACGCAGCATTGCCCGCCGCATTACAGGGATTGGACGCTGATGACGCAGCATTGCCCGCCGCATTACAGGGATTGGACGCTGATGACGCAGCATTACAGGACGCTGATGAACATGTAGACGCAAAACTGCCCGCCGCATTACGACGATTTGACGGCGATGAACATGTAGACGCACAACTGCCCGCCGCATTACAGGGATTGGACCGCGATGATCGCTTGGACGTAGACAAGCCAGCCGAATTACAGGGGCCGCCGCATGTGCGATCGACAATCGGAGTGGATCGAATGTGTCGCCAGACTCGTTTGGGGCTCCGCGCGCCACGGCCTCTGCAGTGCCCAGCCGACCGTGAGTATAAAGGCACGCGAGTTTCCTCGAGAAAGTACCACAACTTGAATAAATCATTGAGGAGAATGGCGCATCGATTGTCCAGTACTGTAAAGCATAGCCAGGCCATGGGGACGCAAATGAACAAGTCAGCTCCCAACCTCGGGGTCCGAATCGAGATGCCACAGGAAGGTTGCGGCTGGGTGCGCAGTGGCAGGAAGGGCAAGAAAGTTTCAAGACCAAAGGGAATTGATGGCGGCCACTGTATCAGCAAGGCTTGGACACCTGAGTTCACGCAGTTGCAAGCTTTCGGCCGCTTGGGCTCCACGACGAAGCACTCCCACCGGGTGACATCTCGCTCGCTGGACGCCGCTGCGACCACGCTGTCTGCAGCGTTGAAAGCTCAATCAGGGGCCATTCGGGAGCTGATATTCGGCTTGCGGGCCGGCGCTGTCAACGCGCCCTGGACGTGGTTGCAAGCGGCTTGGGATGAGACGCCGCTCAAGCTCAACTTTGGCAGATATGCTGAACAGCTTCGACCGATGGCCCGACGCTGGGCGCGCGACAGCGACGAGGGCACGTGGCAGCTGCTCACCGCCGAGGAGGCCGAGAAGAGGGGCATCGCGGCTTTGCAGAAGAAGTCAGGCATACTCCAGGTTCTGGGCATGGAGTTATTCTGCCAGTGGGCAGCCTGGGAGGATGCTGGCTCCATCGATCCGCGTCTTATTGGCAAGGAGACCTTGGTCCTTCACCGACGTCGCATGCTCGTGCCCCCCCGTTTTCTGGCAGCGGCTGCGTGCTCGCATATTGCTCAAGGCCTAGAGGATGGATCTCATGATCTTAATTGGGATGGGATCCTGAAGATCATCCAGGGGGGCCGCATGGATTTCCTCGTTATCACCTTGAACTCCGACCTGGCGGCCCCCAACCAGATTGTGAAGGCCTTGTGGGCGTGCAGAGCTTCAGCCCACAATGCCATGGCGAAGGCTGCCGGGGCAGGCACGTACGCGTTCATCATTTCGGCACCTTGCATATCTCATATACTCAACGCGGTGCAAGCCCATTCGTTCAAGGTCCAGCACATTGCACCGAAAATGTTCAACGTTTGTTTTACTTTGAACAACGTGAACCGGTGGAAGGTAATCAAGCAAGCATTGGATCGTTGCGTGGGAGAGGATCTGCCACGCCACTTCCACCGCGGCATGGATCCACCAGTGGGAAATCGAGAGCACAACCAGAGGATCACGAGTTGTCAAGAGAAAGCAATGCGCGCCGCGTCCTTTCCCCCCCATCGGCCACGCGGCGGCTCCTGAAAGCAGGGGGGTGGGAGGAGGATGGGGGC
Organism: Prorocentrum cordatum; assembly: GCA_963575745.1. NCBI lineage: Eukaryota > Dinophyceae > Prorocentrales > Prorocentraceae > Prorocentrum > Prorocentrum cordatum. The sequence continues at coordinate 2,031,631 of CAUYUJ010003335.1, forward strand.
GGCGGATGGCAGATGGGGGTGGCGGGCCAGGGCGTGGGAGAGGGAACGATGCGATGCGCGATGCGCAGAGTCGCGCGCGGCCGATGGGGAGGGGGCGGTGCGGGCATTCGGCTCTTGGCTCTTGGCCTCTCGACCAGGGTTTTGCACGCGACGCTCCTCCGCAACCGCCACACTCGGGCTTCTCTCGACATGGACATGGACAAGGAGAAGCAGATGGACGAGGTTGCGCACCAGCTCTTGGATGTTCTGAATGGCGATTGGCGGGAGCAGCGCTTGCAGCATTGGTGCAGAGATTGCCGGAGGTGCCCATGTAAGGGACGGCACGAAAACCTCGTTGACATTGTTACCAACTTACTTCAGATAGCAGTGTTCGACCCCATGAGTCAGAGGACTCCAGCAGTTTCCAGGTGGCACACATATGGACCTGCATACGAGGGCGGGGCTTTGGGCTTTTTCTTGCGCGGCATTGCGCGGCGCACCTTCGTGGTTGCAGGCGAGCTCTCCTTGGGCTCCGAGGCGGAGATCGACGATGGGCACGCCATCGCCAATAACGATAACGCTGGTGATTCAGAGGATTGGCGCGAGCTCTGCGACTCGAAGGCCAAGGATGCCATCGCTTTCTTCTCGACCGAAGAGACGGGGGTTCTGCTGGCCCGCGCAGTGATCATCACAGAGCCCATGGACAGACTCTCCAACGTGTTGCAGCACTGCGACAAAACGGGGAATTCGTTGAACCAGTTCTTCAACGAGGACGGCGCTTTGGATCTCGCAGCCAAGCACATGTTCTTGCTGCTCCAGGATGCGGGCCACCCTGGGCACACATCCCGCACGAACTGGCCATGCGACATGGCAACGTCTCACTTTGGCTTCACCCCTGAACTCGCAGATACCCTGACCGAGACCGTAGTCCGCGTGGCCTACCAGGTGTGGGCGCGCCTGGAGCTCGTCAGGAAGGTGTGGGACTTTCGCATCCTCGCTCTTGGCATGGGCGATGCTGGGGGCGTCGCGTTCGGGGGGGAGCTAGACGATGAGGACAAGGCAATGTTGGACGATTTCATGAACGAGGACGGCTGCTGCTTGGGGCCTTGGTTTACTGAAATCCTCCAGGGCTCTTTCTCGCGGGAGCACATGGAGGGACGTCGGCGGGGCTTCGCCAAATGGGGCACTGGACATGAGACATGGGACATAGGATATAGGTACATAGGTACATAGGTACATAGGTGGCTTATACGCTTATGCACTTATGCACTGACACATCAAGCATTACGCTTTATGATTTGTGCTTGATGCCTTATGCCTTACGGCTTATGGCCTCATGCATTTTTATTCAGGACTGTTTCGATTTCTACATCGTGTCCCATGCTTTCCAAGTGTACGAGGTGAAGGGTAAGGGTTTCCAGGGAGGTCGTTGTCCGTTGTGGTGTTTGCTTCCCTTCCCCTGCATGAGTGCATAGCGCATAGCGCCCCACCCATTGTTTTGCATTGCGTTCATCTCGTCTGCGTCCCGATTTCGCTCACAATGGCAATGGCACAGTGGCACAATGGGGAATCCGTCGAATCGAATGCCGCGCATTGCGAATTGCATTGCAGTGCGTTGGCGTCCGTGGGTCCATGGGTACAGGGGCCCTCTCTCGCCGGCCCCCCTTACGCCCTTTCTTGCCCAGATGTGTTCCAGACGATGTTGCACGAGCTTCGGAAGAAGTGGAGGGCTACGAACATGGGGCTGGAGCGTCTGCTTAAGGAGGTGAAGCAGGCCTCTCCCTCGTTCTATGGCGCCCCGGAGGCGGCGACGGTCTCTTCGATGGCGGCGCTCAACTTTGTCTGGAGGGACCACCTCCCTCGAAGCTGGCGGCCGCAACATCTTCGCGAATGCTGATCGGGATGAGCTCGTTGCCGCGGGCTTGCCAGTTGGCTTCGAGCGGAGGAGGTGCTAGGTGGTCGACTTACTAAGTATTGCGCTTCCCCATCCCCTATGCCCTATGCCCCATATCCACTATCCTAACCATATCCTACCCCTGTATCCCATATGCCCATATCCCATATCCTATATCCTCCATCCTCTATCCTCTCCTCCCCCCCGCCCCAACTCGCCCCCCCCCCCGCCCCGCCTCGTCCCTGGGCGGGGGGGGTGGGGATCAGGGGGATCAGCGGTGAGATCGGGGTTGGAGGAGAAGGATGCGAAGGAGAGTCGGGAGGATGGGGGAGGAGGTGGATGAGGGGGAGGGCGAGGAAGAAGAGGAGGGGGTGGAGGAGGAGGAGGTGGAGGTAGAGGAAGAAGTAGAGGACATGCTTTCGCTACCCGAAGGTACGACGGCGAGAACGCTCGGCTGCGCCGCTCGCGGCCGGACATATCCTTGGTGAATCGGCGGCTGGCGCAGCTGAGGCAGAGCAACCCCGCGGCTTCGCGGGGAGATGCTGCCGCGGACGTTGCACAGATGTCCATGGGCGAGCGGGCCGCCATCATCGCTGACATCGAGGGTGGCCCCAGGCTGGGCGATAGCGCCGGCGACAGCGGCGGAGCGCCCAACGGCCCCATTGCCCGCGAGCTGCCGCCATGGGCATCGCCTGACCTTCAGTGGCCTGTAAGTTTGGAAGCGCTGCAGCGGGCCGTTGGAAAGACTACGGGATTCGCGAGTTACGGAGAGAAGCAGCGGAAGTCTTCGAGGCTACACGCTGCGACGGACGATCATGGCATCATCGCGCCCGGTCGCCTTTTCTACGAGCGTTTCCCGTGCATTTTAAGGCATCCTGGGCTATGTTACAGCAAGGGCGAAGACGTGTACGACTCAGCATTGCGGTTGGCAAGAAGCTTGGAGAATCTGTGCGTCCCTGACAAGCGGGGTAAGTACATTCTGGTGTGGGCCGCCGATGAGCACGGCGCTGCCTTGGAAAATGGTTTCAGAATTGTCTTGTACTTCGCAGAGCAGCGAGCTCGCCGATCATTTGCGCCCCAGAAGGTGTTTTTTTCCAGGTGCTGGTTGGGGCCGTCTGATTTACCAGGGTGGGCCCGCTGCTGGTTCGTCGAGAACGAGGAGAGCCCCGGGCATTTTGAATGGGAGTCTGCGTGGTCAGTCGCTAAGTTGGCCTTGCGCCACCACCACCCGCAGGGTCTGCCGCAGGTGTTTTGCACTTTCGCCGAGCGGAAGTGGGTGCTGCCTGACGGCGGCAATTTCTTCAGCGAGGCATTGCACCTCGTCCACTGGCCCAATACTCACACGCAGATATGGCCAGAGGTGCACAGGGTGCCGAGGCCGACCGCGCCGCCCGAACTATCTTCGCTGTTAGAAAAAAAAAAAAAGCCTTCCAGGCCGAAAGGCCCTCCATCAGCAGGCGTTCGCGGACTCCCTCCTGGTCCATCGTGTAAGAAGCGAGCGCCTAAGAAAGATGACAAATATGCAGAGTTTCTTTTCGAGAGAGTCGATGAGCTAGGCAGCGGCAGCGGCGCTTCGGACACAGACGACGGCCGCAAGAAAGGGCCGACAGAGCCAGAGGAGGATCCAGAACCACCAGAACCCCCGACGCTTGGCGGAGGCGATGTGGGCGGCCCCCCGCCGCCGGGCGGCGGCGATGAGGGCGACCCCCCGCCGCCGCCGCCGCCGCCACCGCCAAGACCTGATGGCAGCCGTGCGTCTGGCGATTATCAAACCCTGCCTGTGCCTGGAGGAACGCTTCACTTCTCGATAGGATTGAAACAAGTCAACGCTCATTGCGGTAATCTCGACCACCTTGGAGGGCCAAAGTGCAAGATGGATAGACGTTTGGCACTCCAGGGCGGCAGGCGACGACGCCCCATCGGATTGCTCATGGCCTGGCTCTCCCACAGCTGCTGCGCTGGCGGGAAGGGGGCCCACGATTCCTTGAAAAGCTTCTTGTGCAAGGAGGCTCAGAGGAAGGAGCGCTGCGACGGGCGTGCCATACTGGAGGCGCTCGCCGCTCAGGGCACCGAGGATGGCAGGAAGGCCAAGGCCATTCTGGACATGGAGCAGGAGGAGGGTGGAGACGGAGAGCCACGAGTAGGGCATTGAAAAGATGCACCACCCAACCATCCATCGTCATCCTCCACAAAAGACAAAAGCCTGCCTGTAGTCCTCCTCGTCGCCACAGCGCAGCGGGGCGCAGTTCGAGAGGCTGGTGTGTTCGGACCCCCCGAGGGGTCCAGGGCCATTATGCATTATGCATTACACATTACACATTATACGAATAGCAAGGCAACGCTGTTGTTGCATCCCAGCCATCATCAACGCTATACACTATACACACTATACAGCTATACGCTATACAGAGTGTCACATGTTATCAATGTGTGGCCTTCGGCCCCTGCCCAGCCGCCAGATGCCAGTCTTTGGGCATTGAGTCTTGGGTGTCTGAGCTTCTCGGGTCATGGGTCATGGCCGTCTTGGGCCTTGGGTCTTGGGGTCTTGGGTGTATTAGGGTCTTGGGCGTCTAAGGCATTGGGCATTGGGCGTCCTGGGGTCTTGGGTCTTGGGCTCCTGGGCGCATTGGGGTCTTCGGTCTTGGGTGTCTGGGCGCCATGGGTCATGGGCGTCTTGGATCTTGGGTCCGGGGGTCTTGGGCGTCTTGGGTCTTGGGTCTTGGGGTCATGGGCGTCTCGGGTCTTGGGCGTCCTGGGGTCTTGTGTCTTGGGTCTGGGGCGTCTTGGGCTCTTGGCGACGACGACGACGACGGCGGCAACGACGACGACGACGTCGACGACGTCGACAGGCGGCGGCGGCGACCGCGCCCCATGCCTCTTGAGCCGGCCGTGTAAGGTTGGGCTGGCTGCCAGGCGAGCGGCGCGTAAGCTCGATCTGGCCGTGTAAGGTTGAGCTGGCCGTGTAAGGTTGAGCGGCGGCGGCGACGAGGCGATCCTGAATTGGCCGTGTAAGGTTGCGCGCAGCGCTGGCGGCTTCCTGGGCCGCTGCCCCCACCGCTGCGGTTTCAGGATCGAGGGTTTTTGTTTTTTGTTGGTTCTTCCGTGGTCACCCCGCCCGTGGCCGCGGCAGATGTCGCGGCCGCCCAGCAAGCGCAAGGGTGCGGCTTCTCAGCCGCAGGGCATGCTGAAGTTCGCCAAACCAGCGCCGGCGCAGGCGCCGTCGCGTTGCCGGGGGGGGGGGGGAAGGAAGGAAGAGAATGAGAGGACGAGAGTAAGAAGTAAGAGATAAGAGGTCAGAGGAGGAGGTCGAGGGGGAGGGATGAGGGCGGGGGGGGGAGGAGGGGGCGATGGCGAGGATTGTTAATGGTGGGGGGGGGGAAGAGGACGAGGATGCGGGCGAAGAGGAACAGGATGAGAGGATGAGGATGAGGCGAAAGGGTGAGGATGGAGGAGGCGGAGGAGGAGGAGGGGCGGGGGGGGGCGAGGGGGAGGAGGAGGAGGAAGAGGAGGAGGAGGACGAGGAGGTGGATGAGTGCATGAGGAGGAATAGGGAATTAGGGGACAGGGCAATGAGGTAATGAGTAATGAAGGCGAGGAGGAGGAGGAGGAGGAGGACGAGGAGGTGGGGCCTCCTCCTCCTCTCTCCTCCTCCCCATCCACGTCCGCTTCCTTCCCATCCCCCCCCATCCCCCATCCCCTCTCTCCCTTGCACCCTGCCACCTTGCCCCTGGCTCGTTGATCCTCTTCCGCCCTCTCTCACTTCAACTTCTCCCCGCCCTCCCTTCTATGACTTTTGGATTATGCTCTATGCCTTATGCAGCTTATGCCTTATGCCTTATGCCTTATGCCCCCCCTGCCCGTCTCTTTGTCCCATGTCATTCCACCGCCCTCTCCTCTCTCTTCCTCCTCCTTTTCCCCCCCTCCCCTCCGCGCCACCCCGCCGCCCCCCCCCTCCGCTTTCCGCCCCCTCCGCCCCGCCTCCATGGGACAGCCGTTGCGCGCCGGAGTGATTGGGCCCCAGAGACAGTGCCGGCACATCGCATAGCGCATTGCGCTCCCGCGCCAATTTCGGCGCGCCCCTCGCATGAACACGCCGATCGCGCCTCGCAAAGCACAGGGAGCTCCACCCAAGGCCCCAATGCACGTGGACCCAACGACCACAGACAGGCTTCAGATACAACACATAATTCATAACTCGTAGCTGCATGTCTCATATATATTCTATATATACATATACATTATATATATATATATATATATATATATATCATATATTCCCCCCAACCATTGAGGCAGGATGCCCCTCGCGCGGACCGTTTCCCTCGCGGAACTTCAACTACGGCCCTTAGATCGGGTTGCATGGTGCACGGCGCCCCCCCCACGCTTTTCCTGGCACCTCTCGCGCGGATCTTGCCCTGCAAGGAGCAAGGAGCTTCACCTACAGTCCAGGGACAGGGTTCGCGCCCCCCCTCGTCCATTTCGGCGCGCCGCGTCCATGGCGCCCCGCAGGGAGTTCCACCCGCCCCACATCCTCAGAGACGAGAATCGCAAAAAGCGCATCCGCGCATTTTGGCGCGTTCCTTGGCAAGTATGGTCCACGGTCGATGGTCTATGGTCTATGGTTCATGGTTTTGATTGAGAGTTCATGTAAATGGTGGAGGTATGAAGAAACCGCATTTGAAGTCGACGGTTCGTTTCGTTGCTGCCGCCAACTTCATTTGGCATGCTGCATTTGGCATTTGTGCATTTGGCATTTGGCATCTGGGCGTTTGGTATTTTTTTGTATTCGCGTGGTCCTGGTTCCGGTGCGCGAGAAGCTTGCACCCCGCCTGACGCGCGCGATTTCAGAAATCTTTCCCCCCCTTCCCCTTTCCAGCCGTAATGGTGATGTTGCGTGGGTAATGGTTAATGTTTAATGTTTAATGTTGTAATCGCGACCCCGCCGCGTGCCTCAATCCTGGCGCCGCAGAAATCGAACCCGGCCCACGGCGGCGCACCGCGGCCTCGATGCTCCCAGTCGTCAAGAAGCAGCGCGGCGCCTGGGGCGGCCGAGTGGCCAGCAGTTGCCATGTCGGGCGGGCGTAGTCAAGCGCGCGGCCGGCTGCCTCATCGCGGTGGGCCACAATACTGGCAGCGGCAAAACATTGCGCTGGATCAGTTTCATCATGATACCCGTCCGAAAATGGCAATCTTCCCAAAGGACGTGGTCTGGGATAACTTCTATTTAGCAACCCGCCCGCATTCGCGAGGATGCTGGCCAAGCGCATCTCTTGCCAGGCTGGGCGCCGCGGGCACGAATCCTGCCCCATTCGAGCGCGGTTCATGTTCGTGGTTCAAGGGCCGTTCCAGAGCAGGAAAGAGCTCGCTACTTTCGGCGTGCGTGGGGGACGTGGAGATCCCGCCCGCCGCTGGGGATGGGTCCGCGGTCACGGCAGCGCCCATCGAGCTGCGTTGCAGCGGGATGTCTACCTGTCGCGCCTGGCGGAGGCGCCCGCAGATCCCCCTCCCCCCATAGACGCGGTGGTCGCAAGCCCAAGGCGCTCTAGCAAGCCGAGGGCGGATCCAGCAGACGACTGGCACATCTGTGCCAATCATGTCGATGCTGACGTGGGGCCGCGGGGGGGCCTCGCGCCAAGGTGAGCGCCGAGGGCAGGTTCGAAACGTGCGGCATGGGCAGTGCCATGGCGCGCCTCCGCGGCATGGACCCGGACGGCGTCGAAGCGCCCATGCAGCGCGCGCAGATCCTGGGGGCGCAGCTGCACCCAGTGGACATGCGTGGCCAGCGGCGGGCCAGGGGCAAGACAGCCTCCCCTCCTCCACTCTCGGCCCTCTCTCGTCCTTCCTCCTCTCTCCTCGTCCTTCCTCCTTCCCCATCGCCCCTCCCCCCCCCCCCCCTCCTGCGCCCCGGCGAAGATGGGAGTTGAGGCTGCGCCGATCCTGGCTGGGCCCGCCCTGGCTCCCGTCGAGGGTCCGAAAGACGACGTCCCTACGCGAGCTCCGCCAACCGACGACGATGCGAATGCGGCGCGCGCGGCATGCGACTGCATGCGCGCCGCGTTCGGCAGCGGAGGTTTCGCTGCGCGCGGGTTTCAACAGCGGGGTAAACAGTAAACAGCCGAGGGGGGCACTGGCGCGCCCTCGCGGCGGACGCCGAAAATGCGCCCGAGTGCGTCGAATTGCAGCTTCGCCGCCGGTCGCGCTCCATGGCCCAGGGGTCCAAGACAAGGCCTAAGGCCAAGGGCCGCGATCGAGGAGCTGGCGGGCGTCGGCTCGGCCGTCGGGCCCGCGCCAAGATTGTGCCGCGCGGCAGAATGGGAGAATGGAGGGATGGGCATGTGGCATGTGTGAGGAGCCCGAGCCGCGATGCTGGAGCGGCCAAGGGAAGCGCTCGCGGATCGCAATTTGATGCCGTTGCCCGCGCGGCGCATGGTTGCGGCGCCGTCGCCGCGGCCGAGCTGTTCGCCCGAATGCAGGGCATGGCGACATGCTGGTGGGCCAGCGCAACCTGCGGTCCCAGAAACCAGCAATGGGCGACGGCGGCCCAGATATGCAGCAACCCATGGCCCATGGCATTAGCCTTTAGCCCAGGCGGATGGGGCGCTGTGGCGCATGCCCTTTCTCGAGGAGATCCTGCGCCCATCGACCGGGCCGAAGCAGAAGTTGTGCGTCAACAAAGTGGTTCGGGGGGGCGCGCGCGAGGGCGGGGGCGTGAGGTTGCAGGCATCTGGCGACAGCCTATAGTGTCCAACGCCGTCGATGCCCGCGTGGTGGCCCGCAGACACGCGCTGGCGGCTGGACACCATGTCCAGCTACAGGGAGTTGAGGGCATGGGGCATGGAGGCATGGCCCCTGGCACAGGCGATCGCCGCCGTCTCGTGGTCGGAGTAAGGGGGAAGGGGTAAGGGGTAGGGGATAAAGGGGTAAGGGGTAATGGGTGATGGGTGCTGGTCCACATTGGCAGATTGGCACATTGGCCGTTGGCCACATTGGCCAGTGGGCCATTGGGTATTGAGGGGGAAAGGGTAAAAAGGCCTAAGGGGTAACGGGTAATGGGTAATGGGGGAACGCTGGCACATTGGCTATTGGCTACTGGCCATTGGCCATCGGCGGCGGGAGGGGGGGGAGGGCGTGTGTGCGTGGTGGTGGTGGTGGTGGTGGTCGTGGTGGTGGCGGTGGGTGGTGGCGGCGGTGCGGGGTGGGTGGGTGGTGGGTGGGGTGTGGTGGTGGTGGTGGTTGAGGTGGTGGTGGTTGTGTGTGGTGGGGGGTGGGGGTGGGGGTGGGGGGGTGGGTGGGGGGGGGGAGGTGCGTGTGTGTGTGTGCGTGTGTGTGTGTGTGTTTGTGTGTGTGTGTTTGTGTGTGTGTGTGTGTGTGCGTGCGTGTGCAATTCAGCATGTTCGCCCACATGTTTTGACGCGACAGTGCGCTCACTTCGCCGCTGGGGAAAAGTGCGCGCGTGCGTGGGTGGGTGGGCGGGGGGGGGGTGGGGGGTGGGGGCGGGGGCGGGGGGGGTGGGGCGGGGGGGCGGGAGGTGGGCGGGGCGGGGGGGAGGGGGGGGGGGGGGGGATGGGGGAGGGGGGGGAATGCGGGGAGGGGGGAGGGAGAGACGGAGGAGGAGGAGAAGGCGGAGGAGGAGGGAGGTGGGGGAGGCGCGTGAGATGGGGGATAGCCAGGCCTTTTCCATTTTCCTCTATCGGCCAATCCGCTATCTGCTATCTGCGTGTCTGCGCGCATGTTCGCATGTCGCATGTTCGCATGTTTCAGGCGCACCGTGGCTCATGGTTCATGGCGCGTAATGCGTCGTGCCTAATGCAGGAAGACACATAAAATATGAAATTGCATACTTGATATTGGCATATGGCACATGGCACATTGTCACATTGTCATATTGGCACGCATTGACATTTGCGCGCCGGTTGCAAATGTGCGCGCTGCATTGCGTGCCGCGCCCTATCCTGTCGCGCGTGCGCGGGCGCCCCTTCGCTTTTCGCAACGTGCATGTGGCGCATGGCATTTGGCCGCATGCCACCTGCCTTTTGCGCCATGCATCCATATACCATACATCATGTATGACATATGGTGAATGCCCTTTGTCACATGTAGCATGTAGTATGTAAAATGTAAAATGCTATCTGGTCAGAGAACCACTCATCCACTTAAATTAATAACCGCACAATCACTACCCACTACCTTAAACATCCCATGCGCCCATGCGCATGTCCAGGCGCCATCGGCGTCTTGAAGCTTTAAGCTCTGGGCCTTGAGCTACAAGCAGCGGGGGCTGGGTCTGGCGAAGCCGATCCGCCAGGGGCACGGGGCTTAGGGCTTGAGCGATCTCGGCTCCAGCATTTCGCACTTGAGCGTTCCCCTTCCCCGCCCATCTAGCTTTTGTTTTCTTTGCTGCGTCTTCAGTTGTCGCGTTCGCATATCGCATATGGCATATAGTACATGGCAAGTTGGATATAGGATATATGATGTGGGACATGTGATATGAGATGCTTTATACCAGCGCGCGCTCGCGCATTTCTTGGCCCATAGGGAGCAATGGAGTAGGGGGGCGGGGGGGGGCAGGGGAGGGGCGGGGGGGGCGATGGCCCATGGGCCATAGGGAGTTTTCGTTGCCCACATGGAACATGGGGAGTTTCGTGACCCATAGGGAGCAAGGGCAGGGCCAGTGCGCGCGCAACGTCTGTCCCCTGCTCGTTTCGCCCACCCCCCCCGCCTCTCCCCCCCCCGTTCCTCCCCCCTACATCCGCGTTCCCTCTACCTGTCACCCCGCCCCAGCCGCCGCCCTCGCTTCCCCCCCCTTGCGGCCATTCAACACTTGATCCCAGCATATTTATCTTGCTATCTTACGAACTTCCTTTTCCCTTTTCCCCTTCTCCCATCCATGGTCCATGGCCCCTTGCCCCCCCCCCGCCCCCCCCTAACCTTTCCTTTCCTTTCCCTTATCTTTCATCCTCCTCTTCCTTACCTCGTCCTCCCCCTCCTCCCCCCCCCCTCTCAATTCTCAACTCACGTCCTGCCATTCGTCCTCGTCCTCGACCACGTCGTCGTCGTCGTCGTCCTCCGCCCCCTCCTCCTACTTTCCCTCTTTTCCTCGCGCCGCCTCCGCCCACTTTCCTTCTCTTCCTCGCACCCCAAGGAGTGCGAGGAGGCAGAGGTTTCTCAGGGCGACGAGGACCCAGACGCATTGCAGACGAGGGGCCGCATGGAGAGGAGGAGGTTGAAGAGATTGGAGGACAGGTCGCGGCGGCAGAAGATCGATGACGAGAAAGCGTTCAGGGCGAGGCAGCGCAAATTGTCATATGCGCCATACGCCATGCGGCAGATGGAGTAAGACTAAATCGATCTGGGCGGGCGGCGAATTGGAGGCGGCGTCCGAAGGGGAGGGGCAGAGGCCGTTCCCAATTCCCCTCCTTCCCTGCCTCCCCCTCCCCCCTCCCGCCCCCCCGCCCCCCCGGCCGCAGGCGCCGCCGGCGGCCGCCCCCGAGATCAGGCCGAAGCGCGACGAGGACAGGGATTGTGAATCGGAAGGAGGGGCGGGGATGAGGAGGGAGAAGGAGGCGGAGGAGGAGGGGGCGAGGGGAAGCGGGAGGATCGGGGATGAGAAGGAGGAGGAGGAGAAGGAGGAGGAGGAAAAGGGGATGAGGAGAAGGAGCTTGAAGGATGATGATGATGATGATGATGATGACGATGATGATGAGGAGGAGGGGGGGGGAATCTTCATCCAGGAGCGGAACTGGCTCCTGGACGCCGACATTTTCTCCCACACACCTTACGTCTGCAGGGTGTTGGGTGTTGGGTGAGTTCAAGGCGGGGGGAAGGGGAAAGGGGAGGGGGAGGGGGGCGAGGAGCAGGAGGAGGACGCCCCTCCCCCGCAGGATGCGGCGCTGACCAAGGACGAGCATCCGGGTGCCTGCGGCAAATCCCGCCGCCGTGCTAGCCCAGCCTTGCCCTTTGTCGGTAGTGAGCATGATCATGATGATGATACTGATGAGGCCAACGGCCAATGACAATCATGGAGGTGACGTCGACGACGACGGCAATGCGTGGGGATGAGAATGATGACGGCGATGACTGCGATGACGACGATGATGATGACGGTGATGGGCAGACGAGGAGGACCATGAATAATGGCGCAGCTAACGAGCAGGGCGACCATTACCAATAACACCATGAGGAGCGCGGCAGAAGACTAGAGGAAGAACATTATGACATGATGACGTTGGCGATGATGGTGATGACGAAGATGGTGGCGATGATGTTGGCGGTGGTGATCATGCTGACGATGAAGAGAAGGAGGAGGAGTGCGACGAGGATGTCCTTAGGTTTTGGGCAGTCTTGGGTCTTGGGTCTCGGGGTTGTTTTGGTCTCCCCAAGGGCCGTTTTGGGTATTCGATCCTAGGGGTCACTGGTTAGTGCCCTCTTCGGCTGTCTTCTTGGGGCTCTCTCGGGGCCCTCTCGGCTCATGGGCCCATGGGCTCTCGGGTGCGTCCAGGGCTGTCCAGGGGCCCCCTTGGCCCTTGGATTGTCTTTAGGCTTTAGGCCGTCTTGGATGCCTCTGAGCTCTTGGGGCTCTTGCGCTATCTGAAAGCTTTCTTGGGCCATCGCCCATCGCGGGGTCACGCCTCCTGCGCTCATGGGCACTCTGGAGCCGGCGGAGGCTAGGGCATTCGAGAACGCAGTGAGGGCCATACTGGAGGCTCTCGTGGAACCATCCTGGGCTGTCTTTGATCATGGAAGCCTCCTGGGTTCCCCAGCCGCTTCGTGCCTGTCCCGGGCCCTTCGGCCATCTTGAGATCTTGAGGCCATCTGAAGCCTGAAGCCGTTGTCGGGGCCTCAGAGCTCCTGCTGATTGTGAGCGGCCGTCAAAGCTAAACAGGGCCGTCATTGGACTTCGTCCTAGGTCTTAGGATCTTAGATCTTAGGCATCCTGGACGCTCTGGACAGCACTTGGCATCCCAGCACGCCCATGCCGCGCAGGGGCGGCTTCGGCTTCGGACCCCAGCTCCAGACAGCGGCGTCAGAAGGCGGCCGCGGACAGTTTGGGCAGTTCCTTCGAGCGGCTTGAGGGGGTGTCCGCGGGCGAGGACACGGCCGCGGCAGAGAGCAGCCAAAAGCATCCGGAGTCCCAGGCGCCCCTTGACTCCCTGGCGCCAGTGCAGGAGGAGCCTCAGGAGTCCCAGACGCCTCTAGGCTCCCAGTTGCCAGCACAGGAGGTGCCTCCGGAGTCCCAGGCGCCTCCAGACTCCCTGGTGCCAATGACGGAGAAGCCTTCGCAGTCCCAGCCTCAGTCGCCTGCCCCGGCGCAAGAGGCAGCAGTGCCCACGGCTCCTGCGGCGCCCCCGAGTGAGGTGCCAGCTGCGTCGCCGCACCAGGATGCTGCGATGCAAGCGGTGCCCGAGGCATCCCCTACTTCGCCCAGGATCTCGTCGCCAGAGGGCTCCAGAGCGCAGGAGCCCAAGTTCTTGGGAACCAAGGCACCAGATGCATCGACCGCCCAGGAGGCCGCCGTGCCAGGCGGCGTGGAAGCCCCAGCGTCGCAGGCGGACCCTAGCGCGGCGCTGGCCCAGTCGGGCGAGGTTGGGGCGCTTGCAGAGGCGGCGCCTGCTCCGGTCATGACGGGCCCGCTCCAGAGCCTCTCCTTGGATGGGATGTTTGACGACGACATGCTAGATTCCCTCCCCGCCGTGGCCGCGCCGGCTGTCGAGCAGGCGGCCGGGGGCGCGCAGGTCGCAGCTTCGCACGCCGACGGGCCGGCTTCGACACCGCCTGTTGTGGCGCAGGCAACCGACCAGCAGGATTGGGGGCATATCGCATTTCGCGTATCAGACTTCTTGGATTTCTTGGTTTGGATTCTTGGACTTCCTGGACTTCTTGGTTGGCATTCCTGGACTTCCTGTTCCGCATTCCTGTCCAGCCCGGTAATTCTCCGGTAAAAAAATCACCAACTTGATTTTAGTTGAGAGGCAGCCCCGGTAAAAAAAAAAATACCAAGCTGGACAGGAATGCGGGACAGGAAGTCCAATAATGCCAACCAAGAAGTCCAGGAAGTCCAAGAATGCACACCTGGAAGTCCAAGAAATCCGATGGCAACGAGGATCCAGGATGTTTAGGTTCGGGGCTCCAGTTGCCTGGGGCCGCTATGGGCTATGGGCCGCGCGGTGGTGGGGGGGTGGAGGGCGGCGGGCTCGCGGCGGACGGAGTGGGTCGAGGAATGGCAAGCGTGGCAGGCCAGGGAAGCGGGATGGGGGATGGGGGATGCGGGGCCGAAGAGGGGGAGGGGCTGGAGCCTAGAGGGGCTAGCGAGGTGGGATGGAGTGCGGACAGGGCGATCGAGCATGGCGGGAGGAGTGGACTACTGGGTATGACAGAGATGAGGGGAACGCGTCGAGGGGGAAAGAGACGGGGGGCTGGGTCAGGGGGGGGGCGGGGGTGAGGTCGAGGAGATGCTCTTGAGGAGGGAAGCGTTGGATGGAGCGGGGAAGAGCGAGGACGCCCGCCCGCCCCGCTTCCCGAGGAGCCCCGCCTCCCCGAGCAGAAGGCCAGGGATATGCATTTGAATTTGCAGAGCCGCCAGCTCAACAAGCTCATTGCGAACCTGAGCCTCTTGGACACTACCATGCGCGGGGCCTCCAGGTGCCTTAGGATTGGCACCGCGTGCTCTGGCACTGACATGCCCCTCTACGTGCTGGACGTACTGGGAAATTATTGGTCTTTGCATCATGGCTCGCGCGTGCCGTGCCAGCACGTTTTCGCGTGCGAGTCCAACGCCATCGCGCAAGGCTTCATCTTGCGTCACCATCGCCCGCAGTTCCTCTTTCAAGATCTCTTGGAGTTACCCTGCGATAGGGCATTTGATGTCAGGTCGCAGACGCACCAAGAAGTGCCAGCTTGCGATATCCTGGTCGCTGGCACGGAGTGCGACAACTGGAGCCCTCTCAATCAATATACGGAGGCGGGAGATGCTGGCGTCGTTGCCAGTGCCAGTGGCAAGAGCGGGAGCACGCTCGACGCACTCTTGAGGTGGATCAAGAAGCACTTGCCACGGCTGCTCATTTGGGAGCAGAGTGACAAGATAAAACAAATTGATTTGGATAATCTGCGACGCTTCCTTCTGCTTCACGGGTACGTGGCACAGTCGGAGAAGCTCGATGCCGCGGACTACAGTCCGCAGAGCAGGCCGCGGCTGTACCTGATCGCTGCTTACAGTCGCTCCTTGGCCACGTTCGCGGCGGCCAACCACGATGCATTCTTCGACGAGAAGAAGAAGATCAAGGAGGCGATGTACGAGAAGATGCTCGAGCAGACGTTCCTTCCGCGCGTCTTCGCGATGGTGCGCCAGCTGGCCGGGCACAGCATGAAGTTGGATGACTTTCTCCTCCCAGATGACCACGAGGAAGTGAGGGAGTGGAAGGCCCACAGGATGAGCACGAAGTCCGAGAAGGATGCGCGGAGCAAGTCCTCCCTTGACATGAAATTCGAGAGCGAGCACTTGGGCAGGTTCAGCTGGGCGAAATTGGACTGGCCCGTGTCCCCGGCAGCTTGCGAGGCCGCCGGCCTGGGCGAGTGCTCGGAGCATTTGCCCCGCAGGTTCAGGGAATGCGTGTACTACCACTACAAGGGGCCCGAGGCTGCTGCGGTGACCTCGGAGAGGGTCTTCGATTTGAACATGAAGTTGGACTGGCAAGTATCGCAGACATGCGACTGCCCGTGCTTGGTATCCTCAGCTCGCCCTTGGTTGTACCAGCGCAAAAGAGACCTCACTGGGGCCGAGGCGCTCGAAATTCAAGGATATCC
Organism: Prorocentrum cordatum; assembly: GCA_963575745.1. Classification (NCBI taxonomy): domain Eukaryota; class Dinophyceae; order Prorocentrales; family Prorocentraceae; genus Prorocentrum; species Prorocentrum cordatum. The sequence continues at coordinate 2,047,304 of CAUYUJ010003335.1, forward strand.
CGCTCGTCTCATCCAGCACCTGGATAGGAGGTTCAAGAACCCGGATTTGCTGAGTATGGCTGGCAATGCCATGAGCTGTTACGTGCTGATTCCTACCTGGATGGGCGTCTTCGCCCATGCCCCCTTCGACGCCGGCCGCCTGCTATCCACGAGGGAGCTCAGGGCCAAGGGCTTGGATCCGATCACCTCCCGCGACCAGTTCGACGTCCTTATCCAGCAGTTCTTGGACATGCCCGAGACGCTGAATTTAATCGCGAACAGCATCGACGACGAGGGCGACGTTGGCGAGGGCGACGCCGACGAGGACAGCGTCGCTGAAGGCGCGGACCTCCAGGACTGCGATGCGCGCCGAGTCCTGAGGTAGAGTGTGGAGGGCTCCGGGTGCAGGGGCGGAGCGAGGATGGCGTCGGGGGAGGGGAGAAGGAGTGGTTAGGGGCAAGGGGTAAGGGGGGCAGGAAGAGCGAGGACGGGGAGGGGGAGGGGGGAGCTCGTCACTCCTTCCATCTTCTCGCCTCTCCACCCCCCCCATCCCCTTCCTCGCGCTTGTTTCCTCCCCCATTCCCTCGCCTTCCCTCCCCCCTCTGTCCCCCTTCCCATTTCCTTCCCTCCCCTTCCCCCTTCCCCCATCCCCTTTATCCGCGCTTTACTTTCTGCCCCCCGCTCCTTCCGCCATGCGTGCCCGAGGACATCATCTCCGATTCGAGCACCCTGATGGAGGTCAACGACTGAGAACTCAGAGAGCAGGCCCCCGCGGATTCGCTTGGACGGCTGAGGCCGATCGAGGGCCTCGCGTTTCGCTTCCCTTCCCCTTCTTCCTTCTTGTTCCTCCCCCTTTCTTCCCCTCCTGCCCCTGCTCAGGGCGGCCTCCCCGATTGCGCCGCTGTCGTCGCTAAAGCCCCTTTGCAGGCCAGGACCTCCCGCTACATAAGTACAGAAGCCCGCATCGTCGCATCGTGCGCTCGCGCCTAGTGCCATGGCCGCGTCGTCCGAAACGCAGTTGGAACTCGTAGCAGAGGTTGATGAGTCGGGGGATGGCGAGATGAAGCCCAGCGTGAAAAGGTGGCGCAGGATCATCATGCGGATCCGGCGCCTCCGGTTCCACATGCAATTGAGCGGCAACTTGTTGGCGTACCCATATATTTTCCCTTTTCTCTTTTTTCTTACGCCCAAGACCCAAGAAGCCTTGAGGCCTTGAGCCTCGAGGCTAAAGCCTGAAGGCTGACGGCCCATGCACTCGTGCACCATGCACCCAGGACCTAGGGCCCAGGTCACCCCCAGGGGTCCGAAGATACCTTTGCCCCTTGCGCAGCGTGCGCGAAGTGCGAAGCTGGGTGACCGAGATGCGCGAGGCCCTGACCCCATTTGCTGTGGGCATCCACCTCTGTTGTCTGTTCCCCCCTGCCGATCCTTCCTCCGCCTCCTCCTTTCCCATTCTCGCATCCTCATTCCATCTCCCCCCTCCGCATCCTTGCCAGAATGCAGAATGCATCACTAGGTACATGAAGCACTTTAGCAGGGAGTTCAAGGACTCAGTGAAGCTTACCCTCCCGAAGGAGTGAGTAGGTCCTCGTCCCCATGTCGCGCGCACGTATCCTGCTTTCCTTCCTTCTACCTTCTCACTTGCGCCCCATGGCCCATGGCCCATATCCCATATCCCATATCCCATATCTCATATCTCATGTCCCATAGTCCATACCCATATCATGTTACCATATCACTCCTCATGCTCCTCCTCCTCCTCCTGCCCCCCGCACCCTCTCCGTGGCCCTCATGGGCTTATGGCCTATGGGTCTTGGGTCTTGGGTCATGGGGCCATGGCCCTCATGGGGTGATGTATTCGCGCCTCAGCAGGGGTTTACAGGCCTGAATTGCTGGGCGCTGGGGCGGGGCATTCTCTACCGTGAAAGGGAAGGGGGGGGCTGGAATGTATTCCGATTCCCGTGCAACCTAGCACGCAGCACGCATCATGCATGGAAGCCGTCGCAGTCTAGTTGCTTTCGGGCCTCTGGCGCTCCAAGGCCCCAAGCAAGAGACATGAGCCCATAAGCCCATAAGCCGAGACCCAAGAGACCCCTTCATCACCATACTTCATAATTCATAATTCATAATTAGATAATTAGCGCATTTATGGACTCTCGCATTGCGCATTGTGCTTTCAGAGGCTAGCTCCACCGTGTCGCTCGGCAGGGCAGAGAAAGGCGCGCCGCCGCCGCTCGTTGCGGCACTCCCCTGGACCTTGGGACCTTGGGACCTGGGGCCTTGCTGCGCCTTTCTACCCTTCTATCCTCCCTTCCCCCTTCCCTTCCCTCCTGGTCTTCTTCTTCCTCCTCCTCCTCTTCCTCCTCCCCCTCTTCCCTCCTGGTATACCTCCTCCTCCCTCCTCGACAGGGCGCGGCGTTAGAGCGACTGTTTGAAGTTCCGACAATTCTGAACTTGGCTTTCTGACTCAGAACGCCAAGTCCAGAAGCTGACCGCCCTGGCTCTGTGTCGTCACGATGGGTTGATGCTGGGCGAGATTCTTTGGGGGGCCGAGAGGTGGGGGATGGTTGCGGCGACACTGGCTCTCGGGCAGCTCCAGGCGGGGAGTGCCCTGTGATGACACAAGGCACAAGGCGCAAGGGACTGTGGCGGGAGAAAGCGTGTTCGCCCCGCTGTTCGGCGCGTGGGGCCGCGCGCGCCCTCGGCGCAATCCACCTCGATCGAAGGTACGGGACGGCCTAATCCCTAATCCCTAATCCCCTATCCCCTCATCCAGCTTAGCTGCTGAGCTCAGTAAGGTAGGGGGCGACGCAATCCAGCTAAATCCAACGTGGGGGGCGGCTGAGCCAGCCCCCTCCCCCCCCCCTTTGCCTCCTCATCCCCCCCTCCCCCCCTCCATGTTTACACCTTACCCTCGTCTCCCCGTTCTCTTCTTTGCGTTGCCGCAGCAGCATAGCGGCGAGTGCTCCAGAGGGCGGGCGCATGCGGGACTTGTCGGACCTTCTGACGGGGTCGCCGCTGCCAGAGGGGAGAGCCTCCGCGCGGGCGCGGCTGCGCGATCTTGCGGATAGCCTGACGGGCTCGCCGCTGGCGGGGCGGAGGCCCTCGCCCTCGGAGCGCGAGCGGTGGCGAGCGGAGGCGGCGGCGGCCGCGAGCCGCTCGCGCGCGAGGCTTGCTGTGCAAGCCCGGGAGCGGGGGTCCTGGCGCTGGCTGCATGGCGCCGCCGCCACGCCCGACTGCGGGGCCAGGTCGCTCGTAGAGATCTTCGGCGATTCGGAAGCGTCGCGGCCAGCGGCCTCAGCGGCATCGGCGGGAGGCAGGCTGGCGGCGCCATCGGCGGCAGGAGCGACGGCGCGGCCGTTGCATGCAGCCCCCTCCGCTCGGCGGTCTTCGAGCCCCGGTCAATGGGCCCCGGCGCGATCGGCAGGGGGCAGGCTGGCGGCGCCATCGGCGGCGCGAGCATCGGCGCGGCCGTTGCACGCAGCCACCTCCCCTCGGCGGTCGTCGAGGAGCCGCCCTCGTCCTCGGGCCCTGGAGCGAGCGGCAGCAGCAGAAGCTAGCCCAGCGGCGCCATCGGGGAGGCATCCTCCTCAGGCGACGGCGATGGAGCTGAAGCGGCGGGACGAGGCGGCCAGAGTTGGCGCTGCCGCCGCCGCCGCGGGGGCTTCAAAGCATGCTGGCGGCGGCGGCGCCGCCCTCACTGCGAGGGCGAGCAGCGCGCTGCAGGCAGCGGCTACGGCACGGGAGCTGAAATTGTGGGACGATGGGACCAGAGGTGTTGCCGCCGCCATGGAGGCGGCGCGGTCAGTGCCTTTGGAGGCATCGGCAGGAATCAGGCTGGCAGCGCCATCGGCGGCCGGGGCGACGTCGCGGCCGTGGCATGCAGCCCCCCCCCCTCGGCGGTCGTCGAGCCCCCGTCCATGGGCCCCAGAGCGATCGTCAGGAGGCAGGCTGGCGGTGCCATCGGCGGCACGAGCATCTGCGCGGCCGTTGCATGCAGCTCCCTCCCCTCGGCGCTCGTCGAGGAGCCGTCCTCGGGCCCTGGAGCGATCGGCAGAACTCCAGCTAGCGGCGCCATCGGCAGCGGGAGCATCGGCGCGGCCGTTACATGCAGCCCCCTCCCCTCGGCGGTCGTCGAGGAGTCCATCTCGGGCAGTGGGGCGATCGGCAGGAGGCAGGCTGGCGGCGCCAACGGTGGGAGCAGGAGGGGCATCGGCGCTGCCATGGCATGCAGCCACCTCCCCTCGGCGGTCGTCGAGGAGCCCATGTCGGGCCTTGGATCGGCCAGAGTCGCGGTGGGATAAGGCCGAGCGCGAGGCGCACATGACCTTGGCAAGCTCACTGGAGGTGCCGGAGATCCAGGTGGCATCGCGCCGTGTCTTGCACGTCTCGGCTGAAGAGTTGCGCCGCCACGTAGTTCAACTTGTTATGCAAGTTTGGCGGGACGGAGGTCGAGCCTACATCGGCTCGACCTCAGATCCCGCCTGGCGTTGGCATGGCGGGTGGTATTGGCCATCAGGCGACGACCACAACTGACAGCCTCCCGCTCATCGGGAGTATATGCCAGGTCACAAACTCAAATATGCTGAGCTCATTGTCCTGGGGTCCTGGCCAGATGCCGAGACAGCAGAGATGGGAACACTTGCCATCACAACTGGTCGACTTAACGCGCCCAACAAGTGGCTTCTGCGCAATAAATGCACAGACGCCCGGGGGCTTCAGATCAGGTCGCACGGGTATTCATTTGCATACTGCTGCATAGGCAGATCAGGTCCGAGGCAAAAAGTTGATGGGGGAAGGATGGGAGGAAGGATGGGGGGAGGAGGGTGGAGGGTGGAGGGGGGGATGGGGGGAGGGAGGAGGGACTTCGGACTTCGGACTTCGGGGGCCTTTGGTTTTTGAGGCCGTCCCGGGGCCATGGTTCTGTCGAGCTCTCACGACCAGGCCTGTTTGCTTGTTCTCTCGTGTGTCAAGAATGCCTGCGCGACGCTCCTCCTCTACGGCCGCCCGTAGGCGATGCCCCTCGGCTGGGGGGCGGCGGGTTCGCCGTCCGCAATCGAGCCTTGCGCTGAGCCAGGCCGTCGGAGCCGGGCCGCTGGCGGCATAGCATGGCGTGGCCCCCCAAACCCCAAACACACACCCACAAAGTGCCCTTATCCCTTATCCCTTATCCCTTAACCCCTTATCCCTTATCCCTTATCCCTTATCCCTTATCCCCTTATCCCCTTATCCCTTATCCCTTATCCCTTATCCCTGCTCCCTGATCCCTGATCCGTAATCCGAATCCCTTACTCCTTACCCTTTACCCTTTACTCATATCGCTTACCCCCTTATCCCTTGTGCCTTATGCCCTTATGCCTTATACCTTATACCTGATGCCTTTTGCCCTGAGCCCCGGGGCCCCACCTGCCGTTCGGCCCGCCCCTGTCACGGCCGCAGTCTTCCCACGCGAGTCTCGTCTGAGGCGCTTGGGCTCTCTTCGGCGCAGAGCGGTCGTTGATCGTTGATGTCATTCGTCGCCCCTTGTGCGCCATGCCAGGCCATGGCCCATGTCCACGCACCATGTCCCGCAGCGCCCTCTCGAATGCGTTGTCCACGCGCCATGTCCCGCCCAGGTCCACGCAACGTTTGAACGTTTGATGTTGAATGCGCAGGGCCCTTGGCCCTTGGCCCGGAGAGCCCCAGAGCCAAGGCCCAGGGATCAAGGCCGGCGGCTCGGGCGCAGCGCCGTGGATCCGGCATGTGGTTGGACATCAGCAAGCAGCAAGCCTTATCACCTTAACACCTAAAGCTAAAAGCCAAAAGCCTCAAACCTCGGAGGCCTCCGACTGCGGGGCGCCCCCGCTCCTCCTGGGCCCCCGCGCTCCCCCTGTCCGCCCCTCTCGTCGTTGCTCCGCCCTGCCTCCCCCATAGCCCATAGCCCATAGCCCATAGCCCATAGCCCATAGCCATCTTGGCACAGAGCCTAGAGTAATCGAGTGCTTTTAGCTTCAGACCCCGCCTTTCGGGGTCCTCGATACCATTGCATTTCGAAGTCTGTTTTTCGTTATCTATTTCCAAGTTCCAAGTGCCTTTGGCAGGCCCCGACTCTGTGCCGCCCCAGCGTTCTTGGTGGTAGTTGCTCGAATCGATGATGATGATGGCGATGATGGCGATGATGGCGGTGGTGATGATGACGATGGCGCTGCAGACGGTAACGACGAGGGGATGGTAATCGGGATGAATGGTGAATGGTGATGAGGAGAGGAGGAGTAGGAGGACATTGGACATTGGCGGACTGCGAGGATGCTCAAGATGATGACGAGGAGGAAGACGCGATGACGATGCGATGATAAAGAGGAGGACGAGGGCGAGGACTGCGAGGATGCCCAACATGATGATAAGGAGGAGGATGCGATGACCCTGCCGATGATGACGAGGAGGACGAGGGCGATCACTGCGATGACGATGACGATGACGACGACGACGACGAAACAGATAGCCGTAATATGTGACAATATATTGTCATTCTTCGTTTCCTCATCCCGAGACGCCACATGGTCACATGGACACATCGCATGGACATCGCGTGGGCCGTCTTGGGTTTTCGGCTTTGGGTCTGTCCAGGGCTGGGAGGGTCTCTCGGGGCCGTCTCGGGCCGCCAGCAGGTTTTCCAATGCCGTCGTCGGGTCCACCCCGAAGCCTTTGGCCCTTTGGGGGCAGCTTGAGGCCCGCCTGGCGCATGGGTGTGTCCTGGGCTCTCTGGGGTTTCTCCTGGTGTCTTGGGTATTGGGTCTTGGGTCTTGGAGTCTCGGGTCTTGGGCCATCTTGAGTCTTGAGTCCTGAGGCCGTCTTGGGTCTTGGAATATTGGGTATTGGGTACTTGACCATTCGGCTGCCTTGAGATCTTGAGGCCCTCTTGGCTCTTGGGCTCTTAGGCTCTCGGGCTCGTGGGCCGTTGCGGGGCCACCTTCTTGGAAGTCTCTTGGTCCTTGCTGGAGGCTCTCTTGGAGCCCTCTTGGCTCTTGGGCTCTTGGGCGGTCCTGGGTCGATTCGAAGCCATCTAGGATCTAGGCCCATCCTGAGGCGTTCTCAGCATTTTGCATACTGGACGCGCAAGTGATGTCGGCGGATTCACGCAGCCACGCCAAACTCATGGTGGCAGGAGGAAGCGCCGGCAAGACGAACGCGGCGGTCCAGCTGAAGCACCCGGCCAGGCGAACGCAGGCAGGCCCCCAGTCAAGCTCAGGAACCCAAATTTGCCCCTTCCCGCGCAGAGGCTCGCCAGCAGCCGACCCGCGGCCGCGGCCGCGCCCGCGCCCCCCCAGTCGGGCAGCGGCAGCGGCGGGAAGTTCTGCATCTTCTTATGCGGTGCCGAGCTGGGCGTGACGCGGTCACCTCTCGACCCAGATCAGTATACCATCGAGTGGGAGTATCCCGACGGATCAGGCCAGGCGGACTACTTCTGCGCGGCAGCGTTCAGGAGCAAATGCAAGCACAAAGTTGACCGCGACACCCAGATCAAGAACATGCGTGACGACAAGGACGAGATGGACGCGTTCAAAGGTCACCGTGCTACTTGCGTCAGTAAGTGTAAGAAGAAGTTGGATGCGGGTACTTGGAAATATGACTATTCTGGCGGAACTGATCCGTCCAGGAAGAAAGCTAGGCAGTTCACTCGCGAGAAGGTTTACAAGGAGGCGCTTCTCCCGCCGGCCCCCGATGTTTTGCCTTGGGCAGAATGCATTGAGACCGTTTCGCCCACGCTCCAGAGGCAGTTGGGCCGCAAAAGAAAGCGGTTGAACGGGCAGGAGGTGGTCATCATGCCCCCCAAGAAGGGCACCCCGTGGAAACTCCAGACAGAGATCTCGAACCTGCACAGGTCCAAGGAGCTCATTCACGAGCAGAGCTCGGGCGAGAGCGACAACGAGGTGGACGACGTGCTCGAGGAAGTCCAGGAGGCGGGTATGGCAGGGATCGAGGATGCTTGCAAAGGCGCGGCCACGCTCGACGACATGATTAAGGCTATCCAGAAGGAGGCGCAGGAGACGTCTAGTAATGGATCCGAATCCTCAGGCAGGAGGGCACTGGGCAATGCTGCTTTTGTGCTGCCACTCTGTCGCTGCTGCTGCTTGTCCTCTGCCTCCACTTCGCCCAACGCCTACTGGGCCCTGGTTCTCTTTGTCGCCCTTCGCACCCAGGTCGCACTTGGTTTCCAAATTCCAACAGGGGGGCAGGGGGAAGGAGGGTCGTCACATTGATTCTCATAGACTCATCGAGCTTCTTGTGGTCCTTGGCCCTGGTACCCCCTCCCCATTTCCCAGGCCCTGGCCACGCCACTTCCCTCTAGCCTTCCGTATCCTCCTCATGAAGCGCCCATCGTTGATCATGTGATCATGTGCGCATTGCCCCCTCCTGCCAGACCGTTCATTCTGGCGCGCTCTCTTCCTCGACGCCCAGCCCTCGCACTTATTCATGTCATGTCACGTATGTCATCTTCCATAGCCCCCGTCTCCTCGAGATGATCCTGCTGATGCTACCCCCCCCCACCTCCCCCGCGCTGTTACTCCCCCCTCCCCCATGCCGCTCATCTGACCTTGCCACCTTGCCCTCCTCGTGCCCCCCACCCTGGTCGCTCGTCTGTATCCTTATCCAACTCACTCCCCTCTGCCTGCTCCCCCTCCCCTCCCTTCCCCTCCTCTTGGCCCTTGGCCCTTGGCCCTTGGCCCCTGTCGAGGCAACGCTGGCATCGCCAACTCGAGCGGGGCGCCGCCGTCGGACGCCAAGGCGAAGAGGAAGTGGGGGTTGGCCGACGTTGAGGGCGACGACCGCGGCGGTCGCGGCGGCCGTACCTCGAGGCAAACCAGGGCCGGGCCATCGGGGGCTGGAGGCGGCCCCAGGCGGAGGGGCGGCGGCGGAGGCGGCTCTCGCCCATCCGGAGGCGGTGGCGGACGCACCAGTGGAGGAGGCGGCGGCGAGAGGAAGCAGCTGCCAGGCAAGCTCGGCAGGGTACCAGATGCGGCCTCAGTGGTCATGGCCCGTGAGCTGGAACGTTTCAACACCGCGGACGAGACGTCGGTTTACTTCAATGATAAGTGGACGATCCAGCAGAAGAACATCCGGAGGTACATAGACAAGGCCCAGAAAGAGGATAAGGACGAGACAGATACCTCTAAGAAGGCGGCGGCGACCCTTGCCAAACATACTTTCCAGATGATGGGTTCCATGATGAAGATGTATGCTCGCATCACTGGCAATATGTCGGACCCGCAGTGCCAGGAGGCCTGGGTGAGCAGCCACAGCAACCTCATGGCTTTCTTGTCGGACAAAGACGAGTGCAAGGTTAGGTGCGTTTTCTTTTGGGAAACGCATTATGATTTGCTTGGTAGTCTCCCACAGTGCGACGAGTTCCCAGCCGAGCTCTCCAAGTTCAAGCTCGCGGAGCGCGGCATCATCGCAATTGATGCTTTAGAAGACGTTGTGCGATTCCAGAAAACAGCCATCGGGAACATGATCACCTCGAAGCTTCAGATGCCCCTCGACACCGAAGCCATCGTCGCGGGCCTACCCACTCGGTTGCACCCGTTCTTGATCATCTCAGCGACCAGTTGGATTGACGCCGGCGTGCTTGGGCACCTGCGCGATTTCGATAAGTTGCTATGCACCAGGGACCTCAAAGACAGCAGCGATGCTGACCGCGTGGCAGAGTTGCAGAAGGTGGTGCAAGAGGGAGGGGACATGCTGAATACTGGCTTCCTCTACCTCCTGAGCCAGGACAAGGTCGCTGGCACTAACATCCTGGCCCGCACCACCAAGGCCGTGAGTGAGTGCAGGGAGCGCGTGGCCTTCTCCAAGGAGGTAGCCCAGAAGAACGCTCGAGTTCGCGAGTTTGTCACAAAGGAGGCGATCGGGCCCGCAGATTTCGAGGAGCTGAAGGACATCATCACTTTCATGTCGGCCGACAAGCATGCAAGCGCGGAGGACATGTTGACATTCCTCATTGATTTGGACGCAGCGCTGTGCGCGATGACCGACTACCTCATCGGCCTGTGGGTGACGAGGTACAAGGAGACGACAGCTTGGTTCGAAGCGAATGGCCAGCCTCACGACGATGTTATTTCCATGCTCACCACCGCGGAAGAGCTGCTCGAGCCCAGGCAGGAGAACACCCCCGAGAGCGTCGTGATCCGCCGCGAGGTCGTGGCCTGCTGCCGCAAGTGGTACATCAAGCACTTCGTGTTCTCCCAGAGCAAGGACCTCAAGCAGATGAGCCGCGAGAGCATGATCGACATGACAGGCCTCGACCGCTGGCAGTCGATCGAGAGCTGGCGCGAGAAGATTGCCACCGACCTCGAGGGGTGCGCCTCCATGACGAAGACGGCCTGGCAGCTCGTGAATGCCAACCTCAGGGCCGTCCAGGAGCCTGGGGGGTGGGGGGCCGCTTATGGCGGGGGCCCAGCTGATTAATAAGGATGGCGAGGGAGGAATCGGGCAGCGGGAGAGGAGGGGGGCGAAGGGCGAAGGGCGAAGAGCGAGGAGGGGGCAGGGGGCATGGGGCATGGGATGGGTGGCTGGCGGAGGATGCGGCGGCTCGCCCCGACCAACTGTTGTTGCTGTTGTTGGGTTGCCGGCTTGCCCTCCCCCGCCCTGCCTGCTCTGTTCCTGGACTGTTTCTGGTGGTCAGGCGTCGTGCCCTTTTTCCGATAGCTCATCCTGCTGCCCTCATTTTCCCTCGCCTGACCCTTGTCCCTTGTCATGCTTGCCTGCTTGCCCACTGCCTCCCCCCTCGGCCCTTTCCTTTAGCCTTTAGCCTCTAGACCCCCTTCCCCTGCCGGCGCGGGCCCCCCCCCTTCCGCGAGCAGGGGCATTTTACCGCTGTGTCCAAGGACGTGAAGGATCACCTGAGCAAGGCAATGGAGCAGCCGTTCGAGGACGTCTCGGCTTTGTTCTTGGAATGCCAAGCCGCCATTGCCGCTCCAGTGTCTGCCGGTGACCTGAGCGACCTCGGCGAGAGAAAGGCCACCTGCGAGAAGTTATCTTCCTTTGGCCTCGACCCCGATATGAATAGCAAGATCTCCGGGCTGTTGGAGAACCCATTAAATGAGGTGCTGGTGTTGCGGGTAGAGTTCATGCAACGTTTTATCAAGATTACTGCCGCTGGCTGTGGCGTGTTGCTGCATGGAGCATCGATCCCAGAGTCGTTCGATCGCGTCAAGAATCTCATCGAGGAGGGAAAGGCGATGAGCACATTCCTGAGGAATTCTGCGCGCGACCGCTGGCGGGACATGGAGAGCTCAACCTTCAAGGCCAAGATCGAGGACGGCCCTGCCATCACCCGCTGGTCGGAAGTCGTCTTGGCCACTGCCTTTGATGCGTATGCCGAGACCCTCAGCAAGCAGACCGTGGCTCTCTCCGACATGTGCCCGCCGAGCAGTGTCATCGAGTCCCCGGCGCTCCTCTCAGACAAGTCCTTGCAGAACACTATCTTCGGTAATCCTGATCGTCACCACCTGAACCCCGCGGTGCAGGCCATCGCCAGTTTGCTCCAGCGCGCGAAGCAGGCCCAGCAGAACGGCGTCTCGCTCACCAAGCCCTTGAAGAATGCCTACAAGGACGCCTACGACCAGAGAGCTTACGCGAAGACGTGCATCATGGTCGACTGGACGTTGGACAACATACTGAATGACCGCAGGACGGCGCCGTCTGAGTTGAAAGCACAAGCTTTGCAGATCGAGACGGTGATCCAGAGGACGGCGGCGACTCTTCCCGAGTACTTACTCAACCTCTTGAAGCAGATGAAGGGGGAGCCTGCCGGTGCTCCCGCGGCCGCCGAGCCCGCGGAGGCCGCCGCGGCCAAGGGTGCCCAGGCTGACGGGTCCGGGGATGCACCTCAGGCCGCTTGAGGCTTGAGATTTGTGCTGCTCACGCTGTTCTTCAGGCCGCTTGAGCGCTTGAGGCCGCTTGAGCGCTTGAGCGCTTGGCGCTTGAGGCTTGAGGCGTGTGCTGCTCACGCCTTAGGCTCGCACTCTGTATTTTGTGCTGCTCACGCAGGGTGCCGCTTGACGCTTGAGGCTTGTGCTGCTCGCGCTGTTCTTCAGGCCGCTCGAGTCTGCCAGGTCCAAGGCTCCGCGGCCCGAGGCAACTTCTCTGGCGGGCGGGTCCGAGGCTGTTCCTCGGGCTGTTCTTGGGGCAGCTCGCATCGCAGCTCGAGGCGTTTTGCTTTTTGCCTTTTGAGTCTGGCCGCCCTCAGGTCCCATGCCCCATGCCGGCGGCCGGCGACAGAGAGAGGGCGAGGGAGGTGCAGAGGCAGGGCAAGTGGCAAGTGGCAAGTAGGGGGTAAGGAGTAAGGATAACAGAAACAAAGAGAGAGAGAGAGAGAGAGAGAGAGAGAGAGAGAGAGATCACACAAACGACAACAACACACACACATTAAACATTAACGCATTGTCAAGTGACAAGTTCACGTGCGTATCTTGCGTTATTTCGCTGGGTCGCCATATACCATATAATATATAATATATCATATATAGCATATAGCATATAGCACGGTAAAGCACAGCTATAAGCTATACTTATAAGATATAACGCATAACAACATACAACCGAAGGCATAACACAAACAAACATAAAACCATAAAACCATACAACACACATGATAAATAGCAGTAGGTAGCGATGGTGACAAGAGGGGTGGAATGGCGATGCATCTATACACATATCACATATGACACATATGTACATATGTACGTACATGATATGATGTATAACCCATATACCATATATCCATATATCCATATATCATATATCATATGTCATACAGAATATAGAGTTTTCGACAAGAGTCAGGAGTGGGGGATATGATCTGCTGGATTCAGAACATGGGATATGGGATATGGTGATCTGGTACATGGGGCGAGATTGCGGGGACGTGAATGGGAGGATCTGGAGGGAAGAAGGATCGTATTGTTGCTGTTGCTGTGGCCACCGGCGTGCTTTCCGACACCTGCGCCAATGGGCGCGCGAGAGCGGGGCATCGAAGCTAGGGGCTGGCTTTTATGTCGGGGTTACGCCGCTTTCTCGCGTGGCGCCCGGAGTTCGCAATACCTCGGATACATCGCGCGCCGACTTCGGATGAACAGACAACAACAATTGAGTACAAAGGACAAAGGGCCCTTGGCCCTGGGCCCCTATCCTCAGATCTCGATGGCCCCCAGCCTGGCTCGGATGAAAGACATAAGCGAGCATCGCCCCCATGGTTCCATGGACCCATGGGCCCGCAGGCGGATCCGTCGGCGCCCAAGGGCGCCTGATAGTATGTGGCATGGGCATGGGGCGCGGGGTGGGAGTGACGAAAAGGAGCATGAGTAGAAGTGGCCCTGTAGATCTGGGGTTGTCTGGGGGCGAATAGGAGTAGCAGCGACACTTGCATTTGGCATTTGGCGTTCGAGAAGATAATCACCAAACGCGGCACCCCTTGCTCCTGGCTCGATCCTCGGCACCTTGCCCCGCGGAGCGGTGATCGCAGCCCATGCCCTGCTGGGCCCCTGCCTTGTCTTGCAGACGCCCCCGCCCGGAGGAGACCCCGCCGGCTGTCGGGCGGGGGCCTTCGACATTCAAGGCCTTCGGCCCCTGCCCATCCGCCAGAACCCAGTCTTGGGCATTAAGCCTGGGGCCTTTGGGTATTGGGTGTTTGGTGTTTGGGCGTCTTGGGCATTTGGGCATTTGGGATTTGGGGTCTTGGGTCTTCGGGTGTCGGGCGTCTTGGGGACTTGGGCCTTGGGTCTTGGGTCTTGGGCGTCATGAGGTCTTGGGCGTCTTGGGCGTCTTGGGCGTCCTAGGTGTTAGGTCCTAGGGTCTTAGGTCTTAGGTGTCTAGGGTCTTTGGTCTTTGGGGGTCTTGGCGTGTTGGGGTCGTGGGTCGTGGGTCTGGGGCATCTTTGGTATTTGGGTCTTGGGTCTTGGGCGCATTGGGTCTTGGGTCTTGGGGTCGTGGGTTTCTGGGCCTCGTGGGCCTTGGGTGTCTTGGGTCTTGGGGTATTCGGGTCATGGGCGCCTTGGGGGAGGGGGGGTGTCTTGGGTCTTGGGCGTCTTGGGCATGTATTGGGGTCTTTGGGTTTGGGTCGTCTCTCTCTCTCTCTCTCTCTCTCTCTCTCTCTCTCTCTCTTTCTCTTTCTCTTTCTCTTTCTCTTTCTCTCTCTCTCTCTCTCTGTCTCTCTCTCTCTCTCTCTCTCTCTATCTCTCTATCTCTCTCTTTCTCTCTCTCTCTCTCTCTCTCTCATCCTCCCTCCCCTCGACCTCCGATCCTCATCCTCGGGCACTCTTCCCAGTCCACCTCCGCGCAACCAAAGCTGGGACCATAGTATTGTGACGCTGCGTGACGCCAGCTACGAGGGCTAGTGGTTTTCAACATTGTTTCAACATGGAGTTTTTCGAATTGATCCTCTCTTTTTGTTCGCGCTCTGCGCGGCCGCCGCCTTCACGGTCGCTGTGGCGTTGGTTGAGGACCCCTGGAAGGATGACGACCCTCGGTAGCCTTGCGAGGCCCAGGTCTTGTTTGCGGGCGTCGTCTTCTTGAGGTACGGCGCCTGCGGCGTCTTCCGAGCCGTTGGCGCCGTTGCTGGTTGGCAGCAGCTTGGGTGGCCGCGCCTATATTGGCGGGCGGCACTGCAACGTTGCTGACCAGTCGCGCCACCGTTGTGCCCCGCTGCTGCTGCTTGCTGCTGGGCCTCCTCAGGCCCATTGACCATTGAGCCCTTGGGCCCTTGGGGTCCCGTCTTGGGTGCTCTGGCTTGTGGACCCTGTACAGTGCCCGCCCCGGTGCAAGGGCCGTTAGGCGTGCTAAAGTGCAAGCAAGTTTGGGTGGGAGGTCTTGGGTCTTGGGTGCTCTGGCCTGTGGACCCTGTACAGTACCCGCCCCGGTGCAAGGGCCGTTAGGCGTGCTAAAGGCTAAAGTGCAATCAAATTTTGGGTGGGAGGTCTTGGGATACGGGATACGTGTATACATACACATGTGACATGTGTGTATATATATATATATATATGATGGTATATGGTATATGGATACATGGCCAATGTGTACATATGTGGGTCGGTAGGTGTCTGATGCGATGAACAATTCTCAACGGTGAGCCATGATTTCGAATCGGCGCTCCCAGGGCCACCTGCTGCGTTGGCGCCATTTCGCGAGGTGCGCGCGCTGTGAGGGCTTCCTGTGGTCGACGTAGCCATGCCGCTCTTTCCCCGGGGGCCGTTGACTGGCAAATGCGCGCTGGGCCATCGTGGTTGACCTCAGAGTCGCTCGCGTCGGACGTCCTGTTGGCGTTCGGCTTGCGTTTGTTCATTGATTTTTGATGTCCGCGTGGCGCGGCGTTTGGAGGTCCCCGGGGCGCGCCAATACGATGAGTTTTCATGATTGAATTTTAAGCATTCCAGGTATTCTAGGGTATGAATTCCAGGCATTCCAGGTATTCTAGGTGTTCTAGGGAATTCAGCAATCTGGGCATTCTTGTCATTCTTGTCCGGCCTCCGCTTCATGGACGACTGGGACCGCACAGCACATGGCGGGACTTGGCTTGGCAAGTGAAGGGCGGGGGCGGTACGCTGGACCTGCGCTTGTGGGTGGTGTCAATTCGGCGGCAACACCTGCAACGACCAAATCACATCGGTCGAAGCGATCACGAAGGGCGCGGGCGCGCGCGGACGGCGCGCATTTCCTCCTTGGCCGCCTCGTCCGCGAGGCGGTTGCCGTCGCGGTCGACGGGCCTCGTGCCTCGGCGGAGGATCTGAGCCTCGATGGCATGGGCCTTGATTTTAGGTACACGCGACCCAGAGACATCCTAGTCTCCCCAAATCCGAGAGACGACTCCAGAACAAGACCCACAGACGACCCCTATGTCGCCTCGAGGTGCGTGGTCCCAGCCTCACCTCGCTCTAAGATCCCAGGGGCATCAAAGTCAGAGTCCAAGAGAATACGCAACGGTGGGTGTCCGAACCTGAGCACCGCAATAACAGCCATGAGCTCCGCACCGTCAATGTCAGGGGCAGGGTCGACGATAATTCAAGTTACAGGCTTTAACACGTCGCTCAGCTGAGCCTGGGGGTTCGCCAACAGAATTGGTGGGCCAACCCGCGACGGTTGAACAAGGTCTGTGAGCATCACAGGCCGAGCCATCTACGTAAATCTCCGAGGATCCCAAACCCGACGTGCCGCACAATGTTTTCTTGTTGGCCGCCAAACAGAGTGAACAGGGTCTGGTCACAGCAGGCGCTCGACGATCGCGCCGGACCTCGGGCACGTCCTCGCGTTGAGCCAGCGCAGAAGCAGCGGACGGCATCACGAGTGAGGGCCAGGAATCTTGACAAAGAAGATGACGGTGCCAACGCGTAACTGCCGTGACCGTGACACTTAAGACAGGCCGCTCCACAGTCTTTCTCTTCCTCCTCCTCCTCCTCCTCCTCCTTCTCCGCCCCCTCCTCCTCTTCCTCCTCCTCCTCCTCCTCCTCCTGCCGCGGCAGAGGCCGGCATCGACCCAGCAGCGGGCCCGGAGGAGGCCGGGCTGGACCCAGCAGCGGAGGCGGAGCTCAGGTCGCGAGCGGCGAACATATCCGTTTCCGCGCCCTCGCGGTCTGTATGCCGACGCGATATCCCGCGGATGCGCGGTCGTTCGGACGGATGCCTTCCGCTCGGGGCATCCGCGAAACCACGCCTCGTATCCGCCGGGTCGTGGGCCAGGAGCCCGGACCGCGAGGCCGCGGATAAGGTCGGGCGTTGCGTACTTAAGGGGGGATGATGACTTGGAGTGTGAAGAAATGTGCGCCTATCGTGCCCTAAGGGGCCCTCAAGGGCCCCCAAGGATTCCAAGAGGGACGCGAAAAGTGCACGTCTCTCCCCCCCCATCCCCAGAGATCTGATGTAATTGAGTTTGTCCATCTGGTTTGCATTTTCCACTGTGATCCGATGTGCTGAGTGTCGACCCGTTTCCCAGGACCGGTTTTTCAATTCTGAGTCGTTGTTCAACGGCCCGCAGGGCCTGGCGAGGGCCAGCGGCCGAAAGCGACGCAAGACTTCCGCATTTCATCGTTCAGCACCCCCCCATCAAGAAGCGCCCAGTAGGGATATGTCTTCCGCCCCCGAAGGGCGGCGTGGGCGGGGTGCGAGCTCCGCAACGGCAAGGTCCGGGCGGCCACGGGGCTTGCGTTCCGCCCCCTGGCGGACACGCTGCGGGGCGCGGCGGAGTCGCTCCTGGCGGTGGGGCGGGGGAGGGTCCGGCGTGGATTTCTTGGATATGTACCCCCTGGCGATGGCTCCGGCGCCGCCCCTGCGCAGATCCTAAAAATCCACGCGGACCGTCAAATGTTTATATGTGTATGTCTTGTTTGGTGCCTCTATGTTCGAGCCCGCCCGCCCGCCCCCCCTCCCCCACGGATAACCTGACCTGACCTTGTCGGTTGCGCATGTTCAAGGTACATCCAGATCGATACATTCAGCATTGCAATTGCCTGCCGCCCAATCAGGCGTCTTAAAACCGTTGCCATGCTTCACCTTTCTGTATCCCTTTCCGGGTTTGTGGGTCGATCATGTTGTTCCGCTAGAGTAGGGACCACCGCAACCGAGAATCCGTTCGTCTCGAGGGCGTCCAGGAGGTTTTTGAACATGTCCGGGAGTTTTGTTCTCGCCTCGGGGTGTTCTTCAGCAGCTGCGCCTCGTCGAGAGCGTTCTGGGGTTGCCCGGATCGTCCCGAACGGCTGCCAGAGACCCGAGTTATCACCCGAAAGCCAAGGGGTGGTGGATATCATGGCTGGGGCAACGAAGTCTGCCTGGATGTCATGCTCCCCTCTTCTTCAATGCGTGCCCGGGCTGCCCTGGTCCCCCTCCCCTCGTCCGCGCCCATTGGACGCCCCGATATCGCGAGGGGCCGACCCCTGGGCGGCGGCACGCCCGAGCGTCACCCAGTACAGCACGACGCGCAGGCGTGCCACCGCCCAGAGGTCGGCGGTCGGCGGCACCAAGTGGGTTCTCGATGGCGGTGGTCGCTGTTTCTCCTCTGAGGTGAGCGCGTGCGGAGATGTGCGCGGCCCGGCGGTTGGCGCGGCCGCAAAACAGTTCAGGGCAGGATGCTTCGACCCCAATCGCCCACTCATCGCAAATAAGGGCCTGATGGAGCCCACCCCGCCCAGGAACGTGCGGCTTCGCTATCGGGTGTCTATCGCCGATCTATTGGCGATGTATCGCCGATTCCATGTCGGTGCCTCCCCGCCTGAGCAAGTCCCCCTCCCCAGATCGCTCGTCTTCAGACGGGGATCAGGAGACCGCATGAAGGCCGCGAGGGGGCCGAGGAGCGCACGATGGCAGGCCGACAATTGTCTCGAGGCGGCTTGACTAGCACCTCGGGACTGCCGCCTCCATCTGAGGGTCGTCCGAGGGGCCTCCTGAATGCATACGAGGATCTTGGGGTGCCTCTTGGAGGTGTCTTGGAGGGCTCTTGGGGGCCTCCTGGAGGCCTCGTTGGGGGCCTCCTGTCGACAGTTGTTTTAAGGGCCTGGCGATCACCGGGATTATCGGGCCCCTTCCCCAACCCCCCCAGGATATTCGACCTTGTCCGTTGCGCAGGTTCAAAGGGGGTACGCAGTATTGGCGCGCACGGGCACACGGGTACTGGGTACGTGGGGTTGCGCATTGCGCAGAGAGAAGGTCATTGACCAGCTAGAATGAACACCGATCTCTTGCGGGCTTCGTTCTTTTTCGCCGATCCAATTCGATGCCGAGAAGGAGACAGTATCGTTTGCGGCGGCGGCGGCCCCGACGCGTCGGGGAGGAGGTTCGTGGCCCGGCGGCTGGCGCAGCGGGGAAACGGGATCCGCTTCCATCCGATGATCGATGCCAGTTGAGCGGCGCAGAATAGCAGGTTCGACTGTGCCGACCTTCGCGTGTCGGCTGCCCGCGTAGGCCACCGCTTGGGGTCGCTATGCCATCTCGCGTAAGACCCGTCTCTTTTCGTCTCTCAGTTCTGGCCAGTTTGATACCGGTCCGATTCCGATAAACCTCGCAAGAGGAAAAGAGATGAATACCGGTGCAGCTGACTACCTTGTCCTCGTCGCCACGGCTAGATTCGCCTCAAACATTCTGGTCAGAACGCACTTCCGGAGAGGTCAAGAGATTTTAGGAGTATCGGTGCCATCTTTGTCCCTCCAATATCCCGGCTATCCGATGGCTTGGATCGCATTCTGGCCAGCAGGCCACGCTGCACCTTCGTCCACCTCTCCCCACCGGAAGCTCCTCCCCTTGTCATCCTACCTCTCATGACTCATCATCTATTTGTGCTTCTCCCTCCCTCCCTCCATCTCTCCTACCCTTGCGCCTTGCGCTGTGTAAGAGTTGTTCTGCACCCACCTCGGCTCTGGGGGATGCGAGGCCGCGGGCCGCCGCCATGCAGTCTGCCCTCCCCATCCCCTCCCATCCTCTCTCCTCCTTCTCTCCCTCTCTTCTCCCTCCGCTTCCCCTCCCTATACCAAACAGTCACGACGGTACCAGCATCTCGATACCAATGGCGTTACATGGCTGAACAACGAATGGTGGCATTTACAGGACGTTTGTTTTTTTCCGCACCTCTGGATAGCACCAGCCCAAGTTCCCCGACGTCTACGAAGGGCACTCCCCCTGCGGGCCTAGTTTGCAGCGACGACGACGACGACGACCGCGGCGACTGCGCACACGACGGCAACGTAGCCGGCGACCGCGACGGCGACGGCTTGGCGACGGCCTGGCGACGGCGCCGCTGGCGACGGCAACGTGCGGGTAGGGCGGCGACCGCGCCGCCAGCGTCTTGGAGCTTCGGGCGCCCTCCCGCAGACCCGAGGCGCAGTGGAGATGGATAAAATTTGGCCTCCAGAGGCCAGACTGCCGTCCATATGCACTGCGCCTCGGCCTTCTGGCGCCCCCTCCCAGCAAGTAGACGCAGTGGATAGGGATACAATATCGTGCCCGAATGCGGCTAGCCTCGGCTTCCCTCAGGGACGCCCTACAGTGCATGGAAGATCTTGCCAAGGGCTGGAAACAGTAAACAGTAAACAGAAACAGTAAGCAGCAAACAGTAAGCAGTTAGCAGTAACCGGTAAACAGAAACAACACAAACCCATTAATTCTCGGTTTTCCGGCGGCGCCTGCGGCCATCGGCGGTTGCGGGCGGCAGTGGCAGCCCTCCTCGCGCGCGGCCAGCCGCTCTGCCCGCGAGCGCGGCCCGCCCGCCCTGCTCGGCGGGGGCGGGCGGCGCGGCCCGCAGGCCGGCTGCGCCGCCGGTGCCGAAGTCGCGCCCGGCGCGCCCTCGCCCGCAGCCCGTGCGCGCGCGCTGTTCGCCGTTCTTTCGAATTTGCGTGTGTACCACACCCTCCTCGCCCCAGTCAGATTTCAGCGCCAGGGGCCATGCATAGCATACAAGAATCCCCCAGGGATGGAGTTTTCTATCACGAACCCACGACCAGGGCACTCGCCCACCCCAGAGGTTTCTCGGGTATAGTATGTGATTTCTTCGTGTGAAGCCGTGAGGGGAACGCTCTTCGCATCGGAGTTCTCGGCCACGCACAGAAGGGGGTAGGGGGAGGGGCCGGGGAAGGCTTCTTAGAAGCACCCCTCCCTCTTAGAAGGCGCGGGCCTTGTCTATAGATGTAGGGCTGGCGCCTTCCAAGAAGCGGCCTCCTTCTAAAAAGCCTTCCCCCCTCCCCCTACCACCTTGTGCGTGCCGCCAAGAGTCAGCTGAGTTAGATAGTAAATCACGGAAGTTTTCGCTCATCTAGGATTTGAAGGTCTATCGGCGCATGGCGCCCAATAGCATCCCAGTAGCGCTCAATCGCATCAGATATCGCCAGACAGCGTTCTATAGCGCCCAGTATCGCCGAATAGCGCGTAAAAGCGCCGACTAGCAACCATTATCGCCAAAGAGCGCCATTTGAGGGAGATGCATCATGTTCGCTTTGCGCTCGATGGGGCGCGCCAATGGGCACGACCAACAGCTTCCGTGAGTTGCTTCGGCTTGAAGAAGGGAGGGCGAGGTTCGAGGCTTTGGATTCGATGATGTTTTTATACTAGTTTGTGTCCGGGGGCCGTTTTTGGGCCCCAGTACTTTCAAAACTTCATCCGAGGTGACAAGCTGCACCTCATGGACCCCAGGATTGGTCCTGGGACCGATTTTGAGTGGATTTGCCCTTGCCCCATTCCTTGGATTTCCCTTGTTCGGGGCAGTGGTTGTCTCAGGAAATAGATTTCTCATTGTTTTCCAAGGGTATTTCATTTCGGGATGCGTTGCCCGGGACCGTGTTGCTCGTAGGAATACGGATTCTTTAATTTGCCCTTCGCTTACTCTGACCCTCAGAAGCAGGCGAATGAGACCAGGTCATGATGCTTTTCCCAGTTGTTGTTCTGATATGATCGGAATGGATACGGAAAGAGTGTTGACGAATATTGACATCAGTTCTCGTCCATTTTGGGTTGAGCAGAACTCGTTGTCGGTGCCGCCGCGGACGTTGTCCATTTCAGACAGAAGGCCTTCTGCACAACAGCGGCCGCTGTCGGTTCTACCAAGGACATGGGCATGGTACATGTTTTCCGTACCCATATCCTTCGTCAATTTGTTTTGCCTATGTGGATTTTCCATTGGCACCGGTAATCTTTGAAAACGACTCAAGCCGAAACGGTGGTCCTCAGGGAAGGCCCATTTCCCAGGATTCGATTCCCTCAGGGCTGGGCTTCTTCATGATGCAAGCCTTCATTGCGTCTTCCTGTGGACGAGTGAGGGCCGAGGACCGTTGACCGAGGTTCGAGGGCGCTTGTCTCAGGGGCAACGTCAGGGGGGTAGGCTCGGGGGGATGCCTCGACCCCTAATCGCCCATTTAGCTGACAGG
This sequence comes from Prorocentrum cordatum, assembly GCA_963575745.1. Lineage (NCBI taxonomy): Eukaryota > Dinophyceae > Prorocentrales > Prorocentraceae > Prorocentrum > Prorocentrum cordatum. Next base: position 2,069,155 of record CAUYUJ010003335.1, read on the forward strand.
GGTCCTAGAGCCCACCCCGCCCAGGAACGTGCGGTCTTGCTACATCAGGGGCCTATCGCCGTTCCATTGGCGATGCATCGTCGATCCCAGGTCGACTTTTCCATCTTTGAGCCGGTTCCCCATTAAGTTCCCCCTCATGATCGAGATTCGGGAACGTTTGTCCTTTTTTTCGGGTCGGGCGAAAGGGGAGGACAGGAGAAGGGGGGCGTACGAAATCTGCTGCATGCAGCTGGTTGCGGCCCCGTCGATGAGCGCCTTTCCTCAATACATTAGCGCCTGCCGATGCTGGGGGGCGCTGGAAAAGCTGGCCGGCTACGTTCACTGGTGCGCCCTACAAATTTCAGCCACGCGCAGGGGATGGTGACGGGAGGGAGGAAGCCTTCTCAGAAGCACCGCCACCTCTTTAGAAGGCGCGGGCGCCCCTATAAGAAGCTTGCGGTTGCTTCTTAGAAGTTGTTCTTGGCGTGTTGCTACGAAGCAGGTGGCTTGCTTCTAAGAAGCAGTTTTCTTCTAAAAGGTTGCTGGTGTGCTTCTACTAGGAAGCGACGCGCCCCTGGCTTCTTAGAAAGGTGGCCGGCGCCCTTGCCTTCTAAGAAGCCTTCCCCCCCTCCCTCTACCCCTTTGTGCGCGCCGCCAATAACATAATCAGCCATCCTTTAGTCCATTACGATTTTGTCAGGCCTCGCGGAATAACGGGGGTTCATCTCGGCATCCTTGTCAGAACGCTCCGCAGGGCAGGTCCAGGGGTCGCTCTGTGGAGGAGGAGGAGGAGGAGGAGGAGGAGGCCGGCACGATCAAGCCGAGGAGTTTACAAGATGTGATTGCGCAGTGGTTGTTTTGCTTGGCCTGGCTCTACAGCGTTCAGGGGACTGCCAGATTCGAACAACCGGCGGCTGCGGAACGTGGCTCAATTACACAAATGCATACATTCATGCACACCTGCCCGAGGATGGCTTTTCGTCCTCCATCTCCCCCCCCCACTTGCATATCGATCGAAGGTTTTAGGGGGCCTGAGTAAACGTGGCGGATAGAGCGTGGTGCTCAAAAAAATACATATCGATCGAAGGACTGTGTATTGCCCATCGCGGTAGTGTTGCTTCTGCTGCTGCTGTTGCCGTTTGGACTCGCCTCCAGTGCGCCTTGACTGTGACCTAGACATCATCCCCCTCCTCGTCTCCCCCCTCCCCCTCCCTCTTCTCCCCCCCCCGTCGCAGCGCAAGCGCGGCGGGGGAGGGGGAGGAGGGAGACAGGGAAGGGAATATGATGATAATCATGATGGTGATGATGTTGATGCTGATGCTGATGCTGATGACGATGATGATGACAATGATGACATTGATGACGATGATGACGATGATGACAATGATAATGATGCTGATGCTGATGATGATGATGCTGATGCTGCTAATGATGATGACGATGATGATGCTGATCCTGATGCAGATGCTGATGAGGATGAGGATGCTGATGATGATGGTCATGCGTAGGAGGAGAAGGATGAAGACGACAACGATGACGATGCCAATGACGATTTTGGTGCCGCTGCCGATTCCGATGATGATGACGACGAGGATGATGATGATGATGATGATGATGATGATGATGGTGATGATGATGTTGATGATGATGCTGATGATGACAGTGATGATGATGATGATGCTGATGATGATGACGATGCTGATGCTGATGACGATGACGAAGATGATACGATGATGATGGTGATGATGACCATGATGACGATGGTGATGGTGACAATGACGGTGATGGTAATGGTGATGACGATTACGATGACGATGGCGTTTGCGATGTTGGTAATGATGATGATGATGATGATGATGATGATGATGATGATGAGGATGATGATGAGGATGATGATGAGGATGATGACAGAGATGGTGTAGGTTATACTGGTGATGGTGTTGATGATGATGATGCTGATGATGATGATGAGGATGCTGATGTCGATGACGATGACGATGACGACGACGATTATGCTGATGTCGATAACGATGACGATGACGATGACGATGACGACGACGATTATGCTGATGATGCTGATGATGATGATGATGATGATGATGATGAGTGATTGTGATGATGCCGATGACGATGATGACGATGACGATGATGCGGCTGATGATGATGCTGATGATGAGGAGGAGCAGGAATAACTAATGCTACAGACAGGTTTGTTCGTGTGACCGCCCTCGTGCACGTGCATGTCTTCTGTTCTTCCGCTTCGATTGCTAGCTTGGGCCCGCCCCCTGATTTCATTATAGGTGGGCCCCGGGCTGCAGTGCAGGCAGGCTGTTCGTCTGACCGCGCTGGCGCACGTCGAATAACAAAACATTGCATGAACATGAATGTTCGACGGTCCGCGCGGATTTCTTGGATCGGCGCCGGCCCACCTTTCAGCGACTCCGGCACCGCCCCTGGCACACTCCGCGTGCAAGGAGGCGGATTCGGCGCAGATCCAAGAAATGTGCGCGGAAATCCGAACCTTTATGTTTATGCTGTCGTTGTTTTTTCTAGCACGTGCATGCCTTTTGTTCTTCGGGGGAACCCTGGGCAGATCTCCCTGGGCGGAGACAGGACATGTACGAGTAGTCACCCGATATGGGTGCGGCGGCGTCATGCGAACTCCCCCAGTAGTACCCTATGTGGAGCTGCCAGAGGGCAGGACGAAACGTGTGATGGGTGTGCCGAAATGAGCGCTGCGACGCTTCCGAACGCATCCGCTTGGGCCCTAGGTAGAGCGCCCCGCGGGGGCAGGAGACGCGTGAGGGACGTGCCAACATGGGTGCGGCGGCACCATGCGAACGCGTCCGCTGGCATCCTAAGTGGAGCTCCCTGGGGGGGGCAGGAATCGTGTGAGGGATGGGCCGAAATTAGCGCGGCGGCGCCATGTGACCGCACCCACTGGGGGCCTTGGTGGAGCTCTGGGGGACAGGCGACGTCTGAGGGGTGTGCCGAGTTGGCGCGGCAGCGCCATGCGAACGCGTCCATGGGCGCCCGAAGTGGAGCTCCCTACGGGGCAGGGAACGTGTGAAGGGTGTACTGAATTGGGCGCGCCGATGCCATGCGAACGCACCCACTGGGGGCCCTTGGTGGAGATCCCTGGGGTGCAGGAGGCGTGGGAGTGGTGTGCCAAAATTGCCACGGCGGCGCCATGCGAATTCCCCCACTGGTGCTCCAGGTGGAGCTCCCTGGGAGCCACGAAACGTGTGAGAGATGCGCTGAAATGGAGAGGGAGGATACGGCAAAAGGAGGAGGAGGAGAGGAGGAGACGTGCACGCCGTACACCTCCGCGACAATTCTTCCGTAGCTATTCTAGTTCACGCGGCACAGATTGGCCGCGAGCCCCGTGGCGGCGGCATCGTGGCAGGGATGCGACCCCGGATCGCGCTGGCGCCGCTGCCACGCTTACGGCGCCTGCCTCGGCGGGCGGGGCTGGTTGCGGCCGCCGCGGGCTGGTGCGGGCTGTCGGGCGCCGCCCGCCTCGTGGCGCCCAGGACGTGGCTGCTCTCTCCTGTGGGCGCACCTTCTGCTGGCAGAGCGGCTGCGCTGATCGGGCGGCGTGCGACGTCGAGCTCAGCACAGGCCGGGGTCACGCTGTACACGGCGCGGTCCTCGGAGGGTGGAAGACGGTCCCCGCAGAAGGGCCTCTTCAGCGGCTGTTGCATGGTCCATCTATGGTTGATGTGTCGCCCATGTATGCGACTGGGTACGATTGGTGTCCAATGTTGCCTGTCTATAAGGCCAAGGTTGTTTTCCCCACGCGGTTCGGCAATCCACGGCGGGACGCGCTCTGCCGCCAGCCCAGGGCCGTCTCGGGCGTCCGCCTGCAGGGAGATTGCCAAAATGTGAATTCACAACTTGCGTTTCTCCAAAATGTGAACTCACATGTCGCGGCTTTCCAAAATCTGAATTCACACTTTACCACAACAACACGCCTCCAAAACGTGAATTCAAATTTGGCGTTTTCCTAACATTTGAATTCACATGTTACGTTTTTGGGGGGAAGGCCTCCGGCCCAGGGTTCTGTCTAAGTGGGGTGAACCATTTGCCGGGCCTCAATTCCCGTAGGGCCCACGAATTTCATCTGCGATGAAAAGCGGGGTCGCGCAGGACCGGCGAGTTAAATCGTTGAGAATGTTCCGAGCGAGACGTTGATTTGTGAAATTCGCATCGATACCAAATGGTACAGTACATATTTTCGTTCGTTGCGGGTGTCTCGAGCGAAACGCTTGTGTTGCAGAATTTGTTGCAGATGTCTCGATCGAAACATTTGTATTGTGTTATAGTTTGTTCCTCTCCTGGGAACCAGAATTCAGAGGATGTCTCAGGTGAGTTGCGGGTTTTCACGTGCCCAGCTCTTGAGGGTGTCTCGAGTGAGACGCTTTGTCTCACTTGTCCAGGTTACCCAGGCAGACGTCCAGCATGAGGATTTGTTGAGAACGTCTCGAGCGAGACGTGTGTTTTCACGCGTCTAGATCGCCTAGGCAGATGTCTAGCGTGAGGAATTGTTGAGTATGTATCGAGCGATTCGCTTGTCGTAGTAGTGTGCATCGCTGTCCAACTCCGCCCGTCCGTGGGTCGTCCCCTGGCGTGCTGGCGCGTCCCCTGGCGCGTCCCTTGCGACGTTCTGGCGTGACGTGCCGTGGCACGTCCTCTAGCACGCCACTCGGCGTGGCACGTTGCCTGGCTCGTCCTCTGTCGCGTGTCCTGGCTTGTCCCCAGGCGTTGCCCTTGCCCGTTCCGTGGCGCGCCCCGTGCAACGTCCCTTAGCATGACGTCCTCTGGCCGCCCCATCGCGCGCGCCTTGGCACGTCCCGTGACAGGTCCCTGACACGTCCAGGGCACGTCCCCTGATACGTCCCCCGACACGCCCCTGGCGCATCCTCTGTTGTGCCCATGGAACATCCCGTGGCGTGGCGCGTTCCCTGGCTCGTCGTCTGTCGCTTTTCCCGGCTTGTCCACAGGCGTTTCTTGTGCTCGTTTCGAGTCGCGCCCCTTGCAATGCCCCTCGGCATGACGTCCCCTGGCCGCCCCATGGCACGCGCCTCGGCACGTCCCGTGACAGGTCCCTGACACGTCTAGGGCACGTCCCCTGATACGTCCCCCGACACGCCCCTGGCGCATCCTCTGTTGCGCCCATGGAACATCCCGTGGCGTGTCCGAGAGCCTGTGCCCTGAGCCGTGTCGTTCTTTTTCGGAGTTGAGTCGGATTTTGAGGTCGAGTCAATTGAACGTGCCGCACGTTTCCACTTCAACTAGCTCTGGGGCAGCTTCTACATGTCAGGCAGCTCGAGCTTAAGATCCAGATCAGTTCGGTCAGGACCTGGATGCAAAGAAGGACTCGATCCACAACGCTATAGTGCACAATCGCGGCATGGCACATCGCCGCTCAGCACGGCGCAGCACAGCACAGGCCTTGGCACGGTACATCAAGATCGATACATTCAGTATCGCAATTGCACGACGCCCAATCAGGTGTCGTGAAAACGTTGCCACGCCTCATATTTATACATTCCTTTCCGGGTTCGTGGGTCGACCATGTTCCAGAATGTGAATTCACATTTGCTGTCGCCCAACATGTGATGCCACATTTTTCTTTTGGCAGCGCAGGGTTTCCATTTTATGCAGTCGTCTTTTTTTTTTTATGGCCTGGGTTTTTTTTTTTTTTTCTTTTTTTTTTTGTTGTTGTTGTTTGTTTTTTTTTTTGTTTTTTATTGCGATTTTTTATTATTTAGACGATTGTTTGTGTTTCTGCTTTTTTGTTTTTTTTTCTGATTTCTCTTTTTTTCCTATTTGTATTATTTTTTTTGTTTTTGTTTTTTGCTTTTATTTTTGTTTTTTTTTTTTCTTTTTTTGTTTAGTTTTCTTTGAATTTGTTTTTGTTCTTGGGTTATTTTTATTTTTGTTTTTTTTTTGTTATTTTTTTTTGTGGCCGGCGGACAATTGCAGGCCGATGCGTTACCGCCAGCGGACGGCGGCTCGGACTCGGTTTTTTTTTCTTTTATGCCAGTAATTCATTAATTTGTTTTCTTTTTTTTTTTTTTTTCTCGTTGTTTTTTTTTTTGCTTTGTACTATATATATTATTTTTTGGGTTATTCGAACGTCGCATTCTTGCCTCAAGTTGCCCGCGCGTAGTGGAGGTCAACCATAATGGAGGATGTGAGTGGGCGATGCATGGACCATGTAGCACCCACTGCACAGACCCTACTGCCGGGGACCTTCTTTCACCCTCCAAGGTCCACATACCCCGCGCTGAACGGGTGGAAGCTGACGATCACCCTGGAGGAGCTGCGAGAGGCGGGGCGGCTGCCCGAGGGCTTCGAGGTCGTGGAGCTGAGCCTCGAGGACCTCGAGCACAAGCAGCCTTGGTTCTTGGAGATCAACCCCAACGGGCGCATCCCCGCTCTGGTGGACCACTCCCGCGGCGGCGCGGCGCTCTTCGAGTCGGGGGCGATGATGCTGTACCTCGCGGAGACGCGGGGCGCGGGCGTGCTGTTGCCCGAGGGCGAGGCAGAGCGCTACCGCGCCCTGCAGTGGTTGTTTTTCCAGGCTAGCGGCGTCGGCCCCATCCAGGGTCAGGCGCACGCCTTCCTGCGCTATGTGCCGGAGGACGTGCCGTACGCCAAGGAGCGCTTCGTGGGCGAGACGCGGCGCCTCTACGGCGTGCTCGACGAGGCCCTCGCGAAGGGGGGGCCCTTCATCGCGGGCGGCTACTCCATCGCCGACGTTGCGCTGTACCCCTGGGTGTCGTGGCACGCCTGGGCTGCCCAGGACCTCGAAGGCCTGCCTGCGCTGCGGTGCTGGCTGGACCTGGTGAGAGCACGGCCGGCGGTGCGGCGGGGCATGGAGTACAACAGTAAGGACGTAGCTGAGCTGCTGGGGCGTGCCGAAGAGGTGCGCCGCGCCGTAAGCGGCTCGACGCTCGACGGGGCGCGGGGCCGCGGCTGACGAAACAAAACAAACGTGATAAGCACAGCTGGCGGCAGATCGAAGACGCCCACGGCGAACCACCGCCGCCCCTCTGCTTCATTGAAACACCTATGTTACCACCCGTGGGGCAGATGTCTTGCCACGCGATTGGTCTACTTGGTCCCCCAGCCGTCATGGCAACCCTCGCGGAAGTATTTGTGGGAGGAAAAGGAGGAGAAGGAGGAGGATGAGGCGAGGGTTGTTTCCCTTCCCCTGATGATCAGGCGGAATTCGCCCTATCTCCCTATCTCCTCAAACGGCGAAGCACGCAAAACAACCGGGCACAGCCTTCACTTGCAAGCCTTCACTAGCAAGCCGCCTTCAAACAATCAAACCAGAGGCGAAGTTTCGTGCAATGTTCGCCAATTCGCGGCTATCTTCTCGCTGTCTCCACACTTCGGGTGCAGCGCTTTAGGGCCGTCTTGGAGATCTGAAGGGCCGTTTTGAGGCATGATTGGGGCCGTCTTGAGGTTCTCTTTGTCCGTGTTGGGGCCGTCTTGGGTTGTTTGTGGGCTTCATGTGCTATCACGGGGTTCTCCTGGAGGCCTGAATATGATGTGGGGCCGTCCTTGAGCATCGAAAGCCCGAAATGGCGAGAACGCTAAATTCGCTGAACAACCGAGGGGTAATCAATGATTTTAGCCTTCTGGAGGGTGGTACTCTTACAGCCCTTTCGGGGCGTCTGGGGGGCCTCTTGGGCTGTCTGGACGGCATCTTGGGTTGTCTTGGAGTCATCGTAGACTGACTCGGAGGCCATCTTGGCTCTCTTGGAGCCATCTTGGCTGTCTTTGGAGGCAGATTTTCAGGGCTGACGCTCCGCCATGGTTTTTCTGTTGGGCTGGCGGGTCAAGCCCAGAGACCATTCGGATTTTTTCCCGGAAAGGGCGCCGGTCCAGGATTTTCTTTTAGAAGTTTTACCCCTGGGGACGACTTGAGACAGGCCGGCGAAATTATGTTTTGTCATTTTCGGTGATAGATAACGAGGTCGATACGGGCTTGCGAATCGAATTTTGAGGATGTCCCTCGAGAAACGCTGGTTTTTGAAATTCCGATCGATATAGCACAGGGTAAAGTATACATTTTAGTTCGTTGCGGATGCCTCAAATGAAATTGTTGAGGATGTATTTGGCGAAACGTTTTTGGGTGGCTATAGATCGTTCCTCTCCTGGGGACCAGACTTCAGAGGATGTCTCATGTGAAATGCTTGTTTTCACTTGCCCAGGTCTTGAGGATGCCTCGAGCGAGACGCTTCGAGGACATCTCGAGCGAAACGCTTGTTTTGCAGAAATCGAGCGGCCTGGGCGCCCCAGGATGCCCAGGTGGTTCTGGGAGCCCGAACGCAATGTAATGTATTAAGGAACGTTGCCCTGAAAGCGCGGACGCAGCGCAATTCACAAGGGAGCACAGCCCTGGTAGCGTGGACGCAACGTAGTTTACGATGGACTGTGGCCCTATGAGCGCGGACGCAGTGTAATTTATGATGGATCTTGGCCTTGGGAGCGCGGACGCAGCATAATGTACGAGTGATCGTGGCCCTGGGAGCGCGGACGCAGTGTAATATAAACTAGATGGGAGCGCGGACGCAGCGTAATTTACGAGTGATCGTGGCCCTGGGAGCGCGGACGCAGCGTAATTTACTAAGGAAAATTGCCCCGGGAGCACGGACGCAGCGTGCTTCACGAGGGAGCGCGGCCTTGGGAGCGCGGACGCAGCGTAGTTCACAAGGGATCGTGGCTCAGGGCGAGCGGACGCAGCGTAATTTACACGGGATCGTGGCCCTGTGAGTGCGGACGCAGTGTAATGTACAAAGGATCGTGGCCCTGGGAGCGTGGACGCAGCGTAATTTACAAGGGATCGTGGCCCTGGGAGCGCGGATGTAGCGTAATTTTCGATTGATCGTGGCCCAGGGCCAGCTAATTAAAACGTTGAGGACGTCCCGAGCGAGACGCTGGTTTCCAAAATTCCGCTCGATTGAACACGTGGCGTATGTAATACACATGCTCGTTTGTTGCGAATGTCTCGAGCGAAACGTTTGGTTTGAAGAGTATGGTGAGGATGTCTCGAGCGAAACGTTTGTTTTGTGTTAGAGGTTGTCCCTCTGCTGGGGACCAGAATTCAAAGGATGTTTCAGGTGAAATGCTTGTTTTCACGTGCCCTGGTCTTGAGGATATCTCGAGCGAGGCGTTTGATTTCACGCGTCTACGCTGCCCAGGCAGATGCCTAGCAGGAAGGTTGGTTAAGGACGTCTCGAGCGAATCGCTTGTGTTCACGCGTCCCGGTCGCACATATAGAAGTTTAGCAAGAGGATTCGTTGAGGATGTCTGGAGTGAGACGCTTGATTGTGGGTGTCTAGGTCGCCCAGGCGGATGTCTGGCATGAGGAGTTGTTGAGAACGTCTCGAGCGAAACGCTTGTTTTCATGTGCCCAGGTCGCGCAAGCGGATGTCTGACACGAAGATGCATTGGGGATGTCTCGAGCGAGCCGCTGGTTTCACCGTGTCCAGGTCGCCCAGGCGGATATGTAGTATGATGATGTGTCGAGGCTGTGTTGAGCGAAACGTTTGTTTTCACGTGTCCAGGTCGCGCAGGCTGATGTCTAACATGCGAATGTAGGCAGGATGTCTCGAGCGAGGCCCTTGTTTCACGCGCCCAGGTCGCCCAGGCAGATGTCTAGCGTGAGGAGGTGTTGAGAACGTCTAGAGCGAGACGCTTGGTTTCACTTGTCCAGGACGTCCGCGCGGACGCTTAACATGAGGATGCGTTGGGGATATCTCGAGCGAGACGCTTGGTTTCACGTGTACAGGTCGCCCAGGCGGGTGCCTAAGATGAGGAGTTGTTGAGGATGTCTCGAGCGAAACGCTTCCCGCAGTAGAGTGCATCGCTGTCCAACCCCGCCCGTCGGTGGGGCGTCCCCTGGCGCGCTGGCGCGTCCCCTGGCGTGTCCGTTGCGACGTTCTGGCGTGATGTGCCCTAGTACGTCCCCTAGCACGCCACTCGGCGTGGCGCGTTCCATGGCTCGTCGTCTGTCGCGCTTCCCGGCGTGTTCCCAGGCGTTTCTTGTACTCGTTTCGAGTCGCGCCCCTTGCAATGCCCCTTGGCATGACGTCCCCTGGCCGCCCCATTGCACGCGCCTCGGCGCGTCCCGAGGCAGGTCCCTGACACGTCCAGGGTTCGTCCCCGGATACGTCTCTTGACACACCCCCTGGCGCATCCCCTACTGCACCCCTGTCACATCCTGTGGCGCGTCCGTGGGTTTGTGCCCCGTGTCGTGTCGTTCTGTTTCGGAGCTGAGTCGGATTTTGAGGTCGAAATGATTGAACGTCCGCACGTTTCCACCTCAACCAGCTCTGGGGCAGCTAATTTGTGTTCAGGCAACTCGAGCTTCAGATCCACCTCAGTTAGGGCAGGACTCGGATGCAAATGAGAACCCGATCCACAACGTTGTAGAGCACAATCGCGGCATGACACATCGCAATTCAGGATGGCGCAGCACAACACAGCCCTTGGCACGGTACATCAATATCGATACACTCAGCATTGCAATTCCCCGTCGCCCAACCAGGTGGTACACGTTGCGTTCTTGCATGCGCATAGCTTGGCGCTGTGTGCTGACTATGACCAGGAAATGTTGTCGTGCGCAGCGCCTTCTCGAACGAAATACGCCCCCTGCCCTCTCCGTTTCCATTCGCGCGCGCGGCGGGGGAGGCATTGGGAGGGGCGGAGGCAAAGAGGGAGAGGAGGTGGGAGAGGAGGAGGGAGAGGAGGGGGAGGAAGCGCAGGAGGAGGACGATGCGGAAGAGTAGGATGAGGACGACGAGGAGGATGAGAAGTAGGGGTAGCAGAGGGAGCAGGAAGAGGAGGGGGAGGAGGAGGAGGATGATGATGATGATGAGGAGAAGCGTTGAAATGTCATCGTTTTCCAGCGGAATGATTTCTGGCCCTCTCGTCCGCCCCCGACGGGGAGACGGTTCCATGCACACGAATGGAGGAGGGGCAAACATTGGAAATGTGATGACAACGATATTGAGGATGATCGAGTGGTGGTGATGATGAGGATCAGGATGAGGATGAGGGGGAAGAGGAGGAGAAGAGGAGAAGGAAGAGGACGAAGAGGGTCATGGTGATGACGATGGGAACGGCCATGATGATGAAAACCACGAGAAGGGCGAGACACGAAGCAAGGAGGAGGAGAAGGAGTAGGAGAAGAAGGATGAGAAGGAGGAGGAGGAGGAGGAGGGCGGAAGGATGGACGGAACGAGGCGGGGGAAGAGCAGGAGGACATTTTCTTGGCGAAGGACCCAACTATATACAGTTGTGGATGTCGCAGTTTTGAGTATCGTCTGCGGTGGAGCTCCCGATGGGGGTGGAACCGCATACATACCTTGCCACTGGGGCCTTCGTTGGAGCTCCCTTTGGGGCCACGAACCGTGTGAGGGGTGTGCCGGAATAAGGGTGGAATGGCATGCGAACCCTGGCACTAGGGCTTTCGGTGGAGCTGCCTTTGGGGCCACGAAACGTCTGAGGGGTGCGCCGAAATAAGGATGCAACCGCATGCAACCCCTGCCACTGCACTGGGGCCTTCGGTGGAGCTCCTGATGGGGCCAGGAAGCGTGCGAGGGTGTGCCGAATGGAACAAGGGAGGAGGGAGGGGGCAGCGGGATGAGGAACGTGGGGCGCTGCCATGTCAAAACGAAGACCCAACAGGATGGTTGGGAAAAAGTGGGGAGGGGGAAGGAAGGATGGAAGGAGCCATTGGAGGAGGTCCCGACACGATCGCGATGGATGTTCTACCTTGGGTGTCAGCTTTGGAAACAAGAAGAACAGGTCACCCCCAGGGGCGCGGAGATGGCCGCGCTTCACGCGTCGCGGGCCCGGCCAGAGATCTGCCCTTCCCGTGTGGGGGAGGGGGGGCGGCCGAGGGCGCCAAGAGAACCGCGCGTCGATCATCGCGGGGCGCGATGCGCGACGTCAGGCGACCTGGCAACATGTAGTTCCGCGACGCTGTAGCACCTCCGAGGATGAGGGGGCTCCCCAGCAGGTCGGTCGTGCTGTTGCCGTCGCTCCTCATTCTCCCCCCCCCTCTCCCGCAAGACGCAGAATTCCCGAAGGCGTCGGAGATTCTGCAAATACATCCGAGGACCACTAGTTCTTTCGAGAATCATCGCAACCTTAGGTCACCCCCAGGGGCGCGAAGATAATCGCGCTTCGCGCATCGCGGCCTGGGATGCAGAGCTGGCATTCTTCAGGGGGGCTTCACGAGAGGGCGAGGATCACCACGCATCGCGGGGCGCGATGCGCGAAGTTTGGCGACACAGCAGCCAAACCAACACTGTCTGGGAGGGGCAGGCAGGTGCCCCTCCGTTTTTATGATGCAGCTCCCGGGAGGTTCAATCCAGCATCGGCGCTGGTATGTCCGTGGTCGAAAAACCAACCCAGTCCAGCCTAATTCCGCTTAGTCCTCGCTTGTCTTGCGCAGTATGGTTTAAACTTGAGTTCAATTCTGGCGGATCTTGCTCAGTGACCCTGCAATCGGGCTCGAAGGCCCTGAATCGTTATCTTAGTACCGTTGCTCCCCCCCTGAGGTGAACCGGGCGCCAGCGGCGGCTGGCAGCAGCGTGTGGAACTTGGGGATGACGATGGCGCAACGGTGGAAGGCAGAGGCTCCCGGGGCCTGGGCCTCATCTCCCCCGTTTCCTCCTATCCCCTCAAGGCCCAGCACCCCCAGGCCAAGAGGTTCGGAAGGGACGCAGGGCTGATTTCACAGCCGAACCGAACCCCTCTCAACCACGCGACGATCTGTCTCTCTCTCTCTCTCTTCCTCTTTGCCCCCTTATGCCCCCCCCCTCCCCGCCCTCCTCCTCGCCTGCCTCTGACCTCTTCCTCCTCCCGCTGCTCCCCTCCTTTTCCTCCCCTTCGTTCTCCCTGTTCCTCCCTCTCCCTCCCTCCCCCTTCGGCGTCATTTGTTGTTCTGAGAGGGCCACCGCAGCTACACACGATTTTCATAATCTCCCGCGACAGGAAGAACACTTTAGAAAACGAGTTAGATCTCAGGCGAGCATGGCGGCCTCGGGGGGTGGGGGCGGCGGCGCCTGAACCTGGATTTTGCTGACATGAAAGCGCAGGCCGAAAGTATTATTGTAGGAAGGGACAGTGCCATGCTTGAGTAGCAGGAGACTCTTCCCAGCATCTTTGTTGCGAGGTCCTTATAAACACGGCTCCTTCAAACACATCGACCGCGCATTCCCGGAGACCCCACGCGATGAAGGGGGATCGGACCATAACATTGACGGTGGTGACCCTGTGGTGACCCCGCACAAGCGGCTGGATATGTTGCGGCGATGAGGAAATGGACGGCGACGACGGCTTGGTCGTGGCCGCTCAAGGCCCCAGGGTTTGATTGATCCCATCTACGGCCGACCATGGGGCGACGATTATCTTCTCAGTGGTTTCTCATCGCAGTTGACTCTGGCACGATGAGTGCCCGCGCGGTTACGGCAGCAGCGATGACGCGCGATTCGATTGGGCATTTGGACACGCGGGGGAAGCCCCGCCATGCCATGAGGCAATCATGAGATCGCATGCGAGGGGGCGCACTGGATACAGCCCGGCACGTTTTACCAGCTATGCGACGGTTCGGGCATTCAAGCTGGAACGACTTTTCAGTTTAGAAGTAAACGTGTCCACGCCGATGTCGCCGTCGAGGCGATCGGCCGAACGCATTCTCGGAGGGGCGGCGGTCGGCGAGTTGATCGCCGAAGCCCAGGCTCGCCGCGGCCTTGGTGCGCGCCAGCAATGCTGCACTATTATCCTTGGTCCTGGGCTTGCGCTCTCGTCGCGCGAGCGCTCGCAGGTGGCACTGCATGGCGCGGCTCACGGAGCGCAGCTCCAGTTGCGAAGCGGGGTCTGCGATGTTTGTCCTGGCCCTCGCCTGCGCCAACAGCGCCGCGGTTGACGTCTGGTCGCGGCTATTGCCGCGGCGCCCGCCCCCGCGCGCCGAGCGTTCGCGGCGCTTGCCAGCCCGCGTCGGCAAGCAATTGTCAGCGTGGAATACATTGCGCTGCTGCTGGAAGCCACGAAGACAATTAGATAATCGAGGTTCCGCGAATCAGCGGTGCGTGCGCGGAACAAGGTCGTTGTTTGCAATGGGGGCGGCTCCGCGCGCGGCGCCCAGGCGCGCGAAATGAATGCGCGTGTAGTAGTTGGTAACGCGGGCCAGGTCCGACGCAGCGTCGACGTTGGCTTCCAGAGAGTTCTTCCAGACCTTGCCGACGGACATGGCAACCATATTCATTTGGACCGATGCCAGACCCCAATGGAAATCGAAGGAGTTGTTGGCGAGTTATTTTGAGCATGTGGTCCGCGGCCCCGACCGTCGCCGATCCGTCGCGCGCAGGTTGTTCCCATCGTTGCTTGTCGGCCCTCGAGTGAGAGACGCGCGCCAAAAAAACGCTGGCTGGCATGACAGATGTCATTGATGGCAGGATCGCGCATCGAGACCGTTAGACTATTTGGATCCACGGTTGCGTCGGTAACTACGGACTTGGGCACAGAGCGCATGATCGCAGCGATGCCTGACATCTCGCCCGAGCTGCGTCGTTTCGCCAGCATGGTTTTGCCGGGGAAATATGTTCAATGGCAGACCAATCGTTCAGTAGTGCAGTTCCGCGCCCAGGATGAAATCACAACAATGACAGTCTTCTGCAGACGCGCCGCGCGCCTCGGCGCTGCCTGGCGGCCCTGGCCTTTCATCGACAAGCTGAATGCATTCAACCGCTTGTTTCGCAAGCGCATGGATGATATCGCGCGGGGGCTCAGAGAGCAGAACGTGGCCCCCGCGCCTGAATTCCTGGAGGCAGCATTTGTTGGATATGTTTGCAGTGGCGCTGGGCGGCGCTGGCGAAGGCATGCAAGGCCATTGCGAATGCTTTGCCAACGGCGCGGGCACTTTTCCAGACTTCGAATACACATCCAAGCGGAAAGAAAGATCGGGAGCGGGGGAGGTCCGCGCGCCGCTTGGGACGACGCGTGGAGATCCCAGCTGCAATTTGCGACCGCGTTCGCTGTCATGCTCAAGGGGATCCAAATCTGGGGCTTTGTCTGCGAGTGCCGCGCGGAGCGGCCCACGGCTGGGGGGCGCGTCGACTGCGACGAGAAGTCCAGGCTCGCCGCGAGGGCTCTGAGCGACGCAGTCGTTGAAAGCTGGAGCTGGTGACCTGGCCATTTTCTGCTCAAACAACGCGCGGTTCCTGCAGCGGCATGGGGGCATCTGCGTGAGAGCGCTCGTCGCTCGCAAGAGGAAGCTTGAGTTTTTGGAGCGCGCTCCGCACGCGTGGAGCAGCGGCGCAGAGCCGACCCGTCGAGGCATCGCCGGCTAATTAGGGACAGCACCGGGATGGAGGGCCCAGCGCCGCTGGCCATGGGTGCCGACCGCTCTGGAATGTCGCAGCGGCCTGCCACCCGCGCGCGGTGCCTCCGAGATGCCCCAGCGGATGGCGAGCAATGGGAGGCCCGCGCGCACGAGCCTCAAGAAGTTGCATCGGAACCATAGCAGCGAAGTGGGGATGGATCGCAGGAAATGCCAGGTTCAGTCAGGATGCGCACGACTCCGAGGACTTGTGCGAGGCAGCGGGTGTGGATCGGCAAAAGTTATGGAATTCACGCAAGTCTGCCCTGGTGGACACCGCAGGGCAGGGCCGCCCGTCAAACAATACCACCAGGTGCCACTGAATATGATGTTGGCGTTGACGGAGGCGCTCCAGCGATGCATACACGGGGGGCGGCGCGTTCATGGCCCGCGCCGTCGATGAGGATGAGGTCCCGATCCGATTGTAGAGGAACAAGCATTGCTCAATGAACGTGTCTTGGAATCGTAGCA
Source organism: Prorocentrum cordatum (assembly GCA_963575745.1). Classification (NCBI taxonomy): domain Eukaryota; class Dinophyceae; order Prorocentrales; family Prorocentraceae; genus Prorocentrum; species Prorocentrum cordatum. The sequence continues at coordinate 2,085,017 of CAUYUJ010003335.1, forward strand.
GCTGTATGATTTCGCACCATTCCCATCGGCGCCAGGCTAGCTTCCAAAGGGAACGCAGGTATTATCAGCATGCCTGTCCTGAGCAAGCTAATGAAAACAGCGAGACTGGACGTCGATAGGACATAAAAAGGCATGGGCGACGTTGATCTCGTTTCTGGCGCTTGCTCAGCTGAGTCGCAAATTCTACGTACCTTGCAGACCCATGGTTCCTAACTTGAGAAGCCCAGAGCCATCGCCGAATCTGGGCCGCACTGCAATGCCTACTCTTTGCCTCGCCGATGCTTTGGGGCTGCAGGGGCACGAAGGCGCGGCGCGCCGCATGGTCCACGCGTCGGGCGCAGGCGGCGCCGACGACATAGATGCATTGTCGCTGCCGCCCCACCTGGTGCGCCTGGGCACTGCGACGGCCGCCGGCGAGGCCCCCAAAGAGCCCCGAACGAGACCTAACGAGGCCCTCAGAGAGCCCCGAGGGAACCCTTCAGAGAGCCTTGAAAAGGGCCCAAGAGGTAGGACTCTGCCAAGCCCCCACGAGGCCGTCAGAGAGCCCCGGGGGAGGCCCAGCATGAACAAGGATCCTGCGTGCACTTGCGCGACGTACCTGCGAGGATCAAGTTTGCGTGGGCGTTCCGTTTAAAAAGGCTATTTCGGGACACCCTGGCAGTTCCGTTGACCTCGCGCGTGCCAAGGGATGGGGGACGTAGGGGGCGCACTTGCGCGCTGCATCCGCGGGACCCGAAATGGAGATGGCGAGTTGTTTAGGGGGCGGGGTGGGGTGGGGAGGTGGGGGGGGATGGGGTGCGGGTGGTGGTGGTGGGGGGGGCGAAGGGGGGCTTTAGTGCCAAATCTAACAGCCGAGGGGCGCCGTAGTGGTTCCCAGGGCCGGCCCAAGACGACTCGTCAACAAGGCCCCTAGGATAATTCCAAGATGGCGCTGGCCACTGCTTGCACTTCCACGAAGTACGTGTTGCATTCCCATGCAGTATGTTGCACCTCCTGTCAGCTACGCAAGCCCCCGCCGCACCCAACCCCCCTCCGCGGAATCACTCGGGGCCGTTCGAGAGCGCCTTGCGAGACATGTAGGGTTCGCCGCAGGCCCCGAGAGGGGAGCCTTTCCTCCTCCTCACACCCCCTGTGTTGCTGCTGATCAGTTTCTTCCGCCTCCTCCTCCGCCTTACCCCCCTCCCCGCTTGCCATCCCTCTCCCCCTCCATCTTCCCATCCACCCCCTCCTCAACCAGGTGCCCCCCCTTTGCCTTCCTTTGGGCTTACGTTGCCTCGCGGAGGCTGGCGGGTATGTGATAGCAGAAGTGCATTGCCCACGAGGGCACACTTGTAGTTCTTCTCGGGATCGACCGTCTGGGTGGCAGGAAACGTACAGTTCAACAGCGGGCGTCCCGCGTGACTCTTGGGGCGACCCGCGTGGTCCTTGGGGTGTGCCGTAAGATTGTTCCCACGGGCCATGAAGCCAGAAGAGGGGCCTAGAGACGCAGAAGAACGGGGTCGTCCGCTCCGAGATTCGCGCGCAAGTTGCCCGCGTATGGTCACGGGTGAGCGCCCTCGCTTTCATTGTAGCGTGCCGCGTTGGCGGCCCGCGCAAGTTGCGGCGTAAGGTCGTTGTGCCATCTCGCGCAACACCCGTTTCTGATCGTCGCTGATTGATCGTCTCTGAAATGTGCGTGGTGGGTGCGGTGGACGTGCTGGCCTCCAAATCTGAAAATTGGTTGCTGAGAGCAATATGACTACCAGATCGCCAGCCTTCCCCACCCTTCGGTGCCGCTTGTCCTTGCGGCCGCGACAGGGGCGGCGGTGGCGCAGACTGGCAGCGAAATCCGAACCCGACCCTCGCCGATCAACAAATGACGCAAGTGGATGGGCGGCGGGGCAGAGTTCGGAAATGATCGAACACGTAGCGAAATCGGAATCCTGCCCCAGCTTCCTATCGATTCAGACGGTTGGTGGGTTTAGGGTTCGGATTTCGCCATTGAGCAGATCACGGCTTCTTGATCCATGTTGTGGCTCCACATTTCTGTGTTTTGTACGGGCACTTGCTGCAAAGACCTTACCCCGTTCTAGTTCGGGCCAAGGCGCTCTCGTGCTTGAGAAGTTTGTAGAAGCCTGGTTTGGCGTCTCCCTGCGCGCGACCGTCTTGGCATCAGCGGGGAGTACTTGGACTGTGTAACGAGTCCACCACAACATCTGGATCGCTGCGAGCCGCCCCCTATCGGCCTCTTCCTGGACCGCTTCCTTCGAGTCCACTCCTCCTCCTCTTCCTCCTCCTCCTCCTCTTTCTCCTTTTCCTCCTCCTCCTCCTTCACCATCTCCCCCAGAATCGACCCCCTCCTGGACCGCCTCCTCCCAGCCTGTCCTCTCCTCCTCCTCCTCCTCCTCCTCCTCCTCCTCTTCCTTTTACGTTAGCCTGACTTGCGGATCTAGCTTGTACCGCTTTTGACAGGAAGCGCATGTAGACGATTCGGTTCACAATGTACGTGGCGGGCGCCGCGGAAAACGATAGAAGTGAGGACGGCGACGAGCAGAGCAAAATGAGTAGGCGCCCGCCAGGTGAGGGCAGCACGTACCATGGCAAGATAAGCTCCCCACCATTACCTTAATGGTAGTAAGCCCCTTAATATTCAGTGGTACGTGTTGCCTCAGAGTAGGCAGTGCAGCGTAATCAATCCTAGGATTGATACCACTCGTGGAAAGAGTGACTTCCCACCAACCCCAGTATGCCTTTCCCTAGTAGATAAGATGAGTACGTGTGTGTGTGTGTGAACCGGCTGTGCCATGCCTGGCTGTCTAAGAAAATAGAAGGAGTGGCAGCGCAACGTATCGTAGAGTTGTTACTTTTGTGGGCAAAGCTGTGATAGTACAAGGCTTCCACGTACTAAACTAAAACGAGTGACAATGCAGCGCATGCAATCCTTGGGCTGCTACCTTTGTGAGCAAAGATAAGTAGTTTGGCAGCGCTACGTCAGGCTGGCGCATATTGTAACGGCTCGCCAGTAGGCTTGCAATTATCTTCCTCTTCCTCCTCCGATATTCGAGTCAGCCCTCACAAAGTACAAGACTGGCAGCGCAGCGTCAACAATCCTTGGGCTGCTACCCTTTTTCAGAAAATCTGCAATAATGCAATGTTTCCTCGTACAAGTTAAAACGTGTGATGCTGCTCTTTCAATCCTTGGGCTGCTACCCTTTTGAGCAATAAAAGTAAGATGGCTGCTCTACGTCAGGCTGGCGCGTAACGTAACGGCTGGCCAGTCGGCTTGCAATTCTCGAGTTGCTACCCTTGTGGGAGGGGAGGCAGGAGGAGAGGAAGTAGAGGGAGGATATGTGATGGTACGATTTCACGCATGCAATATTTGGGCTGCTACCCTCGCGAGCAAAATGAGTAAGAGGCTGCGCTACGTCAGGCAGGCTCGTATTGTATCGGCTGGCCAGTAGGCGTGCCAATTGTTCCTGCAATATTTTGGCTGCTGCCCTGTAAACAAAGATTGTGATACTACGATGCTTCTCGCACTATGGTTAGTAATAGTGGCAATGCAGTGCATTTATTATTTGGGCTGCCACCTTTGTGAGCGAAGGCAAGTCAGATGTTCTCTTCTCCTCTCCCTCCTCTTCACCACCCCCGAGGTGAGCGCGTCGGTGCGGCGCGAAGGCGCGACCGCGGCCGGGGAGGAGTCCGACGACGGTGAGGCCCAGCCGGAGTGCCGCCGCTCCCTCCGCCGCCGCTCGGCGCCGCTCCCGCCGAGGACGAGGAGGGCGGAGCGTAGGTCAGAGGAGGAACATGTACCGATATCAAGCAGTGGCGAAGCACCCTGGTTGGCCTAGACAGCCACCAAAGAGGGTTCTGAAAAAACTTGTCTCGTATGCACGGAATGGTATGAGAGCATGTGTGGCTGAGACTGTGTCGTTCTGATGCATCGGCTCTACGTATTAAGAACATGGACTTTGTTTTTATGCCATTCGGTTTTGTGAGAGCATGTCGTGGTAGGCCTATGGGAATGCTGGGACAGTCGGTCCCCGTCGTTACCTTTCGCCCGGTTCCTTGTTTGGGGGCCTCCTGGGAGGCCTTGGCCGCCACCGCTGGATTCGCCTCGAGATTCTGGTCAGAGCGCACCCCGGGAGCGGTTTGGGGAGTAGCGGTATCGGTACCTTGTGGTTTCCCCAAGAGGAGTCCAGGGCCTAGGGTAAGGGAAGCTGGTCAGTGGCGGGGCCCCGTAGCAGCAAATTACGCGGGAATCGTTGAGGCAGGTTTGCCGGGGTTTGTGCGTTTTTCGGGCGACGCCAGTTCCAGTTGGTGGAATGGGCTGGGGGAGGCGTCCCCTGGCACATGCAGCACTAAACCAAGTCGCAACAAGCCCAGTTTTGCCAGTTTTTGAAGGAGGGCCCCAGCATCTCGAAAACGGACGGCCGAAATTTTGAGGACCCGTTGCCTGCAGGGCCCGCCTGCTTCACTGCGGGAGACGAGGAGGCAGGCCGCGCTTGCCGTGCGACCCCGCTGCTGAGCGACCCCGCAACCCACTCCAAGGGCCGCCGCCGCCGCATCTGGCCATGCGCTCGGCCGCCCTTCTGGCCTCGCGGCCCTGCCGGCACCTGCTCCTGAGGGTTGGCTGAGGGTCAGAGGTGGCCCAGCAATGGTTCTGGACAGCAAGGGCGTGCAGGTTGGAGGCGTTGGGTTCTGGAAGTTTTTTCCTATTTCTCGGCCTCTGGGGGCTGTTTTCGGGCTCCTTGGGACGGTGCAAAACGGATCCGGGGTGAAAAGCTTCACCAGATGGATCCCTGGGGAGGTCGGGGGACAGATTTTGAGCGCGTTTGGTTTCATCCCCCCCACCTGACCGATCTCCTGGGGGCCCAGCCAGTTCAGACCCTCTGGCCGCCTCCGACGCACGGCGGCTCTCCTGGCTTCGCGGCCCCGCCCACCTGCGGGCCGGGCGCCGCGGGGCGGTGGTGATTCACGTGCGGCTTCTCGCTCCCAACTCCCGAGTTGCAGGGGAGGGCGAGTTGATGAGACCACAGTAGTTAACCTCTGGATGGCCCTCTCGTCACCATGGCTGCCCGCAGCTCGGAAAGCTGATGCGTCGGGACCCCGGGGCCCTCGGGATGGTTCTCGCATGATGCGTGCAACGGCCGTCCCTGGGGGGCCGGCGCAGAGAACGTTGGAGGGACGCGCCAGCACCCACCCAAAGTGTGGTTGGACCACCTTCGGTCCCAGGTCCCAGGGTGAGGAGGAGGAGATGGTGGTGGTGGTGGAGGAGGAGCTGGAGCAGGAGGTGGTGGAGGAGGTGGTGAAGGAGGAGGAGGAGGAGGTGATGGACGAGGGGAGGTGATGGAGCAGCAGGAGGAGGAGGAGGAGGAGGAGGAGGAGGAGGAGGAGAAGGAGGAGGAGGAGGAGGGAGGAGGAGGGAGGAGGAGGAGGAGAAAAGTATTCTGGGAGGCGAGACCCCTCGCGGCGCGCCCCGGCGGCCACCCGGCCGTTCGGCCGGGCTCCGCCAGGGTGCGCGCTAGACGCTTCGTCTCCCCCGTAAGCGGAGCGCCGAGCGCCCCGCCAGCATGATGAGGAGGAGAGGGAGGAGGAGGAGGAGCAGGAGCAGGAGCGGGAGCACGAGCAGGAGCAGGTGCAGGAGCAGGAGCAGGTGTAGGAGCAGGAGCAAGCGCAGGAGCAGGAGCAGGAGGAGCAGGAGGAGCAGGAGGAGCAGGAGCAGGAGCAGGAGCATTTGGAGGAGGAGGAGAAGGAGGAGCAACAGGAGGAGGAGAAGGAGGGGAGGTTGAGGAGGATGACGGTTGGGAGGTGGAGGAGGGGTGGTAATCAGTAGGAGGAGGAGGAGGAGGAGGAAGAAGAGCAGGAGGAGGAGGAGGAGGTGGAGGAGGAGGAGGAGGAGGAGGAGGATCATCATCACCACCATCATCGCCACCACCATCATCACCCCCATCATCGTCACCATCGTCAGCACAACCGTCATCACCATCATGAGAAGCCTACTCATCAACATTAGCATTATCATCCTGGAGTTGGCCGCGGTCACACGAGTCTCCTGCGGGTCCGATCAGGGCCTGCCCGATGGGCGCGGTGGGAGCCAGGCCCGCCCCGATTTGCCGCCGCCGCTGCCCCGCAGGAGAACCCCCCCGCGTCGTGATCACATATCGGAGGGAGGCGCTCCTCTGATAGCGTTTCGCTAGAGGGTCCTACCCAGAGGAGGAAAAGGTACACGCCAGTCGTTGAGAGTAGGTACGTGGGATATCTAGATCTTGATCTACTTTAGGCGCCTTCCTACTTTCAGAGTCGAGTGATGCTCCCTCTTCCTCCTCAAGGGGCGGACGGAAGCCCAGTCTATCCAACGCCTTCCTACTTCATGTTTCTACATATTGTTTTCCGACCGACGGGTATTGGAGGGAGGTGTTCCTTTGATAGCGTTTGGCTAGAGGTTTACGCCCAGAGGAGGAAACTGTACGGTCGGACCGAGGCATAACATCGAGGACGGTTCGGGAATGGTACCCTAATGTTCTTCGTGGTTGTTGGACGTTCTTGTGCATCCTGGGGTGTTTTGGCCAGCGGAGGGTCTCACACTCTTGTAGGATGTTCTTCTGTCCTGGGTCCTGGGTTCGGCCGTACCGATACCTCTACCTTTCACACGTTCCTTTTTGGGGGGGACCTCCTGGGAGACCTTGTCGCCACCGTTGGATTCGCTTCGACGTTCAGTTCAGAACGCAGGACCGATGTTGAGCGGGCACGGGTTTCGAGAAATCGCAAACATGGATCAAGGCATGTGGATTATCAACGGGACCCATTTCCATACGAGCTCGGTGCGGCCCGTCGCCAAATTGGGCAGCACCTGCGCCATGTGAGCAACGAAAGAATGGGGTCGATTGTGCCGACATTCGCGCGTATGTTGCACGCGTAAGGTTGCGTGAGCGCCCTCATGTTCACTGTGGCGTGCCGCGCTGGCGGCCCGCCATTTCTTTTCGGCCCAAGACCTGTTCCTTTCGTCGCTTATGTTTCGGGGGCTGTCTCCGCGCGCCAGATCCACGGATCCCTCTTTCCTAAGCCATGCTGGCGTGTGCCCGGAAGGAGGGAGGGGCACTAGGAGAATCATGCGGACATACGAAGGGAGGGGGGCGAGGTCCGCGGGGCGAGGGCGGAGGGGAGGCAAACAGGCAAGCAGCGCCCGGAGCGGGGGGGGGGAGGGAAGAGGGGGCGGAACCCTCCCTGGCATCGTCCTCTTCCTCCTCTTTCCTTCTCGCCCTCTGTGTTCCACCCCCTCCTCCCCCTCCCCGCCCCTCCTTTCCCCCCCACGTCCCCCGCTCCGTTCCCTCCCCGCTTCTCCCCTCCCCACTTCTCCCCTCGCACGCGCGCTGCCCGTCTGCGCCCCTCCCCTTTCCTCCTCCTCCTGTTCATGCTCCTCGTCCTCTCCTCCTCCTCTTCCTCCTCCTTGTCATTGTCGTAAGGCAAGTAAGCGTCGAGCTGTTCCCCCTGGCGCGTTCCCGCTTGAGGTCTGGGATATGATCCTCTCTCCTGAGGTGGGCTTGAGCACGAGGGGCCAGGGCTTAGGCTTCCAGGACACTTTTCCAGATCTCAAGGTGTGTCATCATATTATACATCAAGCACTCGTCCAGATTCGTAGATACGATCTAGCTCCGCTTTACTGGCATCGTAGCAGACAGAGGAGTTGGTTTACGTAAGAGTGACATGTCTGGCCCTCGGGGCCGCAGTCTTATCCATACCTTTCCCTCCATCGGAAAAGCCTGGTGCGCAACAGATCTGCCTCTCACACTCCCTCCACAAGACCACGGGTTTGCCCGTCACCGTCGGAAGGGGGGACGCCGTGATGAGCGTCATGGCCATAGGGTGTAGGTTTCGTCAAGCCGGCTGGAATTATGCAATAATTATGGAAGGCCTTCCGAAAGCGTTCGGCAGCACGGATTGGAAAACATTCGGCCATTTCATTCAGGAGCATTCTGCCCCCGAGAATCGGGGCTTCTCTGTCGTCACAGGCATCGGTTGTCGGTCGTGGAGGGTGAGACCACGAGTGGCATGTTGCTGACGAGGACAAGTTGTGGAGGAGTGGTCGGGGACCCCTTCAACGTCCAGGGGTTCGCGGGGGCGTTCGTCCAACCAGTCTCGGAGTGGGCCAAGAAGGTTCGTGAGGAGATCTCTAGTACCAGCTTACTTGAAAGTTCATGGTGTGGGGTGAAAGTGGACATGTCACAGCAGAAGTACGCCGGCGACTTGCGCAGGCTTATTACATGATGCATTGGGGAAGGGATGGGGGATGTATGGTGCATTCGATTGGTTAAACAGGGTCGACGATCTTCTCGACGACCCCCTCGCTACTACAGGATATGTGCAGAACAAAACAAAACAGGTGATACAGTTTGATATTGCTGGCACACGTTCACCACGTGGTAAGAGGTATATTCGTTCCCAGGGTATCGAAGGGGACCGTCTTGTCTCCAGGTTTCGGACGCGGCACGCTACGTCGGTCCGAGGATCACACCGCTGCAGCTGGCACCCCCTGAGCTCGAACGTCGAATGAATGCTGCGTCCGCGGGTTTTACAGCATCGGCGCCTTCTGGTCCATGGAGAATCCGAAGGCCTGGAAGCGGGTCATCTTCATCAGCCTTGTTCAAGGTTCGTTGTTGTCTGGATGGGAACCCTTCATGCTCAGATAAGCAGCGCGCTCTCTTGGACAGACACCTGGCACGACTAGGACGCACAGCAATGATGGGCGAAGCATGTACACACGCGCAGGATAACGACGAGCATGCTCGGACTTTAGCAACCCAGAAGGTTATTGATTATTGGGGGTATTACAGTTGAGTTTCATTGAAATCAGAGTTGGGCTCGGAATCCGAATTGTCACGTTCAGGTGTTCTTGGCTCTCTTCGGGGGGGACATGAGGTTCGAGCATCCTGATCAGTGACGTGTTCAGCTACGGGTTTAATTGTCTACGCTTCTCTCTGGGCTCAGACGGTAGGGCACGACGTGCGAGAGCCCATCATGTCCTGCCCCGACGTTGAAGACCTCCTTGCGAGGATAGCGGGCTGCCCCTGGCTCTTACTGGAGGACGAGGGGGGCATGAGGGAGTTCGCTGCTCTTGGCTATCGTCGGGTTCATATCTATCTGGTCAGCTACGCCGCCCCACCACCAGTGTACTTTGGAGGGGGGGAGACGAACAGCAGCCCGAAGAGGACCCAGAGCTCCCTGAATGTTTCGCCCGACCCTGCGTTTGTACGGCAGTGGTGGTTTCAGAAGGTGGCGCGCGCACCCCCTGCTCGTGTAGGCTCGCCACGCAGAAGGGCCTCATGGAGCATCCACGGCATAGGCGCCACGCTCGGAACTTTAGTCATGTATTAGTGACCTCAAGGTCCTCAGTGATCAGACCATCGCAGCACGTCAGTTGCAGGCGGCCCCTCAGCGAGGCTAGTGCGGCGGCCTCGGCCCTCGCTCACTGGTTCGTCTGTTCGAACCCAAGAGCTACAAGTGTGGTATTTGCCACTTCGCTGGTCGGAGTTCTGAGGGTATCCGTAGCCGCGTATTGGTTCGCCTTCTGTGGCATGTGTATTTTACACGCCCAGAATATCTGCGCTCGCATCGCGGACAGCATCGAGTCGTTTGAGGTGATGCCCGAAGGTCCCGCGGCAGCCGTTGCGCCCGCCGACGTCGAGATGCCGACTGGGATGAAGAGGCCCAGCGAGGGCCAAGAATCGGCTGCGAAGGTTGCCGGGCAACGAGACAGCAACCGGCCGCCGCCGGGAGGGGGAGGAGACGGCAACCCGACGGCGCAGCAGGCTGGCGGCAAGGTGGACAAGAAAACCGCGAGCACGCCCATCCGCGGGTCCCTCAGCAACTCGCGCGCCATCGCCGCTCTCGAGGGCTCGGCGCGCGAGGCGTTCGGGGCGCCCAAGCAGGGCCCAGTCGACGTCGGCAAAATTATGGCGATCACCAGCGCGGACTACGACCAGATGTCCAAGCACGTGCAGACTCAGGCCCAGCTCAGCGAGACGGTGGGATTGGAAGGGGCGTGGGCCTGGTTCGAGCGCCTGTTCGCGGCGACGCTGCGCTTCGTCATCGACCAGCTGGCCCCAGACGGCGCCCGCCCCGAGCCCGAGGCACGCGCCATCCGCCGGGGCTTCTGACAAGAGGTGATCTTTGCAGTCGACGCCGTCTCATATCGGCGAGTCGGCGATGCACTGCCGCTACAAGAAGGCTCGGGGCGACGCCCCAGAAACCCGACCCGCGCCGGCGCGC